>JABTTQ020003000.1:32-461186 GCA_016081115.2 Rehmannia glutinosa | reverse complement strand
CATTGTTTGCATTTGAAAGGTGGTTGAGAAGATGTCGGCTTGAGTGGAAGAAGCTGTTGAAGCTTGCATGGTGGTCTCCCGGTTTGGATTAGAAAAATGCCATGATAGAGCCCCCCCCGGAAGAAGTAATGCCAGATGCGGGATCGGAGCTAGATCTATGGAAGACTTTCAAACTTTGGAAAGTGAAGGCTACTTCTAAGAATGACTTTGACTTCGGCCCTGGGAGTTATGCTGGGAAAAAGGCACGGAGGTGTGCAACACGGTTTGAGAAAGCATCAGTACTAGCGGTCGATCAACTGGAAAATCTAAGGCCACTGTCACGTTTGTAGATCTGAGTAAAGGGACTCACCCACTGGTGAGGCATGACCATTTGGCAAATTTAGAAGTTGCGGCGTAAAATTGAAGCGAAAAGAATGGCGGAAAAACGCGAGGAGCAACTGCGAGTGGGAAGAAAGCGGCGAAGGGATGACCCTTTGCAAAACGGCGTATGAGAAAAAGAAAAGGAAAGAAGATGAGAAGAAGAAAGAAGAAGAGCTGAAGATGATAGGAAGAAGAGTTTGAAGAAGAAGAGGAAAGAAAGAGGAAGAGATCGATCTTTGTGACAGAAGAAAGGCAAGAAGAGAGAGAAGAAAAACGACAAAGGCGTTAAAGTGTTCTAAAACCCCTTCATTTATTTTGTTGTAAATACATTTGTGTAAGTATTCGTAATAACCTCGGTGAATTTCCCTATAATTTTCACTCTATATGTATCTTAGCTTAGATTTGTGTATTGACATGTATAATTATATAGCTCACGATACTTGTTGTAAACAACAGAAAATGACAAGAATGCTATGATCAATAAATGATTCATTCAAAGCATACATTCTTTATTCTTGCATTATCCTGTATTTTTCTTTGTTGTTTACTTATTTAATTTAAGTTTTGGCATCATCAAAAGGGGAAATTATTAGGAAATTTATTTGTTAGATTTTGATGATACCATGCAAAACTTAAACTAGAAATTGGGCACCCCATTTTTCTTGTAATTTGCATTGTAATAGATAGGATGAAAAGAAAGTCAAATCGACTATGCCAAGGATTACAAGAAGTCAACCACGGACTTCAATGAAGACTCTCATGTGTGTCGGTGAGTGTGGCCAAGAAGAAAGTCGAGACTCGATCGAAGATGAGTCACCGAGGAACAACAGTAAAGTGTCGATCAAGTCAACTTAAGGAGCCAAGTCACAAGTCAAGTGACGGTGTAGTCAATCCTATGATTGGAGCCGACTCAAGTCACTTGGGGTAAAGACGTGACGATCAAGTGAAGACAATCACTTAGATCCATTGGAATAAATTCACAAATGTTACTCGATATAGTAACATGTAAAGCTGTCAGGTCTAAAAGTGTTATTCCCGGAATTGTGCAAAAGGAATGAACCAATGGGAAGCACAACATCTTGTGTCAGACACCTGCAAAGCTGGTATGCCATTAATACGAGAAAAGGTTTACATCAAGGACAGTAGACCAAGACAAGACAAGCCAACAACCACAAAAGTGACATTAAAATTAGCCTATCTCTTCAACGGGCAAAATTTCAAATGTAAACTATAAAAGGCTGAGGAAGTTATTGAGAAGAGGTTACCAGAACCATGAACAAGCAAGCAAATAACCTGCAATATTCTCAAAGCTTATTAAGATAATCCTCAAGCCTGAAACTCGAAGGAACTCGTTCCAACACAAGCTGTGAAGGAAAGACAACTTCAAATATGTTGAAGAGAAAACTTTTGAAGAAAACCAAAAGGGTCTACTTTCCAAGTCTGGTTTGTAGGAAGGTTCAAGGTCGAACCATTATCAAGTTTGTTGGAGGGCTTCGTGATCAAATCCAAGAACTTGATAAGTGTGTTGAAGTAGCAAGACAGCTGCCATATGAAGAAGCTGAGTCGCAAGAGAAGCCAGCTGGTGTGATCAACGTTGTCTCCAGATTGTTCACCGCTGTGTAAACTAATCTGTTATATAGTGGATTCCTCTAGGAGTTGGAGAAGAGAGGAATAGAAGAATTACCCCATCTTCGAACCTCTATAAAATATCTGTCATTGACTTTCAACAAATTTAGCTTCCTGCATATTTACTTTATATCTGCTGTTAGTATCATATTTTCTATCAACGATAAATAACACAGTGCTAAATATCAAGTGGTAAAAACAAGCTTAAACAAATCAAAGGGTGGTAAGTCTTCCGCTGTTAAAAACCAAACCAACCAAGTTAAGTATTTGGGTTAAACAAGCGAGGTTATAATATCAACAACTCTATCGAAATTGGTTGAGTGGGTAACTTCAATTTGAATAGCCAACTTAGCTATCCTCAGGGCACAACTTGTTTAAATCAACTCATTGAATAATCATAAAGAACTTAAAGTCAAAAATTTGGTAAGGTTTATTCAACCCCTCCTTCTAAACCTTAAACCATACCCCTTGGACCTACAAAGTGATATCGAGTGGTTAGTTCATTGAGCCTTCCCACAGCTTTAGTTCTTGAACTAGATCTTCATCTATTCAAAAAGTTTTTTATTAACTCGTGTGTTTCTCAAAGTCTTTCATTTTAAGCAAAGTTATTATCATGGAAACAAATCTAACACGTATTCCTATGTTCATTTGTTGATGAATTTGATGATTGGAAAATTCGTATGCGAGGCTCATTTATTCGCATTACATGATGAAATGTGGCTTGTGATAGAGCATGTGCCACTTGCAAATACTGAAAAGTGAACAAAGTTGTGTTGACTTTAAGTATTTGCAAGTGCCCATCCTATATCACAAGCCATATTTCATCATGTAATGCGGATAGATGAGCTTTGCATACGTATTTTCCAATCATCAAATTCTTCAATAGTGAATATTGGAATGCGTGTTAGATTTGTTTCCATGATAATAACTTTGCTTGAAAATGGAAGACTTTGAAAAACACAAGTGTTAAAACCTTTTGAAAAGATAGAGATCTAGTTCAAGAACTAATGCGAAGGCTCAATGAACCAACCGCTTTGCGATACCACTTCAGAGGTCCCCAAGGGGTGTGAAGTAAGGTTTAGAAGGAGGGTTGAATAAACCTTGCAAATTTTTGATAGTCCTTTAAAATTATTCAACCGAGGTTGACTCAAACGATTGTCCTTGGTGGGCGACTAAGTTGGCCTTTCAAACTAAGTTACCCGCTCAATGTAGACTTCGATAGAAGTGTTGATAATATAATCTTCAGTAAAGCCAAATACTTAACTCAGGCGGTTTGGTTTTAAACAAAAGATGAAGACTTAACACCCTTGTTTTGTTTTAAGCTTGTTTAACGATTTTAGCACTTAGTTATTTATCGGTTGGATAGCGAATATATACTAAGCGGAAGATATAAAAGAAATATGCGAGGAAAATAAGTTTGCCGAAAGTAAATGACACAAATATTTTATTGAGGTTCGAATATGGGGTAATTCTTCTAATCCTCTCTTCTCTCCTGGAGGAATCGACTATGTAATCAATCAATTTACAAAGTGGTGAACATGCGGATATAGCCTTGATCACACAAGTGGCTTTCATGCGACTTTCAACTTCATTGCGGCTGCGCTTTGCTCTTGACTCACTTCTCAAGTTCTTGGATTTGATCACGAAGCCCTCAACAAACTTGATAATGGTTCGACTTTGAACACTTCTACAATCGACTTGGAAAGTAGACCCCTTTTGTTTTCTTCAAAAGTTTTCCTCTTTCAATAGTTTGAAGTTATCTTTCCTTCACAATGAGTGTTGGATCGAGTTTCTTCGAGTTTGGGCTTGAGGAATATCTTGATAAGCTTTTAGAGTATTTTAGGTTAAATGTTTGAATATTGCTTGCTTGTTCGTAGTTCGTAACCTCTTCTCAATAAAGATCCTCAACCTTTTATAGTGCACATTTGAAATTTTGTCCGTTGAAGAGATATGCTATTTTCAAATGTCATTTGTGTTCATTGACTTGTCTTTCCTTAGTCTGCCCCGCATGGCTGATGTTGACCTTTCCTCGTATTAATGGCATTTCAAATTGCCTCACACACAAGGTGCAAATGTTTCCCATTGTCTTATTCCTTTTGCACAATTCAGGCCAATCACTTTAGACCTGCGAACTTGTCATATTACCAAATGAAGTAATATTCTTGACTTTAATCAACGGATCTAAGTCGATTGTCTTGACTTGATTTCTTGCCTTTACCCCAGGTGACTTTGTTCCGCTCCAACTATTGGATAACTCAATTGTCACTTCAACTTGTAGACTTGGCATCTTTAGGTGACTTGACCGACACTTCTCACAAATGTTCCTCAATTGACTCTTCTTCAAAAGAGTCCTTGTCTTCCTTCATGGCCTTACTCAGTGACACACAACAAAGAGTCTTACAGACCGCGATCAGATTGACTTCTTGAAACTTTGACATAGGCGACTGACCTTTTTTTCACCTTATCTATTACAATACAAATTAAAAGGAAAATGGGGTGCCAACTTCCTAGTTCAAGTTTTACATGGTATCATAAAAATCTATCAAATAAATTTCTAACAATCGACAAGGCCTCGACCTCCCCTCTCTCGCTACGTCGGAAGCGCCCGTAATCCAGGATGTCGATCGACCTTACTAGAAGCTTTTCCGCTCTAATAGAAATTTTGGCAATGGCACAACCGCCTTATCATAGTAAGAAGACTCTCTCATAATGTCGGAGTGATAGGACAAGGAACCTTTGTAGACCTCTCATTGGCCAAAAACTAAACTCCGGTGGGAAATGGAAGAACAACTCACCGTCTTAGCCAAATGAAAGCGGTGACTCTTCGCTGGCGCATTGCTTATACAAATCGACATCTCACACTTATGATTGATAGTTGTAGACTTTTTTTTGGAGTAATTCCCATCCCATAAGATCTTTAACCTTGTCTCCAAATCTCAAACAAAGCCAAAAAAAAAAATGCGATTACGGAACAAACTAAACATGTAGTTTCTAAAAGACATCAAAATAAAGATTAAATCAACGAGACACGCCCAACCACTTTGAGAAGTTGTCGAATTCCGTGTAGTCACTATCCGAGATCATGATGCCTCCTCCTGGTAATCGGCTTCCTCTTCTTATCAAGCTTCTCACCGCTAGCCTTAACCTGCGTAGCCCGGCCCGAGAGTGCCATCCTCTTGGCAACCTTAGCATACGGATTGAGCTTCAACATCACATTGAGGTTTTTCAACGGGTTCTTCTTTTAGTGGAGCTCTCTTGACCTCCTTCTTGATCGGCTTCACCACGGATCGCACCTCATCGAGTTGATAATTCTTGCTAGGTCGGCGTTCACCATTTTAGTCCTCGGCAACACATACCCATTCTTCTTCGTGGCTTGTCGAAAGTTCCATAAATCTCATCCATTTCTCGAACGTGGATTTGGTCCAGGATAACAAATCTCCGAGATGACCTCCTGGAGCAAGCCCCGGGAGATCGGGCAGGAGACATGAGTCACATCTACACCGGGGATGTTGCGGAAAGCCTTAACCAACTTAGCTCCCGCGATTCCATACACAATAAAGCGAGTCTTTTTAAAATGTAACGACGGTTCGCATTTTCCCCTTTCAAAGCCACGGATCGCTGGGCCCTTTCGCTTCCTTCAAGATCGGGGAAGGCTCCAATCGCTGAGGATCTTGAGAGCGGCGTTAGTCTTCTCAACAACCTCTGAATCGAGACACAACAAGAGGCAATTCAGGACTTCCTCAATCTTGTGTCCGAGCAAGCACCAAAGAAGGAAATGAATGAGGCGCGATCGCGAAACGATCGCATGGCGCTTCGTAACATTAATCGCCCTGCCAGCGGCGCCGGATCTTAGTAGGAGCAAACATCCTTCCACCACGGCACATGTTTCAAGCTCCTCGCACCGCGGTGGTACCGCCACCGGAACACGGGGATACGAGAACGACGACGGCCATACCAGCCTTTACCTCACCCCAAAGCCATGGTTCTCCTCCTTGGTCACCTTGCCTAAATGGTTTGAAGCGCTGCAAGGTTCGAGAATCTATAAGAAAATTCATACAAGTCTTAGCCAAATAAAGAGACAAAGAATGAATTTAGAAATGCAAAACTATAAAAGCTTACCCGAACAACGTCCCCACAAAGGTGAGTCTTGATGTCCTTGAAGGACAAATACCCCAAGTGGAATCGGTCATCGGTGACACAAAGCTCCTCGCATCGCACATAGCCAAGCTAGAATTAGCATAGTCCCAATGAGACCGGATCCCCTCATGATGGTTCACTTCACTAGAAAGATAACGCAGGGACCAGCACACTCAGAAGTAGTAACTTTAGGTTCCATCCTTGGCCTCTTGTCTCCGAAAGGGCCTAAAGAAGAATGAGGAGCCAGAATAACATCAATACGATCTCTGGAGCGTGATCTAGGGTACCGATCACCCTTATGGCAAGAAGGGCGCCGATCACCCTTATGGTGGGAAGGGTGCCTATCACTCTCATGTGGAGAGGGGCGTGATCTATCATTCCGAGATGGGACACTCGAGTTGCCGCCAGCAGCTGACTTCCCCTTGGCCTTCTCCTTCTCTTTCTTCTTAAAGCCATCAACTCTGCAATACCGTAATTCTCCTTACATGAAAAGCAAGTAGAAGCAATATCAGAAAAGGAAGCAGCCAAAATGTACAAGTAAAACGGGAAGCAATGTAAAGAATAAGTTAAGCAAGATGGTATACCCAAGAACTCGCTAACCTTCAAAAAAAAAAAATTTAAACAAGCCCCGGACTATAAGCCCATGCATCTCCTTCGGGAAGCAAGAGTGCCTCGGGCGATTTTAACCTCAAACCCACTCGTGAGGAAGCTTCCAACCATTATGCCTCACATAGAAGAAATCCTCCTTCCACGCCACTGAAGAAGAAGTCCATCAAGAAACTTGTATTGAGGCGTGGGAAGAATTGGAAGAAGGTGTCACCGGAGAGACGTCCAGGCGTAAAACAAGGAATAATATACATCTATATTCGAGATAAAGCCCAACTATCGCACAACATGCGATAACCTCGTATACATGTTTAGGCATAGGGAATCAACCGACCAACCCATGCTCCCACCGACCTAAGGATCGAGATGAGAAAATATCTGGAGAAAGCACAAAGCCAACGAGAAGTCGTAAAGTACACTTTGTGATGAAGCCTCTGGTGGATGAGCAAGCATGTCGCTGTAACCCGGGGCCCTACATCACAAACGTCGGAGGAATCTCAAACCGCTCGTGCAACCTACGAAGACAAACGGAGGAGACTCAACCGGCTAACTCTCCTGGGATAACTATTTTGACTCTTGGGAGGCGGCTATCTTTAAATCTTGGTGGGGCGGATCTCTTGGGACTATCTTCTTTGGACTCACCACCCGGAAGACATATATCTTGAGCTCAAATCCGGCTCAAGCTCTACCTTCCTATCACCATCAAAATACAAATGGGAGCAAGGGGGAGGAATATCAAACTCGTGAAAAACGTGGACATGGAATGACCAACCCGCATGAGAATGCCCGATAACACATTGGTCTCCAAGTGGAATGGAAAAGAAATCAATCCGAGGATATGGATCGAAGTATACGAAAACATGGGGAAGATGGATACAAATGGGAAAAAAAAAAATGGATCGGGGCATTCGTGCCTTTCTCACTTGGGAGCGCCAGGGGGCACTTGCCTCCAAGGAGGCACCCGGGTGCCCTCTACGGCTCAAAGTGCTCTCATCTCTCTCTCCACTCGATGCACTCCACCTCCGCATGGATTCTCACCTCAAAGTCTCACCCACTCTAACTTTTAAGAAATCTCCTATGTCTTAAACAAAGCAAAAAAAATCAAGGTGGGAGGTAGAGAGAAAAATTTACCTTTGGAAGACATAATTACAAGCTTTCCCTCCAAAGTGTTCTTGTGCAAAGTCGTCAAAGATTTTCCAAAGACAAGGCAAGATATTCTACAAGACAAGTCATATATTTCGACACCGGATTAGCTCCCGACTGCTTCATCCCTCTGACACCGACCAAAAGCTAAGGGCCTTATGTTGGGAGCAAAAATGGTATTTAATAAATTAAATATATAATTCATTATATGCTTATTTAATATTAATTGCCCACGGGCTCTTAATAATTGAACCGGCCCAATGAGTCCGAGTTTGGCCCAATAGGCCATTTTATCCTACGCGGACTGACCCGTAGTCCAAATTCTCTACACGGCTCATGGGCCCAATCTCCATGGTATAAAAAGGTCCCTCCTATTATCTCGTAAGCGATTAACTCATTATCCTCTTACGCATTATTTAACAAACATTTATTGTTATTTCTCCCATTCACCGTCTTGAAAGTGAGGAAAAAGAAGACAAGAAGACTTCTCCTTTGGGAAGATGACTAGCCTGAAGACTCTCTCTCCGGAAGAGGGTTTTGGTCAATCCAGTTGACTTGAGTGATTAACCTAAAAAAAGCAGCATCAACGACTAATACTTTTCAGGGGAAGAACTAATACTATTAACATCCCCTAATATTAAAAAATGCCACCGGTCCAAAGATACTATATATGACACCGCCCCATAATATTACAAAAATACTACCGGTGCATGAAATTACAATAAAATTTGGGTCTATTGGGCCTCTTATATGTGATTTGTTTACACGCTAACATGTGATATCTTGTATGTGTACATATATAATATAGGAATGGGATCTCGTGTGGAAGCCTCTTACCGTGTGGTAGTATGGATTGATTAATGTCACGTTTCCATAACTGAATTATGCATCATTTTAATAGCTGAATTGTACACCATTTAATAATTGACCGTACGCCATTTTATATCTAATAGTGCATCATTGTATAACTAATTGTACATCATCTGAAGGAACAATAAAGACAAAATGGTGTAACCATCTTCCCATTTAATAATTGAACTGTGTATCATTTTATATCTAATAGTGCATCATTTTATAACAAATTGTACATCATTTAAAAGAACTATAAAGACAAAATGGTGTAACCACCTTCCATAATGACGCCCTACAATCATGGATTTGATAACGATCACGTTTCCATAACTGAATTGTGCACCATTTTAATAGTTGAACTGTACACCATTTAATAACTGACAGTACACCATTTTATATCTAACAGTGCATCATTATATAAATATTTGTACATCATCTAAAAGAACAATAAAGACAAAATGGTGTAACCACCTTCCCATAATGACACTTTACAATCATGGATGTGACAAAAATCACGTTTCCATAACTGAATTATGCACCATTTTAATAGTTGAACTGTGCACCATTTAATAACTGACTGTACACCATTTTATATCTAATAGGGCATCATTGTATAGCTAAATGTACATCATCTAAAGGAACTATAAAGACAAAATGATGTAACCATCTTTCTATTTAATAACTGACTCTACACCATTTTATATCTAACAGTGCACCATTTTATAACTAATTGTACATCATCTAAAACACCTATAAAGACAAAATGGTGTAACCACCTTCCCATAATGACGCCCTACAATCATGGATGTGATAAAGATCACGTTTCCATAATCAATTATGCACCATTTAAATAGTTGAACTGTGCACCATTTAAATACGAATCAGTGCACCATTTAATAAGCGATCGCCACCATTTTATATCTAACAATGCATCATTGTATAACTAATTGTACATCATTGTGAGTAAACTGCAAGTGGATGAAAAGCGTGAACAATTATAAAATCAAATCCCATAAAAAATTGTTGGGGTGAACAGTTACCAAAAGTAACTGCTTTATTTTACAAATAAAATGACAGTTATGCCCTTAATTGGGCGAAAATTAAATAAATAAAAAAAATCAAAAAAAATGAACCTTTGGATTTGTTGAATTAATGAACTGGATTAATTCACACTGCCACACGGTAAGCCCCGCCACATGTGATCCTAACCCTATAATATATCTTTTATGTGTTAGGAGAACAAACGTGTTCTTATAAAGGATAATTATTTAAGTGTAATTTTGTGTTTAAAAAACAGATGTACTATACAAATTCAGATGGGATCTTCTATTCCAAGAAGATGTTTCATCTCCTATTCCACCGCATGGATGATTGCCACGTGTATAGAAGTTACCATATTAATTTTGGAGCATAAATCACACCTAAATTGTGGGGTTTTAATATGGTAATTTCTATACAAGTGGCAATTATCCATGCAGTGGAATAGGAGATGAAACACCATCTTGGAATAGAAGATCATATCCGATACATATTGGCCATGAACAGGGTAAATCTGTTGCATTTGAAAAACATATTATATTTTTCTGTAAAGCAATAACATGATTTAATTTAGTAAAATTTAGAAGTTTATGGACCATAAAAGTTTAACAATCAAAAGAAATATTAATTAATCATTGTTTTAACCAATTTAATCAATCGAATACAAACTCAAATGTTACTTTTATTTACATGCATTTCAGACTCCACCCTTTTGAATCTTTTGGCGTCAAAAATGTAAAATCTACAAAGATTGGGAGTGACCTGCATACATTTATACAAGAGCTAACACATAATTGGATTTCATTGACCTCTACACACTAGTAGTATAAAGGGCACTCCCAAAAAACACACACACACACACACAAAAAAAACACGTTATTTTATAAGCATATGGGGAAACCCTTGTCACAAAACACATATCCATCGGATTCTTCCAAATGAGGAAGGTTGTGATTGTCATCATAGTTGTAATTGCACATAATAGGAACCAATGGTGTAGTCACCCACAAAAAGTGGGATGAGCCGCACACGAAATTTGGATGGAATAATACACGAAAGTGGGGTGGACCGGATATTTAAAAACTCAAAAATATCGTACAAACTATAAGCAAATTTCTTATTTTTCATTTATTAATAAAATTAAGTTAAGAAAGTAAGAGGGAGGGAGGGGAGTAAGGATGACAATGGACGGGTCAAAACCCGGCTCTGCATTAAATCCGCCCCATTCGGGGTGGATTCAAACCCGGTCAAATGGGTCCGGGCGGGTCGTGGGACCGGCCAAAGAAAGCTGTCGAGTCCGGTACGGATCCTTATGGACCCACCCGTATACAATTAAGAATAGTCAAATTTTATTAATTTTAGGGCCCAAGGTTGTGACTTTGAGTCAACAAAATATTGTGTACTACTGGGTCTCTACTCCCGCAAATATTAGGGTTCTCAATTTCCCCCTCACTCGCGAAGGGCCCTGCATTGCCCCCCTCCGACTCACTGTCCACGCGATTGGGGTGTAGACAAATTAAATTTGCACCAATCAAATGATGACACGTGTGAAATTCTATATTAAATATCAATTTTATAATTTCTATTTATATTTGGGAATCAATCAAATTTTATTCCTAATTTAAATAGTTAATTTATTGATATTTTAATATATATTTGATTGGCCAATTAAAGATTGCCAAATGTCAAATTCTTATAAATCAAGATTTATCTTGATTTATTATTATTTCTTTGGATAATTATCACAATTTGTGATTAAAGAAATAATATTAAATCTTGAAGGACCAATCAAATTAGAGTCCTCACCATATGAGTTATCCAAAGACCTCTCTCCTACAAGTATAAATAGGGGTCATTCTCAAGGAATTAAATGACAATTCGAAGAGAAGAAATCCAAGCAAGAAGGCAGTGGAGGAAATTCTCTCAAGGCAAGAATAATATATTCAAGGAGATCCACGGTGTTCAAGGCGAAAGTCAAGGCGTTCATCGCGAAATCGCTCAAATACAACGTTTGATTCGAATAAGCTTCCAAGCCATAGAGTTGACGTTATTGAAGTCCAAACCATCTTGGAGGAAGATCAAAAGGTCAATTTCACAAAGAAGTTCATATATTCAAATCAAATATCGTCAAATATATCACGTTTGATTCGAGATTAAGTGTCGAAGCCCACGAATTAACGTTATTCAAATTCAAGTTCAAGTTTGGAGAAGATCAAGAATTCAACTTCAATATATCTCGAGTTCCATACATTATATTCTTGAAGAGAAGAATCGGAGGAGAAATAGAGATTGTAACCCATATTTTTCATTTGATTCAAATAAATTTAATTTGTACTATTTTTCTTGTTTGTTTATTCGCGAAAAAAAAAAATTTGTGTTACAAATTTTTGGCACGCCCCTGTGGGACAATCTCTACCTCTCATCTCTTCTCTTCAAATCAAGTTCAAATATCAAGGATGATGGCCAACCATTTCAAAGCCACTGCTCCAATATACAAGCATAAGGGGGCAAAGAAAGATAGGGAGTCAGTGGACCACGTAGTTATTTCTCCAGCAAACAAGGGGGCATGTACACAAGGTGGTTCGACATTGCCAATTGGATTTTCACTCAAGCTGGAGGCAAATCAAAACTCTAGAGCTGCAAAGAAAAAGTTACTAGATCCAATATGTATGCGTGAACCTTCTACAAGCTCAAGTCTTGAAACTGCAGCAGTCATGGTGGTCCAAACTACTTCGCTCGAAGAGCAACTTGCAAATTTGACGAAGGCCATTGAAGAACTTTCAAAACATGTTAAAGAGCGAGACTCCCAAATCATGAAGTTGATAGACAAAGTAGACCAAGTTGATTCAAATCGTATGATGGGCAAACAAGTCGAAACTCAAGATGATGTTGAAACGTCCACAAAACAACCACCAAACGAAAAAGATGAGTCTTCTGCAAGGGAGTTGCAAGTCTCGTCTGATGGCCTGATTCTGGTTGACCAAGTGAATGAATTCATTAAAGGGACTATCAAAGAAAAGTTCGATGAAAGCTCCAAGTCAACTTTAGCTTATGTGAAGCCATATACTTTGAGAATTGATAATTTGAAGATGCCTATTGGCTATCAGCCCCCAAAGTTCCAACAATTCGACGACGTAGGCAATCCAAGGCAGCACGTGGCTCACTTTATCGAGATATGCAATGATGCTGGAACTTATGGCGATTATCTAGTAAAGCAGTGTGTTCGATCTTTGAAAGAAAGTGCATTCGATTGGTACACTGACTTGGGGTAAATTCAATTGATACTTGGGAGCAGTTAGAACAAGAGTTTCTCAACTGTTTCTATAGTACCCGACGAACTGTTAGCATGATTGAACTATCAAATTCACGCCAATGGAGTGAAGAGTCCGACATTGACTACATCAATCGTTGGAGGGACTTAAGCCTCAACTGCAAAGAACAATTGTCAGAAGCTTCAGCAATTGAGATGTGCATCCAAGGAATGCACTGGAGCCTATGCTACATACTTCAAGGAATAAAGCCAAAAACTTTTGAAGAGTTAGCAACTCGGGCACATACCATTGAGATAAGTTTGAATTTTGACCAACAAGAATGCCCAAGTGATGTCAGTGATGATGATGATGATGATGATGACGGCGAGAAAGTGGAGCCATCTTCAACTTCTCAATGCTCCAAGATGCGAGCAAAAAGCATCTAAAGTTGACAAATTAAACTATGTTCAAATGATCCTTGATAAGAGCCTAAACTATCAATAACACTCCTTGACATGAGTATAAAAGGTCCATATCTCAAACTCAAATGTTTACTCCTTGATACGAGTATAAACTATCAACATGTCTCAAATTCAAATGATTACTTCTTGATACGAGTATAAACTACCAACATATCTCGAGTTCAAATGTCTACTCCTTGATACGAGTATAAACTATCAATATATATCGAATTCAAATGATTACTCCTTGATTCGAGTATAAACTATCAATATGTCTCAAATTCAAATGAAGACTCATTGATACGAGTATAAACTATCAATATGTCTCAAATTCAAATGAAGACTCCTTGATACGAGTATAAACCATCAACATATCTCAAATGAATACTCCTTAATACGAGTATAAACTATCAATATATCTCAAAGACTCCTTGATACGAGTATAAATTATCAGCATGTTTGAAGTTCATATGAGTACTCCTTGATACGAGTTTAAACTATCAAAAAATCTCAAATCAAATATATACTCTGGCCCGTATGAGTATAAATTATTTATGGCACTCCAAAAAAATATGTTTTATGAACTACGTTTTGACTTGATCTTTGTGTTAGAGTGCGTAGGCATCTTAGATTCTCTAAGTTCGATCATACGATTAGGATGAATTATGTTCGTTGCGAAAAATAAAAGGGAGTTAGGAATCGAACCCTTCAACAATGTTCCTGTGCATTTGTGGTGTGCAACATCATCTACATTGGCTTCTCGTGGATCGAATATTTGGGACTCTTTTTAATCCCTTCTAGTGACTTAGTCAGGGCATCTTCTCTCTCGCTCACGCCCGACCTTCAATAATGCAAACGATGTGGCCATGAAATCGACTCTTGTCTGGTTGTTGATGAATTACTTATGAACTTCATGCCATTGTTGATGTCTCCTTGCTTGCAAGTCTATTGTTGGCAACGTTTCATACCCTTGACAACACCTCCCGCTTAAGCGAGCTCTTGTTGATGACCAGTTGCTTGATGATGTTTCCCCACTTGGCAAGTTTGTCATTGGCAATAAGTTGCTTGTGGTATCTCCATGGCGACTCTCCATTTGGATTGATCTTAAATGACATTTGCTTAATGAATCCACATCCTCGATGGTTGCAAAATCCACATCTTAGATGGCTTTCTCCCGCCTGGCGAGCCTGTAGGTGGCAACGAGTTATTTGCAAATCCACATCCTTGATGGCGTTTCTGCACTTGGCAAGTTCGTTGATGGTGGCGATGGCGTTTCTCTATTTGGCAAGACCGTAGGTGGCCGTGAGTTATTTGCAAATCCATATCCTTCATGGTGTTTCTCCACGTGGCAAGTCCATTGATGGCGGCGATGGCGTCTCTCCACCTGGCAAGTCTATCAGTGGCGGCAAGTCATTTGCAAAATCCATATCCTTCATGGAGTTTCTCCATGTGGCAAGTCTATTGACAGCAGCGATGGCGTTTCTCCACCTGGCAAGTCTATCGATAGCGGCGAGTCATTTGCAAAACCCATATCCTTCATGGCATTTCTCCGTTTGGTGAGTCCTTCTGTGGCGATGAGTTATTTGCAAAATTCACATCCTTCATGGTGTTTCTCCATTTGGCGAGTCCTTCGGTGGCGATGAGTTATTTGCAAAATTCACATCCTTGATGGTGTTTCTCCACTTGGTGAGTCCTTCGGTGGGGACTTCACATCCTTGATGACATTTCTCCACCTGGCGAGATGCATGCGAGATCTACATGGCGCCTCTCCACTTGGCTTGGTATTGAATGATGCTTACTTGAGAATTCCACATCCTTGAAGCCATCTCCACGCTTCGACGAATTGCTTTCAAGACCTACATTGATGCTCCCTACTTCGATGAGTTGCTCCGAGATCTATATGGATTTTGTCCGCCTTCGACGAGTTGCTTCCACATGGCGTCTATCTGCTTAGCTTAATTTTGAATGATGCTTGCTAGCGAAATCCACATCCTTTACTGCTTTTCCCCGCTTGGCGAGTTTGTTGATGGTGGCGAGTTGTTTGTAAAATCCATACCTTGATGACATCTTCCTACATGGTTTTGCCTTTGATGATTCGACACCTTGATGTTGAGTTGCTAGCAAAGCTCACACCCTAGAAGTTTTCCTTGATCGAATCTCCAGGGATTACTCCAACTAAAACGGAAACATCAGCTTTGGCTATTGCTTTGTACGTAGACTGACAAGGGGATTATGGATTGTCAAAACTGTGTCCACCTCTATAGATCGATTTTTGTCATTGAGAATCATCAAGTGTTGGATGTTGGACGAAGAAGAAATATCTTTAAAGTGCACCATAGTCAATCTGTCAAAATTTAGGAAAAGGGCCAAATAACAAAAACAATAAAATTCAGCATCATATTTCAAAAAAAAAAGGTTGTGCTAAATTTACTTTAATATAGAAGACAAGAAAAACATCTGGTTCAGTTGAATGTGGTGAAGTGGAAATTTTCCAACAAAGAATGTAATCAGCTGCATCATCGAATGACAGAAAACTTGAAGGAGAAAATAGCCTGCAATTTGCTGATGTTCTTCTCGGTTTGTTATGGAAAAAATAAAGAACTATGGTGTCCCTTTTATAGCTGCTGAAAACAGCCCATAGTAGAGTTGATTTAGGAGATTAACAGCAGATTTCTACTTGGAATCGAAAGTATTCAGTCCAAAGAACCCAATGAGCAAAGTGGTTGGTTTATGTGATTCTCGATATTTACAGCAAGGGATTAGAAGTCTATCATTAGTAGGATGCTGATTTAAGAAGGATTCCAGTTTATAAGCATATTAAAAGATTTGCAGAAGATTACTTGAGCAAGACATATCGTTCGAAGCGGAAAAAAAAAAGAAAAAAAAATCGCAACATAAAATTTCCAAAGTCGGCACTGTTGCCTGTTGGAAACACATTAGCATGTTGAAGTTTTAAAAGGTCTCATATATCTTTGTGGGCCCTCTTTGAATAAAGAAAAGGAAATAAAAGAAAAATGGGTGGCAGACCATGGTGTATAGAATTTCTGCAAAGGTTTCATTAAATATTTGAAGGAATCTTTGGATAATGGCCCAATTGATATGGTAAGAGTAATATGAACTTGGGCTATTAATTGAGTGTTCAAACAGCAGCCCAATCCAAAAGTCCTATATACTTTGCAAGGCCGAAAAAGATGTTTCGAAAACAATGATTGCAAAAGGTTTATATGGGCTTGTCTGCCCAAATAGAAAATTCAAGCAATTGTCGCAACTTATTCACACCAAGACAGTCGTCCGTGAACAAGTTTCGAGGGGGCACTTGTAGACAAATTAAATTTGCACCAATCAAATGGTGACACGTGTGAAATTCTATATTAAATATCAATTTTATAATTTCTATTTATATTTGGGAATCAATGAAATTTTATTCCTAATTTAAATAGTTAATTTATTGATATTTTAATATATATTTAATTGGCCAATTAAAGATTGCCAAATGTCAAATTCTTATAAATCAAGATTTATCTTGATTTATTATTATTTCTTTGGATAATTATCACAATTTGTGATTAAAGAAATAATATTAAATCTTGAAGGGCCAATCAAATTAGAGTCCTCACCATATGAGTTATCCAAAGACCTCTCTCCAACAAGTATAAATAGGGGTCATTCTCAAGGAATTAAATGATAATTCGAAGAGAAGAAATCCAAGCAAGAAGGCGGTAGAGGAAATTCTCTCAAGGCAAGATTAATATATTCAAGGAGATCCACGGTGTTCAAGGCGGAAGTCAAGACGTTCATCGCGGAATCCGCTCAAATACAGCGTTTGATTCGGGAATAAGCTTCCAAGCCCTCGAGTTGACGTTATTGAAGTCCAAACCATCTTGGAGGAAGATCAAAAGGTCAATTTCACAAAGAAGTTCATATATTCAAATCAAATATCGTCAAATATATCACGTTTGATTCGAGATTAAGTTTTCAAGCCCTCGAATTAACGTTATTCAAATTCAAGTTCAAGTTTGGAGAAGATCAAGCTGAAGAATTCGACTCCAATATCTCGAGTTCCATATATTATATTCTTGAAGAAAAGAATCAGAGGAGAAATAGAGATTGTAACCCATATTTTTCATTTGATTCGAAATAAATTCAATTTGTACTATTTTTCTGGTTTGTTTATTCGCAGACAATAAAAATTTGTGTTACATGGGGACTGAGCCTTTATGATTCTTTTATGTTTGCAGAATATTCCCAAGCATAAATTTGAAAAAAGTGATCAATTAATCAATTTAAGGGGCATCACCATTTTCATTGCAGGCCCTTGAATGTCAATTTTTATATTGAGAAATTAATTATAAAAATTTTATTATAAATTTTTAGAAATTACATTGAAAGAGTGAGAAAATTTATTCCAAAGCAGCAGAGAATGGGCCACATCATGAATTGATCAAAAAACGGCAAAGAGTAAATTTCAATGCGGGTCCGACCCGGGTCTCGGGTCCAAAGCGGGCGGACGGTTCGAGATGGGCGGGTGGGTCCATGGTCTATATTTTCCTTCGCGGGGCGGGTACCCACCGTCCAAACCCGCACCGTTGCCATCCCTAGAAAGGAGGCTATGTTGGCCTTCTATCTCCACTATTGATAGGAACCATCCTTGCAACACTATGGAAGAGAGTGTTTGCAAATACATTTGCTTTTTTAAGAAGTGATTTATTGCAATAGAAGTATAAGTAGTTGAAAATCGAAGTTGGTAGTATTTCCAAATAAATCTAAATCTGGAAAAATCAAAATTGAAGTTTTTGAGAAAAAAAAATGCTTTCAAAACTAGTTTTTGGAAAGAAAGACAAAAATACAAATTTATGAATGTTATGGTATTTAGAAAGAGAAAGGGAGTTTTAATTATGATAAAAAAAATTAAGTTTTACATAAATAAAAAAACTAGTTTAAATATGGTTTTTATCGACCTCGAAAAGACATACACTTAGAGTCATCTGAGATATAATGTGGCGGGTGTTTTAAAAAAGAGGGATAAAAGTAGCTTACATACATGTTATAAAAAGATATAATAATAATATAACATGTATAAACACACCATTAAGATGTCTAGTAAATTTCCAAACACTATAGGTTTACAATATGGATAAACATTAAGCCCTTATCTTTACATCCTAATAATTGATGAGATCACTAAATACTTACAAAAAAATAATTCCTAAATGTATGGTGTTTGCAAACGATATAGTTTTAATTGATGAGACGAGGAAAAAAGTAACTAGCAAATTAGAAGCTTGGGGAGAGATGTATTAGATTCAAAAGGTTTTTCCAAAATTAGAGTTAAAACTGATTACTTGGAATATTATTTTAGTTAAGGTAAAAATTGGTGATCGTGAATTGAAGAAAAAGAAATTAGATATTTATGATCAATCAATGAAGAGAGTGGATAAATTAATAAAGACGTTACACATGTGATCCAAGTAGGTTGGAATAAATAGAAGAGTATTTCCATAATTTGTGACCATAAAATACCATTGAAAATTAAATAAAATTGATTAAACAACCATAAGTCATGCAATGCTTTATGGAGCATAAATGTTAAGTGACTAAATATGAACATGAACAAAAATGAGGGTAGTATAAAAGAAAATGTTAAAATGGATGTCCAAACACGCTAGACTAGATAAATAAAAAATGAATATATTAGAGAAAAAGTTGCGGTAACACCAATAGATGAGAAAATTAGAGAAGCACACTTAAGATGGTTTGGACATGTACGTCACTATGATGTCCAAAAAGTAGGGAATCACTCATTCGGATTAAAAAAGGAAGGGGAAGACCTAAAAAAATTAGAAAGAAACTATTAAAAAGAAATGTTATCTCTAGAAATGAATGAAAATATTGCCTTTGACCATATGATCCATGTAGCAAATCCAAAGACAAAGTGGAAAAAATGTTTAGTTCGTTATTGTTACAATAACATTGATAATGTTACAATTCCTTAGTGATGTTGTTAAAAGATGGGCAGCTCACCTCAAGTCAAGATAGTCTAAGTTAAGGTTATGAATCAAAATCCAAAGTTTAATCCACGTATAGGGGACCAACCTACAATACACAAACAATGTTAGAATGATCCCTGAAAGCCCTTCGATGTTAAGTCGGCAATGTGTAGCATGACAAATCCAGAGCGTAAAGAGTCTTCAAGCGATGTATCGAGAAAGTGGGTTTATTCTCCAATCTAATAGATCGATGTCCAAAGAATATTCAATACTTGTTTTTATTTCATATCTCAATACTTTGCTATTTTATCATATCCGATGTAATGATATATTTTCCTTCTTTCTTGCTAGAAATGAGAGCTTAAGCATGGCTGAGATGTAAGCTAAGCTTATTTAAAGAAGAAAAAGGGGTCAATTCTTCACGTGATGGGAGGAGCTCGACGAGAGCCTTAACTTCAGACAGATCATTTCCATATGTTCCATGCCTCGAATCAGACAGATCTTAACTTCAGGTGCTCCCCAATAATTAGAAACGTCGCTCCAAATAATTTTAATATAGTTAGTGTGGGTTATATAATAGAATATAAGATTATATAAAACATTGGATTATTGATATTCACAATGTTAATAACGTTTCATAAACTACAAGTGACAACAAGTTTTCACTTCTTTTATAAAGGAGAATTTGTTCGGGGAAAAACTCAAAAAAATTGAAGGATACTGACACTGTTTTTTAGGGCAGATCACTCCAAGTCAACGGTGTTGACAAAATTCTTCTTCCCAAAGGGAAAGTTTTTAAGTCTTCGTCTCAAATCTGGAGATCCTTCGACGAGAACTTGTCTCGCACACGTCGCAAATCTTAAGGGGGTTCCCGAGGGTTGAACAGGAGGCCCCTCAAGTTCAAGTCGGCTTGGTGAACGAGAGAATAAAACAATGAATTGAATCTTTTTTGAATTAAATGCGTTGGAGAATTATGAATTAATTAACTTACGGATGAATAGGAGGGATTTTTTATACCCGGAGAAGAGCCATGGGGGTCGTGAAGGAGAATTCGGCCTATGGACCATCCGCGTAGGAAAAATTCGGCCTATGTGCCACCGATCGCGTAGGAGAAATCAGCCTATGGGCGATCCGGACACTTTTGGGCAGGATTATTTTATTAAGAGCTCATTGGTCAATTAATATTAAATAAATATATAAACTGAATTATTTATTAATTAAGTAAATATCATTTTTGTCCCCAACACAAGCCCCCCAGCTCCAGTGCTGCGGTGGGACGAAGCCGTGCGGGAGCTAAACCGATACTATGTCTGGCTTGTCTTGTTTGTGCATCTTGTATTGCCTTTGAAGAATCTTTGACTGCTTTCGCACAAGGATGCTCGAAAGGAGAGCTTTTGACCTTGTCTTTCAAAGATATTACTTACGTCTCTACTCTTTAACTTTGAAATTTTTTGCTTTGTAAAAGTCTTAGAAAACTTTCTTGAAAGTTGAGGTGAGAGTTGATATGAAGGTTGAGATGAAAGCCCAATAATGGGGAATATAGCTCTGGGGTGCCTCCCCGGAGCCGGCAAGGGCGCCCTCTTACATGGAGGAGGGCGCCCTCCGGGGGGCAGCCGAGGCCCCTCAGTCCCTCATTCCTTGAATTTTCTTCGTCTTTTTCGGAGTTTTTCCCTGTTTTTAGCCAGATTTTGGATTCTGATTTTTTTCATTTATGTGTTCCTCTGTCTTCTCCGGAGTTTAGCTTCTGATTTCTTGTTCGTGGGGACTTGTTCTTTATTTTATAGAGATGAATGAACCCTTCCCTTTGGAAGAAGACTTTAATTCTTCTTGAGTGGTCGGATATAGTTGCGTTTTACTTTATCCCTTTCGATGCTTGGAAGGAGCACCCTTCTCGAGTTCGGATGGAGCACCCTTCTGGAGCTTGGAGGAAGCACCCTTTTGGAGCTTGGATGGAGCACCCTTCTCCAAGTTCTTTTTTTCCCCACAAGTGTTAGCATTTTCGCCTTTTTTCTCTTTGCACATATTTGTTGGGGAGAAATATTTTATAGAGCACCCTTCCGAAGCCCGGAGGGGCGCCCTTATGGAGCTCATGGGGCACCCTTCTGGAGTCTAGAGGGGCGCCCTTCCTGAGTCCGGAGGGCACCCTTCCGCAGTCCCAAGGGCTTCTTCCAATTTTTGTGTGTATCTCTTCCCCCCATGTGTTAGCATTTTTGCCTTCTTGTTGCACATTCTTGGCGGGAAAGGACAATTTATGGGAATCCCTATGAGCTCCTCCGCTCTTCCAGGGTCTTAGCCGGAGGAAAAAAATTTACTAGGACCCTTTAGAGAGTAGATCCCCCCATCCGGGGTCTTAGCCGAATGGGGTTTAATTGGCAAGGACTCCTCCGTGAGGGAGCGCCTCTTCTCCAAGAACACGTAGCGTAACTGGAGAGGTTTATTTACGGGGGCGTCCCGTGAGAAAACCCCTCCTCTCCAAAGCACGTAGCATCACTTGAGATGTTTATTTACGGTGACTCCCCCGTGAGGAAGCCCCTCTTCTCCAGGATAGCATAACATCATTGGAGAGGTTTATTTATGGAGACTCCCCCGTGAGAGAGCCCCCCTCTGCGGGAGAACGTAGCATCACTAGAGAGATTGATTTACGGGGACTCTCCCGAGAGGTTGCTCCACCTCTTCGGGAGCCCAAAGCATCACTAGAGAGATTGATTTATGGAGACTCCCCTGAGAGGGAGCCTCTCCTCTCGGGAGCGAAAAACATCACTATAGGAATTGATTTATGGGGACTCCTCCGGAAGGAGCCCCTCCTTTTCGAGAGCACGAAGCATCACTAGAGAGATTGATTTAAGAGAAATCCCCCGAGAGGGAGCCCCTCCTCTCCGGGAGCATGAAGCATCACTTGAGGGATTGATTTAAGGACACTCCTCCAGATGGAGCCCATCATCTCCGGGAGCTAGAAGCATCACTGGAGAGATTAATTTACCGGGACTCCTCTGGAAGAAACCCATCCTCTCCAAGAGCGTGAAGCATCACTGGAGAGATTGATTTATGGGGACTCTTCTGGAAGAACCCCCTCCTCTCTGGGAGCACGAAGCATCACTAGAGAGATTGATTTGCGGGAACTCCTCTAGAAGGAGACCCTCCTCTCTGAAAGTGCGAAGCATCACTGTAGAGATTGACTTAAAAAGACTCCCCCAAGAAGGAACCCCTCCTCTCCGGGAGCGCATCACTGGAGAGATTGATTTATGGGTACTTCCCGAGAGGAGCCCGTCCTCTCTCGGGAGCACGAAGCATCACTCGAATGATTGTAGATACTTGTAGGAACTAGCGAGATCCGTGGTTCTAAAGGTGGTGTGGCACTCTTACTATCTGGTCAGGGGGGCTTGCTCATCTTCAACGTAACATTCCCGAGTAGTCTTGAGATCTTCAGTAGCTGTGCCACTTCAGACTCGTCTTTATGATACGGTGTGGGGTATTCATCCCCTATGAGGGTGGTGGGTAGATCTCGCAGTGGACTTGATCATTTTGTCGCCTGCGGAGAGCTTGTCTTTTTCTTCAGAGCCTCCAGAAGTTATGTTGATGACTCCAATCATATGGATATTTTTCCTTTAGTTTTTGTGGTAGCATGGAGCTTTTAGTGGAGCTTGGTAATGACTGATTTGAGTGAGCTTCTTCCTCAAGGCTTCTCCAGTATTGTTATATAGCTCCCGTAAGGTATCCCAGACTGGGCCTCCAGATCTGGGTAGCGTGCTGCTTTGTGCGGGCCTTTGTGAGCGGCTCCTTGATTCTTGTCTTTGTTAATAACTCAACTTTCAGCCGAATCGCTGGTGCGAGAGCCCTTGGTTGGTTCAAACTCGGTCTTCCAACGTCTTATGTTCCAAATGTTGCACGCACAATCTTTTCTCTGTTGAAGGTTGGTGTCCTCTGCCTAGGAGTGGCGCCCATGATAGCTTCATTGTACTCCTCGTAGTATGTTGGAAATGTACTCCATGGTCTCTGAACTTCTGGATATGATATTAATGACTCCATGATATGGGAGTCTCTCTTGATATGAACTTAGTTGGAGAACTATGGTCCAAGTAATCACTGGAATCTTTTTCTCCATTGCTCTTCAGGAGATGTGAAGTGTTGACGTCCCTAGGAAGTAGCTTCATTAATATAGTTGAATGAATTGTGATTCCACTTTCAGAGACTTGGGGCTTTAGGTTGTGCATGGCTCTTCTGAGTGTTCTCAGGGCATGTATCCATTCCTCTTGAGCGTCTTGAGTAGAAACTTCAGAGATCAAATGAAATTTGCGGGAGTCCCTCGTACAGTGAGGATGTTGGCGAAAATACTTAATAGCATAGATGAGTGTTGGAAATTGCATTCTTCGACGAGCATGAGGGTAATCAACACTTGGGGGATTCTTGCTTCATGTGCACTGGGTTCTTAAGTTGGTTCCTTCATGGTTCAACTTTCTTCATATTTGGAATCTTCGTCTTCTGTAAATAGTTGAGCATTTGTTTCTCATTTTGCATTGGGATGTACCTCTCCAACGAATGGAGATTTTACAGAGCTTCCTCCAGCTGAGGATGGTTCATCGACAAGTTGTCTAGGGAGTTCCGTTTTCTGTAAATGGTTGCTTGTTCCAGAGATAGTCTGACTAGTTTGGATGGCTCTTGAATCTTCAGCCCGAGCACCAAGGGGAGTTTGTGCCTATCCTTTATGGACATCAAGGTTTGTTTGTCCTCCATTAATGTGATGTCTTCTTCGATTGTCTGGTTGCTTCCGGTTCATTGTTCATCTTTCTCCCATTTAGCCGAGCGAGGTCATTCTTCATGCTCTTTTGTGCGATGCCCAATGGTAGGGTGCCCGTATAAGGGCTTTTTATGCTTCTATGGAGCTCGGGGATATTCTCGTGAGGCTCTCGGAGCTTTGATGTCATAGAGCATTCCGGGTAGCCTTGTTGAGCTGGAGAGCTTCTCGGGTCTAGCGGTTTTATTTGGTGAACAGAGCCCTTCGAGGAGGAGATTGTGGAAGGCGCCCTTTCGGCCGGTAAGGGCACCTCCTTGACTCTCTAAGTTGTTGAATGGCGTTCCTCTAGAAGGAGGGTCTATCCCCATATCTTATCAACGATCTTCCTTCTTGCTTGGTGTTCCCATTGGAGCTTGCGGCTTCCACAAATCACTTCATGAAGTTTTGCAGTAACTCTCCTTCCGATTGTTTTACTTCAAAAGATGAGTCATGGTCTTTGAAAACTTCCTTTTGATGGAGAATCGTCGTGCGAAGGCAGTAGTGAGTTTATCCCTCTCTATGATTGATCTTACCGGAGCCAATCAACCAAATTAGTGGCGCTTGGTCATTGTTGTCTGGACACTTTATAACATGAAGCGTCCATCATACTGTAGAGATGTACCTTTGCATGGAGTTTGTCTAAGTGCTCCTGGTGGACCTCTGGTCTCATCATACTCCGGGAGGCTGGACATCTTGATGCCCAAAGGCAATGACTTGGCTCGAATGGCAGGGGGCAGTGAACTTCCTCCCTATGACGATGTCCCGCGAATTGTCTTGGCTAATGTTTTATGATGTGTGCAAAATATACGTGCATTTTAGGGCTTAAAATGATATATATTTGATGCATTTGCATGCATATTTAGTATGTTTTTTACTTGGTTTCCTTAGAAGGGCATGATACTGCGTATTCTTGTAACTTTTTGCAGGAAATGGAGCTAAATCGAAGAAATATCAGTTGGAAAGCCCGGATAGGATTGACACATGCAAAGAGATGATTGAAAAGACAAAGAAATCAGACAAAAACACATCACACGGCCAGACCATGTGGGACCACATGGCCGTGTGACATACCCGTGTGAAAAATGATATGTCCGTGTGAAAAGAGGAAGAAACAGGGGATGAAAACAAGCCGCACGGTAATACCGTATGGAACCCACATGGGCGTATGAGGTTGGTATGGATAAAACCCACACGACCATGTGAGGCTACACAGTCGGGCCATGTGGTGTATTGTCATGTGTTTTTCGGTGTTCTTTTCCCATTCTAACTCTACAAGTGTTCGCCTCCTTATTTTTAGCTTCAACGCAAGTGAACAACGTAGTTAATAGATAGGGTAAGCAAGGTCTATCCCACAGAGACTAATAAATTAATGTACTAAGTATTGAGATTGTAATAGCATTATTTTTATTTTGACGGTCAAATTGTGATGATTGTTTTGTAAAACTAAGACAATATTTTATCATAAAAAGAACAAAGCAAGAGTTACGATTGAAAATATCAAAAATATGAATGGATTCCAGGGTTAGGGTTTCAGTTAATCACCCTCTTGTTATTAGATTAATCAAGCCAAAGTTATTATCTATCTTCCCTATAAGACGATCACAAATGTAATTTATTCTCTCTCTCGAGACACAATAAACATGTTGATTGCATTATCTATGCTAGCATCTCTACTCAACATAAGATAAACAACTCCCAAAAGTATCAAAGATCAATTATCCTCACAAATACTCATAGACTTCACAATCATGCAAAGTATTCATGTCAAGCATTCAAGATCTAGTATTAAAACTCATCCCTCGAATCATGGATCAATACATCAAGCATGTTAAACCATTGCCCATATGACAAAACAAGTAATAAATCAAAGCACTCGAATAGGGTTCGAAATAATAACTTCAATCAAAATTAAGCATCAAACAAGAGTCAATTAACCTAGTCCCAAACCCCAGAATCACAAGGTGTAAAGTCGGACATGGGAAACGAAGAATTCATAGACAAATTATTCATAACCATATCAACTAGATGAAAATAAGAATACAATGGAGTAAGAAAACTCAAGAATATCGATGATCTCTAAATCAATCTTCAGTCCTCAAGCATGTATGCGACCTCGATCTCCCTCCTGATTGTTCCGGTAGAAGGGTGCTCTTTTATCTGCTTTCAAGGGTAAAAGTTTGTGTGTCCTCTTCTGGGTCTGTCTCCACTTTATTTATAACATCTCGGGTCAGACCTAAGTCAAAACGCAGCGAGACTCTAAAATTCCTGCACAGACACATGGGCCTTGCCTAAGCACACGACTAGCCTGTACGTCAAGTCAAAGCCTCGATTTTTCTTTTGGGTAGACGCACGGGCCGTACGTATTAGCACGACCAGCCCGTGCATCAAGTCGAATGTATAGTCTTGATATATTAATCACACACGGGTCTTGCCTATGAGCACGGGCAGGGCGTGCGTGTACCTTTTTTGCTTGGTTCAGCTCCATACTTCGCATAATTGCTTGATTCTTGACGGTCCTTTACTGCAATGCTCCGATTTTCCACAAAAATACTATATACATCGTTAATTTCCTACAAAACGAGCAAAGCGTAATATCTTTTCCATATTATGAGAACACGACCATTTTACTAAGTTAATGCATGTTTATCAACCTATTATATCCAAAATCACGCCCAAAATACATGCAAAACTCACACTAAACAAATCCCCAAACTTAAACTATTGACAGTCCCGGTCTACGCTTTATAAACCAGACAAAACACAAGTGGGAGGAATGAAAAGCAATCATTAAGAACAACACAAAAAAAATCATGATGCTTATCCATAGGTATCAAGCAATGAATCAACCAAGCCTCGAATATCTAACATAGAACACGTTTCAATATAATCATGGCAAATTGTTAGGAATTTTATTGTTTAGATTTTGATGAATGCCATGTAAAACTTAGAATAGAAAGTTGGCACCCCAATTCTTGCTTTGTAAAATGCATTGTAACAATTAGAGCCGGCCAAGCCGAGTTAAGTCGGCCTACGCCCAACATGCAAGAAGACAACTCAAGACGGAAGGAAGACTCATTGCGAGACACCGAGTATGGCAAAGAAGAGTAGACGGGAACTCTCGAAGAAGCAGTGAGATACGGTGAGTGGAGTATCGATCAAGTCAACTCGAGAAAAGCCAAGTCTCAAGTGACGGAAGAGTCATCCATGATTGGAAGTCGACTCTAAGTCACCTGGGGAAAGCAAGGAAATGCAATCAAGTCGAGATAATCGTAAAGATCCGTTGCCTGAGAAATCAAGAGAATTACTTAAACAAGTAATATCTCCATACCACCTTTCTCGAGTGCTCACCCTGAAGCGTGCAAAAGGAATGAACCAATGGGAAGCACTACATCGTGTCGAACTCGAAAAGGTGAAAGAACAAATCATATGAGGAAATGGCAATTCCAAGGATCGCAACAAGACAAGCCAACAAGCGCAAGTGACTTTCAAAAATAAGCCTATCTCTTCAACGGGCAAATTTTTGAAAGATCACTATAAAAGGCTGAGGAATAACTCCGAGAGAAGGTGATCCCGAACTACGAACATTCAAGAAATCAATCAAATTGTAACTTAAATACTCTCAAATCATTTAAGATTAATCCTCAAGCCTACATTACGAAGTACATCAATCCAACACTAACCTCGTGAAGGAAAGAGAACTTCAATCGAGTTGAAGAGGAAACTTTTGAAGAAAAGGGGTCTACATTCCACGAAGGATTGTAGGAAGGTTCAAGGTCGAACCAAGTCTTAAGCTTTTGGAGGGCTTCGTGATCAAATCCAAAGAGCTTGAGCAAGTGAGTCAGTAGTAGCAAAAGCTGCAAACTGCTGAAGAAACGAGTCGTCGAGAAGCCGCCGAGTGATCAAGGCGTCTCAGATCGAGTCCCAAAGGATCAAGTTAGCCGTGTGATCAAGACTTGTATCCTGGGATCTGTACCACTTTGTAAACTCGATCATTACCTAGTGGATTCCTCCGGAGTTGGAGAAGAGAGGAGTAGAAGAATTACCCCATCTTCGAACCTCTATAAAAATTTCACTGCGTGTCATTTACATTTCAAAGATTTTAATTCCCGCATTTTTAATCGCTTATATATGCTTTGATAAATTTGCTATCCATTTGATAATACAAGTACTAAACCCAAGACTAAACTCTTACTTAATCAAACTTAAGGGTGTTAAGTCTTCCGCTAAAACAAAACCACAATTGAGTTAATTTAGAGTCAACAAACAGTTATTCCATCAACGGCTCGGTTGAGTCTCGTTGAGAGACTAACTCTCTTGATTGACTAAATCGATATCCATCAAGGACACAAACAGAAGAATCAACTATGTATATTTAAAAGGACTAAATCGAAAATTTGGTAAGGTTTATTCAACCCCCCTTCTAAACCTTACACTTACACCCCTTGGGACCTACAAGTGGTATCGTCAGCGGTTGGTTCATTGAACCCTCCGCACCGGTTCTTGAACTAGATCTCCAAACTTTTCAAAGTCTCTTTAGTACTTAAACTCTCGAAACTCTTTTTATCATTAAAAGTTATTATCATGGAAGCAAATTTGACACGCATCCCTATGTTCACTATTGAAGAATTTGATGATTGGAAAATTCGTATGCGCTCATCTATCAAAGATTACATGATGAGATGTGGATAGTGATAGAAGATGGGCCTCTGCAGATCTTAAAGGTGAACACAAATTTAAAGAGTTGCAAATTGAAGGAGAAGAAGATGTTGCTCCTGCACCAGTCATGGTTGAAAACCAAGAACCGAGTGGACAAATGATGACAAAAAGATACAACCTGGACAATGTAGCCAAGGACATTCTTTACAAAACCTTGGACAAAGCCATGTTCAATAAAGTCAAATCATGCAAAACGGCTAAAGAAATCAGGACAAAGTGACATTGATTTGTGAAGGCTCGGAGCAAATCAAAGAAAACAAATTATCAAATTATCATACAGAAATTTGAGAACTTCAAAATGATCTCGGGAGAAAACCTGGATCAACTAGATGCTCGGTTCACGTAAATCACAAATGAGTCATCTCGCACTTGGAAATGAATATACACGAAAGAAATGTGTATGAAGATCCTAAAAAGTCTTCCAAATGAATGGGAAATGAAGGTCATGGCACTCGAGACATTCCATGGACCTATCAAAGACATCCAACCATGAATTATTCTCGGACCTCAAAGCCTACGAGTTTGAGCCGAGAAGAAAAAAGACCAGGAAGAGATAGTTGTACTCCAAAACAAATGCTCTAATTGTTAAGGATGGGAAGAGAGCCGAGGTCAAAGAAGTCATTGACCCGGAAGAAATAGCCACGATGGTTAAAAGATTCAACAAGTTCTTTAATAAGAACTACAAGAGAGAAAAGGGTGAATCTTCCGGAAGACACTCGGCTCCTCCAAATCAAGGGAAGATAGGCCAACCAAGAGAACAGATCATCAAAAAGTTGAGTATCAAAGGGATGACAATCCAAGAATGGAAAGAGCGATCAAAAGGCCGAATATCTATGTTGGAATCGTAGACAACCAGGTCACTATGCCATTGTCGCTCATATCCTCGTAGTCAACAAATACAGAATGAAGAATAAAGAAAGGTCTTCGAGAGAAAGAAGACAAGAAAAGAAAAAGGCAATGATGGGCTGCAGAGATCGGCCGAGACAAACTAAGTCAAGAGAGACACCGACTCGAGAGAGCGGTGAAGTCGACTACTCAAGTGACTCGAAGAAGAAGCCCCGATCCGCTTGATGGCCAAGGAACAAGATCAATCGACCAAGAAGATGAGGTACAATCTAACTCATCAAACTCGGACACTAGTGATAGTGATCGTGACACACACACTTCATCACCCACTCGATCTTTATGATTCATTAGGCAAAATGATGAAAGATTTTGAACACATTAAATCCTCACACACACTATTAAATGAGGAAAACAAATTTACTCAAAAGTCAAAACTCAAAGTCAAGCTAAGGAGTCCGAGTACTCTAAATCAAATAGATGTTGAGAATGAAAGTTTAAAAATTTGAAAATACTAAATTAATAAAGCGAGATCGATCGCTATAGAAAAGAGGAGAATGACCTCAAGAATGTTATTGCCTCATTCACTAAGGCATCTAAATCATTGGATGACCTTATTATGAGTCAAAGAGAATGTGGAGACAAGACAGCTTAGGATTTAATTCCTCTATGCTATGTCAAACCTCAAAAGTAATTTTGGAAAAAGGATCTTCAAGCCATGAAGAATCTGAAAAATCCAAAACTCTAAATGTTGCACACACATTCAATCCAAAGCACCATAACAAGAAAACGGCCTTGGTTATAAAGGAAAAGGAAAACGACCTTGAGTGCGCTGAAAGGACAAGCGAGAAGAGATTCAAATGAGTTCTCAAAGAAACTCCAAACAAAAATTACTCAGAAAGAAGAAGCGAGCTACCAAAAATCCCAGAAAATCTATAAGAGAAATATATATGATGGGAATGGTAGAAAATATCCAAGCCAAGTTGATTGGAATAATGTAAACTATCAAAGATAAACTTATGGAATATAAGCCCAAATGGCAAAGGCCTAGAACTCAAAGAAAGGCCATTCCAAAAGTACAAGAGCTTTCATCAAAGACACATATGCACCTAGGCACTACACTCAAAGACACCACAATTACCCAAGAAAGGCAATTGCTAAAACACATATGCGCAGGCATACGACAAAAGAGACAGTTGTATGAACCTAGAATCCCCAAGCAATTTGCCAGGATTAATTATGATTATGGCACTCGATAGATGGCAACCCCTTAGAGTCAAATCATTTGGCTATAAGTTGGTTGGATCATCTTACAATTCTAACCCCTCAGGACCCGCATAAGTATGGGTACCTAAAACTTAATTTCCTTGATTGCGGTTCAAGGCAATGACCGAGTGCCAAGGAACCTGGTACATGGACAATGGTCGCCCGGACATATGACAGAAATAAGAAAAATCTGTCAAAATTCAAGGAAGTTAAAGGAGCAAAAGTCATATTTGGAAGAAATGAAGCTCTGGTGAAATAAGAGGCATTGGAACCATCAAGAGGAATGGATTAGAAATCACAGACGTTGCATATGTTGAAGGACTCAACTTCAACCTGCTAAGCATCATCAACTCGCGTGACAAGGGTTACAATGTTGGATTCAACATGGGTGTATGCCAAATCAAGGATATTGAATCAAATGAAGTTGTCTTTGCCGCAAGGATGTAGACAAGAATATGTATGTCGTGGATTGGTCAACTCGCAACACCCAAAGACTGTCTACTAGCAAAAAGCACAACTGAATCAAGTTGGATGTGGCACAAAAAGCCGAGTCACCCGAATTTCAAAACAATTAACAAGTCGCGGCAAGAAGTCATCTTGTGGAAGGACTACCGGACTCGAGATACAAAAAAAGGAGAGTATATGTGACGCATGTCGAAGGGAAAACAAATCAAATCTTCATTCAAAGAAAAGACATATTCATCCTCAACAAGAATGTTGATCCGCTTCATATGGATCTATTTGCCCAAAGAGAACCAAACAAAGATAAGTGGAAAGAAATACACCTTGGTGGTAGTAGATGACTACTCAAGATATACATGGACAATATTCATGTGTAAGAAGAAAGAAACTCTACAAAAACTACCACAAATGATGAAGAGGATTCAAAACGAGAAGAGTCAAACCATTATCAAAATAAGATCGGATTGATGAACCGAATTTGTCAATGGAATAATAACTCGATATTGTGTTGAAAATGGTATTGGTCATGAACTATCAGCAGCAAGAACTCCACAACACAATGGAGTTGCGAGAAAGAAGAAACAGAAACCCTCAAAGAAGCGGAAGGACCATGTTAGTCAAGCGAGTTACCAAAAAGATTTTGGGCTGAAGCAATCAACACAACTTGCTACACCCAAAACAGGATGTATGATAAAATGCATACCGGTGACAAAGACTCCCTATGAGATCTGGATCGGAAGAAAACCAAAGGTTGCATATTTGAATATTTGGATGTAAATGCTTCATCCACAACAATGGCAAAGACAACCTAAAGGCTTTTGATGCTAAACCGATGAAGGTATCTTCTTAGATACTCACCGAAGCAAAGCCTACAGGATACTCAACAAAAGAACTATGGTTGCGAAGAATCCATTCATGTGGTATTCGATGAGCCAAATGTAAATGGAGAAGACATTGAAGAGTCACCGATAAGTCAATCATCCAACCATACGAGAAGAGTCCCTATCTTTGAAGTCAAGCCGGGATTATCAATTCGAAGAAGATGAGATTGCTTGAATCTCAAAACAAATGGAAAATTTGCAGCTAAGTGATTACGAGAGAGTCGACCCGCAAAGAACACAACAAATTACCAAGTCGATCAATCCACTAACTTACTCCAACCTCGATGTAAGATGGCCGAGAAATCATCCACGAAACTTGTCATTGGAGATATAAGAGAAGGTGTCAAAACAAGATCCGAACTCAACAAGAAGCCATGTTCACATGCTTCATCTCACAAATAGAGCCCAAAGACGTGTCACAAGCATTGGACGACACACATTGGATTCAAGCTATGCAAGAAGAGTCAATCGGTTTGAAAGAAATAAAGTGTGGGAATTAGTGCAAAGACCCATACATCAAAATGTTATTGGCACCAAATGGGTGTTCGAAATAAGATGAACGAGGAAGGTTATGTGGTAAGAAACAAAGCAAGACTAGTAGCCAAAGGATATTGCCAAGAAGAAGGGATAGATTTTGATGAAACATTTGCCCTCGTAGCAAGACCGAAGCTATAAGGATGTTTCTTGCCTATCTTTGCTCACAAGGATTTCATTGTATATCGATGGATGTAAAAAGTGCATTCCTAAATGGTTTATTGGAAGAAGAAGTGTATGTTGAACAACCTCCAGGATTTGAGCGAAAGACTCTTGGAGATAAGGTATACAAACTCAAGAAAGCTCTATATGGATTGAAACAGCACCCGAGCATGGTATGATACTTTGTCACAATTCCTAACCAAAAATGGATTCACAAAAGGAAAAGTAGATAGAACACTCTTCTTAATTCAAGACAAAAAAGAGTATATCTTTGCTTGTTCAAATATATGTGGATGACATCATTTTTGGATCCACAAACAAAGAGTCGTGTGAAAAGTTTTCAAACCTCATGCAAAGTAAATTTGAAATGAGCATGATGGGAGAGCCGACATTCTTCCTTGGACTCCAAGTGAAACAATGAAGGATGGAACCTTCATAAGTCAAACAAAATACACCAGAGATTTAATGAAGAAGTTTGGTATGGAGGAGAAGTCTTCAGAAAAATACCAATGAACACATCACCAAAATGGACATGGATGCAGATGGCAAGCCCAGAGATCAAACAAGATACAGAGCACTTATTGGATCACTGCTCTATCTCACAAAGCAAGCGGGCGGACATCACCTTTCTCAGTAGGTGTATGTGCAAGATTTCAATCTGCGCCAAAAGAGAGCCATATGACAAAGAGCTAAGAGAATATTGAGATACTTGAAAGGAAGCCAAGAAGTAGGCCTATGGTATCCAAAGGAAGGTGGATTCAAGCTAATTGGCTATTCGGATTCGACTATCTTGGATGCGAGTGGACAGGAAGAGCACTTCAGGCACATGTCAAATGCTAGGAAACAGGCTGATTTCCTGGTTTAGCAAGAAGCAAAACTCAATAGCCACCTCTACACAGTGAGGCAGAATACATAGGCTGCGGGCAAAAGTTGTGCCCAAGTCCTATGGATGAGACAAAGAATGAGAGACTATGAAGTTGAGGAAAAGAAATTCCAATCATGTGTGATAACACAAGTGCAATTGCCATTACTCAAAATCCTGTGTTGCACTCAAGAACAAAGCACATCGATGTCGATATCACTTCATAAGAGATCATGTTGAAAAGAAGGATATCATCTTGGGATATATCTCAACCGATAAACAATTGGTGACATCTTCACAAAACCATTATGTGAGTCAAGATTTGAAGAACTCAAACATGAGTTAGGGTTAATTGAGCCGAGCCGACACTTAAAAATCAAAGAAAAGAAATGGAACACAAAAAGGAAAAAAGAGTTTGAACTCACAAATCATTAAGTAAATCACCAGATCGGAAAGACAACTACACCGAGTCGATAATGAGTCACCAAGAGAACTGTGAGAAGTAGAGTTAAAGCGACTACGGGATAAGCCGAGTCACTTATGAGCAAAGTGACAAAAACGCATCGTTTTGACAAAGCGGGAATGTTTTAAGGTATACATCAAAGATAATGATGATGTGTACGAGACATAAAGCCGCACACCAAGCTTATGATTGGATATAAATCTTTGTCGCATTAAAATACGAGACATTAAATGCTAAATAGGCGTGCAAAATCTAAGCCGTTGATTTCGATCACATTTCAAAACCACCCGCACGTCCTTTCATAAACCATATTTAAACCATTTTCGTCCGTTTCTCTCTCACACTTCTAAAACTGTTCATTTCTTTCTCTCAAAAGCAAAGGCAAAATTCTCTCGAAACCCTATCTATCTTCAAATCAATTTCGAGTTTTCTTCGATATAATCCTAAAAAATGGCACCAACTTATGACTTTACCAAGTTAGGAAAGCAAATCCACACCCCTCTACGGTGGATTTCGACGGTATGGTGAAACAGGTCCGACGACACCCTAGTGAAGAAAATCGCTGAAAAGTTGGAAACGTCCGGCTGAAACCGTTTCGACGTTAGAATATCCGATGACATATGTGGAGGAGGTCGCACAATTCTACGTGAATGCCGAGATTCACGATGAAGGAATAAAGTCATCTGCTTCACGGAAAGCGGTGACTATCTCTCGCCAAGGATTTGGCGAACATTGCTCACTACCCGAGAGGAGCATCGAGAGATTAATGAAGGCGATGTAAACTTGGCTGATGCTTGGAAAGAAATAGCCAAGCCCGATCTCGATAAAATAGTATACACAACAAACAAGAGATCGCCAAGGAGGATTATCACAAGTCTGTTGGACATAGTTGCCAAATGTATCGACATCAAATTTGGCGACTTTGACCAATCACAAAGGCAAAGCTGATTGTAATGGCTGCAATCATCGTAGAAAAAGAAGATAAACCGGGCTGAGTTTGTCTACAAATGACTCTGCCCGAACGCGTGGGAACAAATCCTTCAAGGAAGATGGCTCATTTGGAGGATCCCTAGGATATGGCCTAGTGATTGGCGGCTAATGGAGGTGAAAGAGTCCTCTTAGACATGGGAAAGCATTCCATGTTAACAAGAGGATGTTCGAGCAAATCTCTCCAGCGCACAAGAGAGCTTACGCCAAGAGAGCGACACAAGTGAGGGGGAATCACTGACCCAAGATACAAATTGCTTTCCTCTCCAACCAAGAAGAAAGTTGCCCTGCACCGCTAAGAAGACGATGCCCCCGCAAAGAAAGAAAACCAAACATGCTCCCGCCCCTGCGAAGAGTCACCCGCCTAGTGTCTCCGCCCTGCTGCAGCGGTCGAGAAGGACTCCCAAATACCTTCTCCGATCGTCAAAGAGGAGAACGAGAAGCTAAGACGGCCGGCTCCTCGAGAAAAGACACCAAGACGCCCCGCCGCCCAAGACTCAAAGGAAACCGTCTCGAACCGTAAATCCCTCGGTACAAACTAGAGACGAAGAAGAATTGTCAAGCACTCCGAGCTTGAGAAACGGGTCGAGTCGCCCACTCACCGAGCAGATATCGGAGATCTGGAGAAGTAGAGTCTCCGGATGTAATTGATGAAACACCCAGTCTGCCGAAGGCGATCAGCAGAGGCAACCGAAGACACAACAGTAGTCCACACAAAAACACAAGAAGAAGGCGTCGATAAAGCGGATAGTGATGTGATGATCCTATCCCCACTTTACCCGACATCCAAAATCGTCTGCGTGAGTGGAGGAAATGGAAATTGAGTCGATCCAGGAACAGTTCCAACGGCCCGAGTTCATAGAAGAAGAAGAGGAACTGAGCTTCCTTGGGATCGACCACTATACTCCCAAAGATCGATGAAGACAATCGCACGGACATCCTGCAGATCTACAAGGACAAGGAGAAAGAAAAGCAAGCGAGAGGAAGGCGAGGCACGTGAGAAGGCAAGCTCTGTCCTATCTCCAAAGACCACAGAACACACACATCCTCTCCTTAATGTCTTCTCGATGGTGATGAGGATCGGGAAAATGTCACTTTGCCACGAAGAGTTGCAAATGCAAAGCAAGCATTGCACGAATCAAGAATCCTTCACGAGCAAAGATCGATGAAGGGACCAGGAGAGTCCTCCGAACGCACTGAAATTGATCCAATGGGAGTGGTTCAACAAATCGCCATTGTTGTTGCTGCCACCACTTCCCACTCACTCGGAAGAAGGCAATAAGGGACATGGCGATGAAACGGGATAGTGGGGACCCCGGTCGAGCCAACCCCTATTGAAGGTGTTTTACCACCGCCCCAACTGGTGAACATTCAATCGAAACAGTGGGAGTTTGGAGACGAGTGATCCCATTCCAAGTCACTCACCGGTGCGCCCCGAGGGGGAAACTCCTCCACCGCAAGGTTGGAGGATGATGCGGATGACTCCACAACGAATCAAGGAGGCGAAGTAGAGAAAATACAAACACAAGAAGAATGACAAGTTACCATCAATGAAGCTCGAGATAGTTGAGACTGCTCTCGGTGAGGTGCCAATCGCTACTCGAAGGCTAATGACGCGTTCTTTGGCAAATGAGGCACTGAGATGGAACGCCCTGGGAGTTAACACTGCTGGCGATGAAAGTGCAATCCATGGGGTTGAGACTCAATGGATGCCACCGCGAAGACCCTAAGACACCGACACTGTCGAAAGGGAGGACCAAGGCCTCGGCATTGCAGAGAGACTGGAGATAATGAAGGCCCACGGGAGGTTGAGACTTCCTGGTAAAAAGGCCAAGTAGAGAACATCCCTCCGCTATCATCGACCCATCTCGAGAAGGAGATAAGCGCACTTCATGATTCCCAGGATAATCCTCGATGTCACCTTTCTCGGGATCGGGAAGGCGAAGAAGAAGTCAGTCATCCCCCGTGATGATCCAAAAGACTCACCAAGCGGATGTTCCAAGCACGAGCAAGTCCGATCCCAAGACTACTCGTCAAACCTTTAATTTTGATGATGAGCCACCAATGAAAATCTCATCATCGTCCGATGACGCTTACCGATAAGGCCGAGGACCAGTCTACTCAATTGGAAAAATTAGTCGAGACCAACGAAGGCTGTTGAGACAAATGAGGCTCAAACCGGGACCACTTCACAACAAGACCCAAATGAACAAGAGACCACCGTGCAAGCTCCTCAAGGCAGCAGGATCGATTCCCAAAAGAACTTCACGCGCACCGCTCATCATCGAACGGATCCCGTTGGAGGTGATGAATCCTTTGTAGAATCTTTTCCTTTTTCACGGAGATACCGGAACTCCATGAAGAGTCGAAACGAACAAGCACGCTACCATAGACCAGCTCCCGTTTTTCAATCGAGCACCATTGTTCCAAATGATTATGATTTTGACATCGCATGGCCATCACCGCAATGGAAGAATCGGTGAAGTCCGCGAAGTGTTCAAGGCATTATTCGGAGATTGAACGGATGGAGAGGCATCGAGGCCTCTATGGATATGCGATCGACAACAGAGATGCCAATCTCACCGCTGATTTAAGAGGCATAAGAGGCATAACAGTCCGGATCGGGGAATGGTGGCAACAAAGAAGAATCAATGCGTGTGGAACAAGTGAGATACTTGAGGACATTGTTCAACAAGTCCGGTATGGAGAGAGCCGAAAATGCCGATGCAAAACGGCCGAGAGAACATATTGAGCACATGCATGAAGCTCACATTGCCGAGGTTAAGGCTGGCTGCGTGAGCAAAACAAGAGTGATCTACAGCGTTTGGAAGAGACCATGAATACAAAATTCAGCCTTCTCATGGCTGAGATGAAGCCGATTTCAAGCAGAGTCCAACGCTACTCGATCCGAATTTCGTCCGCATACTCTGCAGCGGACTCGAGACAAAACTCAACTATCGTGACTCGACTTCCTCGCTTGCAAGTCTATTTCCGGGCGTTCCTCTCTCCTTTGATGATGCCAAAAAGGGGAAAAGGAATACCTAAAGCGCAAGGGGATCCAAAGTTGAGAAGGAAGGAGTAGGCTGCGAAGGAAAATCACCGAGGAAGTGTTAAAACAGAAGAAAGGAAAATCTGTTGAGGGGAAGGATCAAAAGATATGACCTTGATGATTGCACAAACCCCTCAACGAGTCTGTCATAGCCGACATTATCGGCAAAGAAACTCCCCAGAACTCTGCCACTCCAACACTCACGATGTATCTATGGTGAAAAAGAAAAAAAAAAAAATTGAAGCGAGGGATGAAGGAAGTGGAAGGAAGAATGGATGCCCGAGTTATGAACATCTTGAAAGAACATGGAGACATTCCAAGTGAGACAGACACTTATGCCATTTCGGATGTCGGACAGAGCCACGATCGCTTGATGAATTTAAAACGCTCGAATCAAGGATACTTTGCAAAAATGTCTATGGCTCAAGCTTGGGACTTGTATCGGAAAAGGGCCTCACGTTATGTGAAGAAGGCGATAGGCGGCGGACTACCTAAGCGATCGCTCTGCTCACTCCTCCGGTCACTCACCGGGAAAGAAGAAGACCCCAAAGATGCAGATACGCCCAGGTAGAGGAAGAAGCGTGGTGGAGGAAGAAGCTTGGACCTAGGCCTCTCGCCCAAGAATATTGAATACGTAGATCCGGAAAGAAAGGAGGGATCTCTTGGGCAAACTTGACCAAGTGGCAAATTTGTAAGTGGCTAAAAGTAACGCCGAGTGTGCAAAAAAATTAGAAGAAGAAAACAAGAGACAAACTCAGGCTATGGGAGGAAAGACAGAAAGAATAAGAAGAGATGAAGTCTGCCAGGAAGGCATATGAAAAGAAAAAGAAGGCAAATCGACGATGAGAAAAAGAGAAGAAGAGAAGAAGATCTTGAACAAGATGAAAGAAGGAGACAATAAGGAGATGAAGTGTTGCTGTCATCCACCCCTTCATGTATTTTATATTGTAAATACATACCATGTAAGTCTTCGAAATAAAGCTGTAAATTCTTTATTTTTTTGTAGACAAATACGTGCTCTGATACACCTTGTAAACAGTTGTGTAAAAGAATAAGAATGTTATGATCAATAAAAAGATTGATTATGCGCATACATTCTATGTCAATACACTATCTGTATGTATCTTTGCTATTTGCATTTTTGAATGGTTTAAGTTTTGGCATCATCAAAAAGGGGGAAATTGTTAGGAATTTTATTGTTTAGATTTTGATGAATGCCATGTAAAACTTAGAATAGAAAGTTGGCACCCCAATTCTTGTTTGTAAAATGCATTGTAACAATTAGAGCCAAGCCGAGTTAAGTCGACTACGCCTAACATGCAAGAAGACAATCAAGACGGAAGAAAGACTCCACCGCAAGACAAACAGTATGGCAAAGAAGAGTAGACGGAACTCTATCAAGAAGCGGTGAGATACGGTGAGTGGAGTATCGATCAAGTCAACTCGAGAAAAGCCAAGTCTCAAGTTGAAGTGATGAAGAGTCATCCAATGATTGGAAGTGACTCTAAGTCACCTGGGAAAGCAAGGAAATGCAAATAAGTCGAGATAATCGCAAAAGATCCGTTGCCGCAAAATCAAGAGAATTACTTAAACAAGTAATATCTCCATACCACCTTTCTCGAGTGCTCGAGTCCGAGCGTGCAAAAGGAATTAACCAATGGGAAGCACTACATCGTGTCGAACTCGAAAAAGGTGAAAGAACAATTCATACGAGGAAATGGCAATTCCAAGGATCGCAACAAGACAAGCCAACGATCGCAAGTGACTTTCAAAAATAAGCCTATCTCTTCAACGGCAAATTTTTGAAAGATCACTATAAAAGGCCGAGGAATGACTCGAGAGAAGGTGATCCCGAACTACGAACATTCAAGAAATCAATCAAATGGTAACCGAAATACTCTTAAATCATTTAAGATTAATCCTCAAGCTTTACATTACGAAGTACATCAATCCAACACTAACCTTTGTGAAGGAAAGAGAACTTCAATCGGTTGAAGAGGAAACTTTTGAAGAAAAGGGGTCTACATTCCACGAAGGATTGTAGGAAGGTTCAAGGTCGAACCAAGTCTTAAGCTTTTTGAGGGCTTCGTGATCAAATCCAAAGAGCTTGAGCAAGTGAGTCAGTAGTAGCAAGACAAATGCCTGTGAAGAAGGCCCGAGTCGTCGACGAGAAGCCACCGAGTGATCAAGGCGTCTCAGGACCGAGTCCCAAAGGATCAAGTTAGGCGTGTGATCAAGACTTGTATCCGGGATCATTACCACTTTGTAAACTGATCATTACCTAGTGGATTCCTCCAGGAGTTGGAGAAGAGAGGAGTAGAAGAATTACCCAATCTTCGAACCTCTATAAAAATTTCACTCATGTCATTTACATTTCAAAGATTTTAATTCCTGCATTTTTAATCGCTTATATATGCTTTGATAAATTTGCTATCCATTTGATAATACAAGTACTAAACCCAAACCTAAACTCTTACTTAATCAAACTTAAGGGTGTTAAGTCTTCCACAAAACAAAACCACAGTTGAGTTTATTTAGAGTCAACAAATGAGTTATTCCATCAACGGCTCGATTGAGTCTGTTGAGAGACTAACTCTCTTGATTGACTAAATCGATCGTCCATCAAGGACACAAAAGAAGAATCAACTCGTATATTTAAAAGGACTAAATCGAAAATTTGGTAAGGTTTATTCAACCCCCCTTCTAAACCTTACACTTACACCCCTTGGGACCTACACAAATGCTTTGAATCACGACTCTCACCGATCAAGTGTATGCTCTCCTCTCAAGTGTATAATGGACGTGTCTACGCTCAAATCATATCAATGATGAAGAACTACCGTAAACTTGCAAATCGTCTCAAATCTTTGCCACTAAAGTGTATGCAATTCATGAATCAAAAAGGACTTTGTCATTCGGTTGTAATGAAGGCTCTTTGGTTAGGGTAGGAAAATATAGATAAAGTGACTCAAACTCGAGCATATAGATTGGTAAGCATATTTTTCATTCGAATCAACAGACCTCCTATAAAACCACTAAGCTTCTCAAATCACCCATTGTTTTCATCAATTCTTCATATCCCCTTCTTTCCGTTAATAAAACTCATCTTTTTTCACATCATATTACAATCCCAGCCTTCAAGTTTGTTCATATCAAACCCAATCATGAAGTCGATTTGTTTTTCTCGACTCTTTCATGAGTATGAATCATCCTTTTTCTCCTTTTCTTCTCTTTTATTCCCATGAACCAACTCTCACCCAATTCTCTATATTAATTATCTCATCCGGCTCAACCTTATTCAACCCACTTACTCAATGCTATAAGCTAAGTTTAGGGCAACAAATATATCAAGTTAAGGCTAAAGATGTGGCTATCAAAAAAATAAGGCAATAGGCTCAAATTGGCTAACTAGGGAATTCAATATCATATGGTAGGCCAAAGGCTTGAAAGGCTTAACAAAAAGAGCCTTAAATCATTTTCGCAAATCGCATACAACATGTGGCTTTGACAGAGATACCAGAGCAATTTCTAGAGTTCTAACATCATAAATGATACATTCAAAACAAACAAGTATGCATATAATGAAAACAAAGAAAAGCTCAAAAGCTCACAGGCTTGCAAATCCGTAAATCAAAGCACAAAATTCATGTTTCCAATATTCACATGCTCTATATCATCCATTCTTAGCTTGATCACTTCACACTCAACACCCAATCAAAACAGCACAAAATTTTTCAAAATATCCCCCAAGTCGCATCGCACACAACAAAAACCATTTTACTCACTCCCTAAGATCTACTAAAGCTAAAACTATAAATGTTCATCTACTGCAATGGAACCTAAATGCTCTATATGCAACTACATGAAATGCAAAAAAACTTTCTCCACACCCTTCATACCAAAATTAATTATCTCTCCCCCCAAACTTGCATGAAATTATATCGCATACAAGAAAGATAGAATTTCAATAAAGCAAAAGTGTGCATGTGACCTGGCTCACTGAGGGGGTGGCGGTGGATAGTGGACCTGAGAAATGTGCCACTGGGTCATTTTCCGCATCATATCGAGGAACTCCTCTTGCCGCCCGGTCACCGCCAAGTTCCAAAGACTCTTGTTCCATTCTAAAAGCTCGAAATTCATCATTGTGCAGTTGGACTCGCTCCTCGAGAGCTAATAGTCTATCATTAAAGTCATAACCACCTCACTCCTCACCCCTGTGAGAACTCTCAGGTATGTCCTCCGCCCTTGGTTGGTATTTATTCCCGGCTCCCCCTTTATCTCTTAAGTATTTCATCTCCTCTGCCACCAAGTCTTCGTCATCAGGAAGTCCGACCACCCATCGCCTTTGATGTCAGAGCATGGGTTGTATAACTCTTTCATGTGCCTCAGAGTTTAGTAAAAAGTTTGACCTCTCATCGATGTTTTCCACGATGGTGAGCACCGGTTTGGGCAGTGGGAATGGATATCCGGCTCTTTGTTGGAAGAGGTACATGCCCGCCTCTTTCGTGATTATCTTCATAGTGCGTATCGCTTTGACTTATCCTCCTTTCGCGTCAATCGAATCCAAGGCCCTAACATTAATGTTGAAGTATAGAGCGATCGGAGTAATCATACCTCCAATCATTATGGTGCCCGACCTCTGAGCTGCCACTTGCTCTAACTATTCTCAAAAAATGCGCCGTCATATTAAATGGTGTGCGGTCGGCATGCACCATATCGGATAAAGCTCGTGGTGGTCATGCCCTTGTTATTCTCTCGTCGCAAAGATGGAGGCCGAGGTTACCACTGAATATACCGAAATATTGGATTCCGCACCCATGAGGATTTGGCAACCGTGCCTCGTAGACCATTACTTTTTACGGTGTTTCCACGAGTAATCTCCGTGAAGTCATACTGATTATATTCCCTTCGGGCTATGTATGCCACATCACCGGTACCTCAAAAATGTTGTTCAATCTGGCAATTGATATCGTCGTCTCACATTTCCCAAAGATGAATAGAATCAAGGTTCATTTGCGCCTCCTTGCTTGAACAACTCGAAGGTGCTCTAGAATTCGAGTGTGAGGCTTTTGTAGGTCAGCCATCTCCCTCGCATGAATGTCGTCCACCCGACCCTCCAGCAGTCATCATGTATCCCAAGTATTTGAGTACACTCATCATCAGCATATCTTTTAGGGGTCATAGGTCGGGTGACCAACCTATTTCATCTTTCAATATCGGATCGCCTCAAAAGTTCTACCCCGTAGGCGCGGGTTATTCGGGTCTACGTTCTGTTGTGGTGCCCTTTCCCTCTGACGTCGTCTTCTGTCGGCCATAGTCGCTCGTTTCAAAATTGTACCTAGCAAAAGCATATGTGAGATTCCGGATAAACAAGGCAACAACAAGAATACGGTGAACTTATGTCTAGCGTTTCCTATCCATAAAGGACATAATGTCTCATCCCCACAAGTTTTAAATCAAGAACTAGTTACCATATTTCAACATCAATACAATTGTGGAGAATCAAAGTCACTAGTACTCTAGATATCAATGCCCAATCGATAACAATCGACAACTCAAACAATTATTCACTAATTCATGATGCCCACAAAGTGTTTGATAATACGCCCCATAGAATAATAAAAGTAAATCATAGCAAATCAATCATATAATGCTCCATATATGAATCCTCAATACTTATTCTACAAGAAAATCGAATAAAGAGTGTAGTTCTTACCGAAATCTTCAAGAATTCGCAAAAAGGATTAATTGCCAACCCTATGTGCTTTTCTCCAACAAAACTCCAACCAAAGTTGAAATTTGTGAAAAATTCGTGTATAGTGTGGTGGAAGTGTCGGATTATGGGTGAAAATCGAGTGAAATTTTGAAAATTTTGGCAAAGGAGGTGATGAGGCGAGAGGATTCTGTGATTATGGCTCAAAAGAGGTGTTTGAATGAGGCAAATTGCTCAAATCGTGACATAAAATAGACCCCAGTGGATAAACGCATGGGTCGTGCGCTTACGCATGACCTACCCGTGCATCAAGTCGAAAGCAACTCATCAGCTTCGCATTTGTGCACGGGCCATGCTTATGCGCACGGGCTGCCCGTGCGTCAATGCGAAGGATGTTTTTCAGTTTTTTTTTCATTTTTAATAAAAACAAATAAATCCTATCTAAATAACTGAAAAACGAAAAAAAAAATAAACTATTGGGTTGCCTCCCAACAAGCGCTAAATTTAACATCTATAGCTTGACGTCTTTATATCTCGATCACGGATTCTGCGAGGTTATGTATGTCATCTCTTCATGCATTTCTTCTTGCCATTCCATCTCGCATAAACTCGTGCCTCCTTTGAATGCCTCTAGTGAAGGTTTCACACGTCGGTCATATGCCATATTTTTCTAGTTTGCACCGTGCGACCAACAATATGTGCTTGCTTCTGAGATGTTATCTTTCTTCTTGACTTTTTCTTTCTCACTTTTCGGTAATTTCTGCACATGATCTAAAGCACCCACAAATCACTCAAGTTTTTAGCATTAGTACATGAATTAACGACTGATAAGGATTTGCAGCTCTCTATATTAACATGAGTTTTCACAGTTTTATAGATAGAAAATAAAACATGCTCATCATTAACCCGTAATGTGAGATCTCCTTTGTACATCTATCAAGGCTTTTTGCGGTGGCTAGAATAGACGCCCAAGTATCAGAGGGACGTCGTGATCTTCCTCCATGTCAAGCACTAAGAAATCCACGGGGAATATAAATTTGTCGATTTTCACGAGCACATCTTCTATGATTCCCTTAGGATATGTGAGTGATATATCCGCAAGTTGCAAGGTGATCGTGGATGGCTTCGCCTCTCCTAATCCAAGTTTCCTGAAAATGGACAAGGGCATTAAGTTAATACTTGCTCCTAAATCACACAATGCTTTATCAAAAAAAACACCCCCTATTTTACAAGGGATAGTGAAACTCCCCGGATCATTGAGCTTTTGAGGTAGTTTTCTCTGAATGATGGCACTGCATTCCTCCGTCAAGTTAACGGTCTCAAACTCTGCCAACGTTTTCTTCTTGGACATCACATCCTTTAAAAACTTTACATAGTTGGGCATCTGCTCCAATATGTCTGCAAAAGGTATGTTAATATGCAGTTTCTTAAAGATGTCCATAAATTTAGCATATTGGACATCTAACTTTTTCTTTTGAAAGCGTTTAGGAAAAATAAGGGCAATAGTAAGTTTTGAAAAATCAGAGTTAGAAGAAGATTTAAGCTTCTCAGTCCCTTTTTGTTTATCATTGTGTCCCTTGTTCCCATCCTCGACCTCAATGTCGCCATTTGTTGCAGTGTCTTTATCTCCCGGGGTCGAAATTAATTGTCTGGCACCACGCATAGGCGGGTCATGCGCATACGCACGGGCCGTGCGTGGCTGCAATTTTTCATTAGTTTTTGGAATTTTTGGCCCCTCGTACTCCGTACCACTCCTCAGATGAATGGTGTTACACTGTTTCTTCGGTTAACTTTAGTGTTGCTTGGAAACTGGCCCTTCTGATACTGTCCACCGATGATCGTAGCTAAATGTCCAATCTGAGTTTCTAAAATTTTCATTTGTGAGCCCACAGTGTTAGCCAATTGCGTGACATGTGCCTCGATCTTGTCTATCTTAGTCTTATCTTTATTCAATTGGATCCTCATTTCATTCATAAATGAAATCGTCTGACTCATGAACGAGGTAAGAACATCCTCCAAAGATGGCTTATCCTCCGCATTAATGACTCCATTCGTCACACTGAAGCCCTGTGGTGGTTGCATCATATTTTTCGTATTCGCATAAGAGAAATTTTCGTGATTCCCCAAACTCGGATATTAATGTGCGGGAGTCGAATTATTCTAGAAATTGCTGAAATTCTGGTTATTTTCATAATGAGCCTTCTCCATAGGATCTTTCAGAACTCCACCATTATTTGTACCCGTGTTTGCCTCAGCCCCTTTAGTTAAAGCACTTATTTTATTAGTCAATGTTGTCATCTGAGCCGTTAATGCTTTGATTGGGTTCGAATCAGAAACTTCAGCTTCCCTTTTCACATTTGTCCTCTCGGAGGGCCACTGATAGCTATTCATTGCCATTTCTTCAAGCAAATTGAATGCATCTTGTGGAAACTTTGCTAGTAAATCTCTTCCTACTACGGCATCCACAAATGATGTTGTATGTCCTAACAACCCGTTATAGAAGAAACAAAGTTGTTGATCCTCTGGAAACCCATGTTGCGTACACCTCTTCAATAAATCCTTGAATCTCTCCCAGGCCTCGCGTGACGTGGCTCGTAGTCGAACCGTGCTCGAACGAGCGTAGTAGTATCTTGCTTAGTGGAAAGAATTTGAATAAGAACTTATGTCTTAACTCGTCCCAAGTATTAACACTACCCTGAGTCAATGTGCATAACCAGTTTCTTGCCTTATCCTTTAAAGAGAAAGAGAATAGGCGCAGACGTATAGAATCATCCGATACTCAATTCATCTTGATCGTGTTACAGATTTGCATGAAGTGTGCAAGATGAGAGTTGGGATCCTCAGTTGCAAATCCCCCAAACTGGTTCTATTCAATCATTGAAATTAACGCTGGCTTCAACTCAAAGTTATTAGTATTAATCGGGATATGGGCAATTCCACCATAGTTGTGACTTGTCTGAGGGTGAAAATAGTCGCGAATCGCTTGTTGCTAGATGGTCGGAGCTTCAGGATTGGTACCTCATTATTGTTCCCACTGAGCCCGTTGTTACCCCCATTGTTTTCTTCCACCACAGTATGATCTAGATTTCTTTATGCTCGTTTAGTAGCTGCACTTATTCGCCTAGAGAAAGCTTCAACTTTTGGTATGAATGTGTTAATTCCCTTCGCTTTGAGCGAGTGTTCATACACTACCTGAACCAACTAAAAGGAACAAATCAAACACTATCGGAGTGAAACTTAACAAAATAAAAAGAAAAACTAAATTAAAACTAACATTATTTATGGCAATATTAATACAAAAATTTAATTATTCCCCGGCAACGGCACAAAAAACTTGTTCGCCTTATTTTTAGCTTCACCGCAAGTGAACGGTGTAGTTAATATATAGGGTAAGCAAGGTAGATCCCACAGAGGCTAATAAATTAATGTACTAAGTATTGAGATTGTAATAGCACTATTTTTATTTAGACGATCGAATTATGATGATTGTTTTGTAAAACTAAGACAATATTTTATCATAAAAAGAACAAAGCAAGAGTTACGATTGAAAAGATCAAATAGATGAATGGATTACAGGGTTATGGTTTCAGTTAATCACCCTCTTGTTATCAGATTAATCAAGCCAAAGTTATTATCTATCTTCCCTATAAGACGATCACAAAAGTAATTTATCCTCTCTCTCGAGACACAATAAACATGTTGATTGCATTATCTATGCTAGCATCTCTACTCAACATAAGATAAACAACTCCCAAAAATATCAAAGATCGCTTATCCTCACAAATACTCACAGACTTCTCAATCATTCGTATTCATGTCAAGCACTTAAGATCTAGTATTGAAACTCACCTCTCGAATTATGAATTAATACATCAAGCATGTTAAACCGTTGGCCATATGACAAAATAAGTAATAAAGCAAAGCACTCAAAAAGGGTTCGAAATAATAAGTTCAATCAAAATTAAGCATCAAAAAAGAGTCAATTAACCTAATCCCGAACCCCGTAATCACAAGGAGTTTAACCTGACATAGGAAATAAAGAATTCATAGATAAATTGTTCATAACCATATCAACTAGATGAAAATAAGAATATAATGGAGTAAGAAAACTCAGGGGATATCGATGATCTCTAAATCAATCTTCAATCCTCAAGCATGGATGCGACCTCTATCTTTCTCTCGATTGCTCCGGTAGAAGGGTGCTCTTTTCACTGCTTTCTAGGGTAAAAGTAAGTGTGTCCTCTTCTAGGTCTGTCTCCTCTTTATTTATAACATCCTGGGCCAAACCTAAGTCAAAACGCAGCGAGAGACTGAAATTCCCGCACAGACGCATGGGTCTTGCCTAAGCGCACGACCAGCCCATACGTCAAGTTGAAGCCTCGATTTTTCTTTGGGTAGATGCACGGGCCATGCGTATAGGCACGACCAGCCCGTGCGTCAAGTCAAGCGTACAATTTTGATGTATAAATCACGCACGGGCCTTGTCTATGAGCAGAGCAGGGCGTGCATGTACCTTTTTCACTCGGTTCAGCTCCATACTTCACGTAATCGCTCAATTCTTGATGGTCCTTTAATGTAATGCTCCAATTTGCCACAAAAGTACTACATATATCGTTAATTTCCTGCAAAACGAGCAAAGCGTAATATCTTTTCCATATTATGAGAATACGACCCATTTTACTAAGTTAATGAATGTTGATCAACCTATTATATCCAAAATCATGCCCAAAATACATGCAAAACTCACACTAAACAACAAGTGATCTCTCCAAGCATCTATAAAAGGAACCCAAGACTTGCACGAAAAATCATCCATCCATACCACATACAACACATCAAATTACACAGGAACACAAGATCCAAGGTCTTCTGAGAGAGGAGGGGTAGGTCGCAAAGAACACCATAAGGCCTTTCGCATCAACGGGAGCACAAGAGTTTCGAAGGCTTTGAAGGGGAATTCATCCTGACAATAAGGGATTTTCTTTCTATGTCTAGATCTCTTGTTTGTTCTTAAACGATGTCATAATGTTGATTTTGAGATTGTCTATGAATTTGTTATTAATGTTGGGCTAATCTTTTGGATCCTATGGGCATAATCAAAACTGTGGATTCATATTAAATCTTGATTAATTGTTCTCTTAATTGATTCATGTTTTCTATTTTATGAATTCGAGTGCTTATTTTTAATTGATTTTTATTTGGCCAATAATTAGCATGTCATATTTGTTAGTGCGAAATTCAGAAGAGGAGTTCTAAAAAAGACGGAAATCGAATTCAGACATAAACGGGTGTATCGAGTCGGGAGACCTACAACTGTTTGTCGGGAGTCATTCAATTCATAGATCTTTTGGGATTTAATAATAATTGTAACGTATCGGGAGATCTACAATTGTTATTAATATAATGCTTATTCATCGTCCGGGAGGGGGAATAGACTAACTTAGGAATTGAACCCATAGAATTGCATGAATTGGTTTTGTTAAACTTTAATTGGATTTAATATTGAATAAACATGTTGAGATTATGTGCCTAAGGTTGCTTCTATGGTTATTGAAAATACTTGTGGGGTTTGCAAATTTTTTTTATTTATTTTTTTTAATTTTTGATTTTTATAAACGTGATATTCGGTCGTTTCAATAAAATTGGAATGCGATGCTATTATAGCATAAGTGTTTCATAGTCAATCCCTGAGGAATACGACCTTGCTTGCCATTATTCTATGAACTACATTGTACACCTGCAGTTGTAAGATCCAAATAATTTTTGGCTAACAAGTTTTTGGCGTCGTTGCCGGGGATTGAAAAATTCTACTTAGATATAGTAATATGTAGTTCAATCTCAAGTGAAGTACTTTTTTTGAATTTTTTTTCAATTTTTTTTCTTGGTTCTAACATTTCTTTATTAAGTGCAGATATTGCATGATCACGCGTTCCAGATCTACACAACCAATACCCATTGATTTGGAAATCGAGAAAATAGCGAATAAACTAAGGAAAAGATCTAAAGCAATGGTGGAGGGGAACAATCAGAATGTCATGAATAACAGAATCAATGAGGAGCGCCCACCTGGGGCAGACATACATGATCGGAGAGTGGAAAGGCCAGCGAGAAGGGCAGTTACGGACTACTTCCACCCGAAGGTGTGGCCCGTCTGCCAATCAATGCAAACGACTTTGAACTAAAACCGACATTAATCTAGATGGTGCCACGGAATCAGTTTGGGGACAGAGCCGTTGAGGATCCAAACGCATATTCGGTGCACTTCTTAGAAATTTGTGACACGGTTAAAATGAATGGTGTTTCTGAGGATATCATTTGATGTCGCCTTTTTGCATTTTCTCTATGCAATAATAAGGCTAAGGGATGGTTATGCTCTCTAACACCACCAGCAGCAAATTAGGCAGAACTAAGTCTGCATTTCTAGCCACATACTTTCCCCCCAGTAAGACGCTGCAATTGAAATCTGAGTTCGCCCAGTTTAGGCAGTTAGATTCTGGGCCACTATATGAAGCATGGGATAGATTCTGGGAATTGCTAAGGAAGTGCCCTCGACATGGATATCCGGACTACCAACAGGTCCTGTACTTCTATAATGGTTTGAGTGGCAACACGAGAACAATTATAGATGTTGCATCTGGGGTGCACTGCTAGGGAAATATCCAGATGAGGCACTAGAGTTATTAGAAGAGATGGCGAACAACAGTTGTCAATGGCCATCCGAGAGATCTACTGTCCGACGTATGGCAGAAGTTCAGGGTGAGAAATTCACCATGCTCACATAATAAGTATCCGTGCTGAATATGAAACTGGACGCAATGTAGCAAGTGACTCTAAGAGATCCTACTGTTGTTGAAGAATAAGCAAACTTTGTGGGCCAACAAAGGAACTTCAACAACAATTATGGAAATAATCAGACACCCAATTACTAACATCCGGGGTTGCGAAACCATGAAAATTTCTCCTTTGCTAGCCACCTCCGGGATATAATGTGGGTAATAAAGGCACACCAGAGTCAAACGAAAAGAAAGCATCTGTTGAAGAGATGTTATCCTCGTTTATCGGAGACACTAGAGCAAGACTGAACAAGGATGAAGCAAAGATGGACAGGATAGAAGAGCAGGACACTCAGTTGAACACGAACGTGAATGCAAGATTGAAATATCTGGAAACACAAGTAGCCCAGATCGCAACTGCAGTAGGAGGCCAACATCAAAAGGGCAAATTCCCAAGCGATACTGAACTGAAGCCGAAAGACAATGTAATGCCATTTGTATGATGGATGGTACTGACTTTGAGGGCCCACAGATTTCAAATGACACGGTTTTGTGAAAGTGATTAGAAATCTGAAGTCTGGCTGAAGACGTAAAACTTAGCGCTTTATGGGAGGCAACCCAATTTATTTCCTATTTTCGTTCATTTTTAATCGCCTTCAATTTTAATTTCAATTTTATTTTTATTAACTTATTTTTTAGTTGTGTTTAGTTTTGTAAGTTGTTGTGTAGGAGGCATCACAGCAAACTCCCGATCTTAAAAAAAATACGAAAATCATCTCACACGGGCGTGTGGCATCACACGGCCAGACCGTGCGAGAGGACGAAGTGTCCATCACCACACGACCAGGCCGTGTGGCCACCACACGCTCGTGTGGGCTACGGTAGAGAGCGGCTAAATGAAGAAGGGCGTAGGGCCACACGGCAGCCCATGCGGTTTCTGCTCTGCCGTAGGATAGAAACAGCTTTAACCCCAAATTTCACCCCAAAACTCATTTTTTCCCACTCTCTCCTACCCAAACCCTAACATACGGAAGTTCTCTCCCAACACTCTCAAACTCCTCTCCAAATCTCTCCAAATTCACTATAAATCTCACCCCAAAAACATAAATTCTTCATCTTCTCAAGAAACCTACCACCGAAAGCCTTCAAATTTTCAACTTCTTCAAGTTCTACACCAAGTTTGGAGGTTTTCAAAAACTTCAAATTTCAGATTTTTACACCTCATAATCTTGGTTTTCATGGCTTCTAGAGGTGAAAGAGGAACAAGAAGAAATACAAGAAGAAGAAGGGAACCAACTCCGGAGCTTGAACCCGAGCCATAACTGGTATATGAGCTCGAAGAGCTGGAAGCTTCAAATGTTATCTTGCCAAATGACACACACCGGGATAGATGGACGATACTCTACTTTCAACCATGGATTAACACAAGGTATCCCGATAAACCTACTCTTGCTAATTTAGGTTTATTGGAAGATTTTCGAGCTATGTGTGGTCGAATTGATTAGCATGAATTTTTGAATGGGCATTGGGCTACTTATTCGGTTTATACACTTGAATTTTTGAGTAGTTTTGAATTGGTGGTTTGAAAAGGAAATTTGATGGGGACTCGGTTTCGATTGGCGAATGAGCCGAGGGAGTTGAGTTGACGATTTGAATGAAATATACAGAACTCCGGCTTATGGGATTGAGGAGCACGAGGATTTTGATAAGGATAGTTTTTGAAGAGAAATAACTGGGAAACGTATCTACATGCTAGGTACCTCGAAGGTATCTAGCATTTGAAATCCAGTATTTTGCTATGTCTAGAGAGCTTTACCGGAGACGATTTTTGCGAGGGATGAGAGTAAAGGGGCCTTGATGGTAGATGAATTGTTCATTATATGGTGTATGGCATCGGGGACCGATGTGCTGAACACTAGGGCTATGATAGCCTGCCAATTTGATAGGGTGAGAAAATTTGAGATGGGCGAAATTTGTATTGGGGGGATGATTACTCCTATTGCTGAGTACTTCAATGTTAGCTTTGAAGGGTATGAGGAGGCCGCAGGGCCTAAATTGATTGATTTGACCATTCTATCTTCTATGAAGATGATTCAATTCGATGGGCATGATTACTGGTTAAATCAGGCAGATACAACAAAGGTCAAGCTTCCTAACCCTGAAGCCACATCCATAAGAAATAGGGGTAATTGGTTGCTCAGAGGTGAACAGGGAGCTGCTGCTCAAGAATAGCAAGATGAGCCGATGAGGGAGGTGCCGAAATCCTTTAGACAAGCCGGCCATTTATCATGAGTGATAGGCTAGGAAGGGTGGAAGTCGACGTGGGAAAATTAGTAGATGACACGTATCAGTTGATGGCTACAGCTGATGAGTACCACCAGGAGTACTTACAGTGATTCGATACCATCACCCAGCAGCAGCAGTACATATACGAGATGATGTCTCGTATAGACCATTGGCATATTTCACAAGGCCACTACCCTCCACCTCCACCACCACAGTGAGTCATGTAAGTACTTATTACGCATTCCTCTTTTTCTTTTGATAATTTCCTCATATGTTCAGGAAGAAACATATTTTAAGTTTGGGGGGGTTGTCAAGAATGCGTAATTTAGTACTTTCTTGCATTTTGCATTGCATTTAGGATTGCATATAGAGCATATTTGCATTAACATTTTTTATTTTTTTTAAAATTTTCGATTTTTATTTCTTATTTTAGCACGTTTAATTATTTTTGTGTGTGTTTTAATGGCAATTTTCGAATATGCTCAAAAGCTTCCGTATGATTTTACTATGAACATTTAATTGAATGAAACAGGGGACGAAAACAAGTCGCACGGTAATACCGTATGGAACCCACATGGGCGTGTGAGGTTGGTCTGGATAAAACCTACACGGTCGTGTGAGGCTACACAGATGGGCCGTGTGGTGCACTATCACGCATTTTTCGGGTCCTTTTCTCGTTCCTACTCTACAAGTGATCTCTCCTATCATCTACAAAAGGGACTCAAGGCTTGCACGAAAAATCATCCATCCATACCACATACAACACATCAAATTACGCAGGAACACAATAAATATCCAAGGTCTTCTGAGAGAGGAGAGCTAGGTCGCAAAAAACACCATAAGGCCTTTCGCATCTACGGGAGCACAAGAGCTTCGAAAGCTTTGAAGGGGAATCCATCCTGATAAGAAGGGGTTTTTTTCCTCTGTCTAGATCTCTTGTTTGTGCTTAAACGATGTCATGATGTTGATTTCGAATTTGTCTATGAATTTGTTATCAATGTTGGGCTAATCTTTCAGAACTTAGGGGCATAATTGAAACTATGGATTCGTGTTAAATCTTGATTAATTATTTTCTTAATTGATTCATGTTTTCTATTTTATGAATTTGAGTGCTTATTCTTAATTGCTTTTTATTAGGCAATAATTAACATGTCATATTTGTTAGTGCGAAATTCGAAAGAGGAGTTCTAACAAAGACAGAAATCGAATTCAGACATAAACAGGTGTATCTAGTCGGGAGACCTACAACTGTTTGTGGGGAGTCATTCAATTCATAGATCTTTTGGGAGTTAATAATAATTATAACATATCAAGAGATCTACAATTGTTCTTAATCTACTGTTCATTTATCGCCTAGAAGGGAATTGACTAACTTAGGAATTGAACCCATAGAATTGCATGAATTGGTTTTGTTAAACTTCAATTGGATTTAATATTGAAGAAAAATGTTGAGATTATATTCCTAAGGCTGCTTATGTGGTTGTTGAAAATACTTGAGGGGTTCGCAAATTTATTTATTTTTCTTTTTAATTTTTATTAACTTGATATTCGGTCACTTCAATAAAATTGGAATGTGATGTTATTATAACCTAAGTGTTTCATAGACAATCCCTGAGGAATACGACCTTGCTTGCCATTATTGTATAAACTATACTATACACTTGCAGTTGTAAGATCCAAATATTTTTGGCGAACATTTTACCACATGTGACTCTTCTACGGGCTTGTGAGTGTGGACTTGGGAGTGTTAGGCTCCATTTACAGCTTCTCTTCCAGCAGCTTCCGCCACTGCATGATTCCTTAAAGCAGCTCGGGCAGATTCTTCGAGCAGGGCTTAGAGGGCTCTTCATGTTAAGCGAACTTATTCAACAGGCGGAGCCCCCCCAGGAGGAGAAAGCAGTGCCCTTCTTGGTTTTAAGCGGAGGCTGAGCCTTTATCGGAGGGGGGGATGGCCTCTTATCTTCAATGTGATAGTTCTTCTTGGTGATTCTTGGCTCCACAGCCAATAACTTGGGATTCTTCAGCTAGTGGTGGCTCTTCATGATTCTTGTCGCATTCTTCTTTTATTCTTCCTTGACCATTCACATTAGGTATTCAATGGTGGACGGAGCCCGGGGCGTCTCCCCGCAACTCTGCCACAACTTGACTCTTCAAAGTATCGTTCAACGAGCTTGGAAGGCTTCCCCGGTCGTGTGAACTTTTCGGGGCAAACCCCTCTTCCGCAGCAAATGCAGTAATGCCCTTCCCTCTCGTGAGGGATGTGGCATCCTTCCGACCAGCATGTAAATTTCTTCAATGGATGGAGCTCCTTCGGATGGAGGTGGTGGCGCCCTTTATTCTTGCAGAGGAGGTGACGCCCTTCCGGTGGAGAGGTAGTTGGCATCCCGCATTCTTGATGGCCTTTCCTCTTGGCCGTATCCGGTCCTATGGCCTCGACTTTGGATCCGGCTATATGCATTTGAGGTCGGGTTTGTGTCTTCGTGATCTTTTGTTGTTCCTACAGAGGGCGCCAAAATGATGTTGTTTTTAGGGCAAATCACTCCAAATCAACGGTGTTGACAAAATCCTTCTTCCCAAAGAGAAGTCTTCAAGTCTTCTTCTCTGGAATCTGGAGATCCTTTGATTTGGAACGTGTCTGCACACATACTCAAACGTTAGGGAGATCCCTGTGGGTTACCTAGGGAGGCCCCTCGACGCTCAAGTCTTCTTGGTGAACGAGAGAATAAAAAAATAATTAAAATACTGAATTAAATGCATAGGAGAATCATGAATTAATTTACCTACAGATTAAAAAGGACCTTTTTATACCTGGGAGATGGGTCAGTGGGCCGTGTAGGAGAATTGGGCCTATGAGCCAATCCGCGTAGGAGAAATCGTCCTATAGGCCAGTCCCGGACACCTTTGGGTGGAGTTATTTTATTAAACTCCCATTAGGCAATTAATATTAAATAAATATATAAACTGAAATATATTAATTAATTATATATTATTTTTACCCCCAACAGATACATAGACTAAAAGCAGCTAATGGATAGGTAAAAGTTGTTTAATACCATTACATCTCTCGTAATAAATTTGATCAGGGTTTTTCTTTTTGTCCGAAGAAATGAAAAAGAAATAATATTCTTTGACTCAGTAGGGCTGACCCTGCATGTAGTCACCGAGAGCTATGACCTAGCGCTCCCAATTTTTGAAGGAGATCTCATTTTACATAAGTATTTATAAATAAGTACACATTTTTATTAAGTTGTTTTGATAGGGGGCCCTAAAAAATAAAATAGATTTCAAATGGTCATTTGCTTTTTAAACCTTACTATTTAATCTAACTTCAAATATTTGAAATAAAAGAAACATTATTTTTTTCTCACCAGATTCTTTTTCCACTCAGGACCAAAAATTTATTTTTTTTAATTAAAAAAGATACACAAATGTACAAAAATGTAAGTTACACAAATGTACAAACACTTAAGAAATATTAAACAATTCAAATTATCGTAATTTTCACACATTACAAGGTGGAAAATGTTATTATGTAGTCCAATTGTATTTCTCCCAGGCCCAAAAAGAGACCTCAGTCCAAATGCAACCAAGCCTAACTTGGCCATCCATTTTGTTCTTCTATTGCTTCTCTTTGAACCTAATGGTAGAGAGTAGGTCTCCTCTAGACCTGCTTTACGGATCCTATTCCGTAAAATGGATCCTCCAACCCAATCCGCGACCCGCGCCCGTGCTGACCCAACGTCGCACCCCAATGCACGCCCGCTCATGCCCCAGCCAGCCAAATTCCCACCGCAACGCACGCCCGCCCACGCCTGCACCCACCCACCACCGCACCTCTTATTTATAAAAAAAACTGCTCCAGAGCGGAATTGAACTCGCGACCTTAATAGACTTAAGGTGGTGTTCTACCACTACACTAGTAGTACTTATTGTGCAATTTTAGTATAATAATTTATATAAACACATTCGTAAACACGCCAGTAATCAAAAAATTAAAAATGCCTATAAATGTAAAAGCTAAGAATCGAACCCAAGTCTATTAAAAAATCTTGATACATTATGTCAATAAATGGATACTTATAAAAGTGTTACTTTAACTACATCATATTTATTTTTTATTTTTCCTCTTTTTTTGTTCCTAATTTGTAACTGTATTAAGATACATGATACTTTATCTCAACAAACGGATATTTTTACTTATAAAAGTGTTACTTTAACTATATGATATTTGTTTTTTATTTTTTCTTCTTTCTTCATTTCTAATTTGTGACTATATTAAAAAAATGATACTTTAAATCATGAAGAAAAAATAAATAAGACAGAGCTAAAGTAACACTTTTATGAGTAAAAGTATCCATTTTTTGAGATAAAGTATCATGTATATGTAAATAAATCACGAAGTACAAATTCAAGATGCTGAAAAAGAAAAATAAATATGACAGAGTTAAAAGTACCACTTTTATGAGTACATGTATCCATTTTTGGGATAAAGTATCATGTTTTTTTTAATACAATCGCATGTCGAAAAATTATTAGATTGAAGTATCACAAATGTATCATATTTAACATCAAAAGTATCACTATTTTCGGCATAAGTATTAGTTTTTCAATGGTTAAAAACATTAGCTATGAGACTAGAATTAGTACATCAAAAAAATTTATTTTTTGAATAATGTTCACCTTAAAAGTATCATATTTCTTACTCAAAAGTATCACTATTTTCGGATAAAGTATTACTTTTTATTCAGAGAATTTAAAATTTTAAAATGCCATTGTCCATCATAAAAGTATCATATTTAATATCAAATGTATCACTATTTCCAGCATAAGTATCAGTTTTTCAATGTAAAAAACATTAGCTATGAGACTAGAATGAGTATATCAAAAAATCTTATTTTTTGAATATGTAAAAATTAAAATATCAATGTTCACCTTAAAAGTATCATATTTATTACTCAAAAGTTTCACTATTTTCGGATAAAGTATCATTCATATTCAGAGAATTTACATTTTTAAAATGAAGGGATGATAATGAAGCTTTATATTCATGGTTATACTCATGGTTATAGTAAATATGCACAACAAGCACTAGTGGTCTAGTGGTAGAATATCACCTTGCTTTGGTATAGACCCAGGTTCAATTCCCAGCTAATGCAAATTTGTTAATATTTTTATTAAGTGGATCCAGCCCATCCAGGCGTCTTGAGCGGGCGGGCAGGTGGGCGCACCCAACTTGGGCTGGGTCTGTTGGGCCCAGCGTGTGGGGCAAGCAACTTGGGCGGGCGGCCCAACATGCAACTTGTATTTAGATGCAGTTTTTATTTTTTTTTATACGGGTCGAGCGGGCTGGGGATCCGTCTTACGGAAGTCTTACGGAATAGGATCCGTAAGATGGTCCTATACAAGTTTTTGTCATTGGTAGAACATAAAAATCAGCCTCTCTCTCAAAAGCAGCGGCGCTCTTTTTTCTCTCTCTAAAATCTTTGCCACTCTCTTCGATTCTCAGTGAATCTGTGTGAGCTTTCATTGAGGTTTAAGTTGGGAGTTTCCGATCATCTTCTCCAGTGTGTGTTCCATTCGGTTTTGAGCGTTCGTGGGTTTTGAGGGGTTTGGTTCTTGAGGGTTGTTCCGTTTTTTCGTGGGTCTAGCTCCGGTGGCAGTCCCTTTGTAGGTTCTCCGGCGTTTCAGGGAATTTTGGACGACATTGGTGCTTCGCGGTCTCTCTGTGGTCAACCTTAGGCGCGTCCGGTTTGTAGTCGACGGTGACGAGTCTCCTTACACACGATATGAGCCTTTGTCCGATTCGATTTTTCGGTGTTCGAAGGGAGCCAACCAAGAGCAGTCTCATTCCACCGTTGTTCGAAGGAGCTGGAAAGAGGAGTTTTTTGTAAACCTAGTTGGTGATATTCTTCCTTAATCATTCTGTTTTTCAAGCTTTCGTAATTTATAGCCTTTGCACTTATTCCGCTTGTTGCTAACTGCAGGTCGTGAATGAAGCAAGTGCATGCTTGTGAGGTTTTAGTTTATTCTGTAACTTGTAATTTTCGTTTGTTTATTAGAAGACTTGTAATCCATAAACCCAAACCCCGTAGGTAAAGCTCTGTAATAGTTTATTCGGTTAGCTATTTTAATCTTTATTCGGCTACGGCGATCAAGTTGTATAGCGGTGTTGATACCTAACTCTATCAAAAGTACACGAATTTTACACTATGCTTTTTAAGTTATTCCCCGACAGATATTTCGTCGAATATTGAACTTTACTTTGGGGATGCCCGCAAAATCTGCGTTCAGCTTAGGGCATCACCAATGGTAAAAACTACAAACTTGTTTTTTTTGTGGATCACATATTGCCACATCACTGCCACATCAAAAGCAAAAAACCTCACTCTATTCTCCACAATCAAAAAACCTCCTACAACTTTTTTATCGAACCCACAATTCAATAACATTTTTTAAAACTTCTCTCACAATAATTCCTTTTTTTTATTTTCCCCAAAAAACCTGGTTTGTAGTTACAAACAAGGTTTGTATTTAAAAACCTCAAAGTTGTAGTCCCCAATGGCATGAGGTTTTTTTCACAGGTTTAACCTCTACCAAAAACCTCCACTGGAGGTGCTCTTAGCATTCTTCTATATATATACGCCATATTCCGTCATTCACATTCCATGAAACCAGTTGGAGTTCCTGATCTTCTAATGAAAATTGCAATTGAACTTGGTATTCTAAAATATTTATTAACTGGTCAAATTGAAACTACGTACCATTATATGAACTGGTTATATATATCTTTTGTTTTTCTTTGTTTATTGAAACAAAATTATCTAAATTTATTTTTTCGATGACAAACATATATATATTCTGCTTAAATTTTAATAGTTGCATAGTGATTGCAAATATATAATCTAAAACAAAATTAAAGTTTACATATTCAAATCTAGATTTTGGATAGAATGACAAAAACACCAATATATTATCATATGTATTTAAAAGAGAGAGGGGCTTTTGAATTATGATGTAAAAAAAATTTGTGGATAGAATGTCAAAAAAAAAAAATCTTTTTATTTACAAAAGTACCAAATGTACTTTTCCAAAATCAAAAGTATTGTAGATAACGAATTTGTAACAGAATAGTTAGTAGCTTAACAAAATTAGTTAGTTATTCTTAATAGTAAAGTTAATTATTATCAGTTACTAATTAGCTTCTAATCTTCCTATATATAAATGAACCATATGCTCTAATATAACACATTCATTCATTTTTGAGCTCAATATGATTTCGTATGGTATACAATATGGTATCTATAGCCATTTTTTAGCACCTTCGTGCTCTTTCTTCTCCGGCAATGCTTTATCCTCTCCGACGAAATGCTCTGGTGATTTCCTTTTATCAGTCGATTGTTTCTTCGGCTCCTCACTTTACCTCCCTCTCTCTTCATCTTGATCGCTCCAATTACCAGTATTCGAAGCTCCAGGTCCTTTCAACCGTTCGTGCGCACAGTTATGAATCCTTTTTGTTTGGCATGGAGACGATTCCTCCGAAGGACATCGATGATCATCCTAATCCTAAATATTTGTTGTGGCTTCGCCGCGATCAGTATCTTGTTAGTTTGATCCTTGCTTCGATCAATGAGTCTATGTTTGGGCACATCAGTCAATGTATTACTTCTTCTAAGGTCTGGTCTATCCTTGAACAATTATTTCATACTCAATCGAAAGCTCGAATTTCACAGTTGCATTTTACTCTTCAAACTCGGAAAAAGGGGATATGTCTATTGAGGACTATGTTCTAAAAATAAGAAATATGGTGATAGTTTAAATTATACGAGATCAATTAATTTCATATGATGAAGTTTTTTATACATTCTTGGGGGTCTTGGTGTTGATTATGATTCGTTGTGGTTAATCTTACATCAAGAATTGATACTATATATAACTCTACCGAGGCTTAGTTTGCATTTCAATCTCATGAAATGCGTTTGCAAAATATGCATTCTTCTACTTGCTTTAATTGCCATTGCACCTACTTCCACCAAAAGTCCTTATGCCAATGTTGCTTATAATCGATGCTCGAGGTGGCGAGGTGGTCATTCTTTTAGAGTCGTGGTGGTAGAGGTGGTTGTTTCTTTGGTTATAACAACGAGAGATAGAGTTATTTGTCGGTTATGTGGACGAAATAGTCTTATTGCTCTCAAGTGTTATAAGAGGTTTGATGTCAATTTTGTTGGTTATCAACCTGGAAGTACCTCTCGTTCTATGGTTTCATCTCCTCAAGCATTTATTGCGCTTCCCCTCCTGTATTTTTTTCTAACACTTATGATGGTAATTGGTACTTTGACAAAGGTGCTACTAACCACATAATCGGCTGAGATCTTGAGAATCTCTCTTTGGCTTCTACCGCCTACCAGGTGTCTTTGATCGGTTCTTGTTGCGAATGGTACTTGGTCTTCCTATCTCTCATATTGGTTCCATAAATTTTCCTTGTTTCAATTCCTCTCATTCTTTACTCCTTATAATGTGATTTGTGTTCCTCAAATTACCAAGAACCTCATAAGCATTTCATAGTTTACATTAGATAATAATGTTCTAATTGAGTTTCATCATAATTGTGTCTTGTTAAGGTCAAATTAACTCATCGGTTCTCACTGCGAGGGTCTCTTAAAGATGGCCTCTACCACCTTGATCTATCTCAAACTTAAAAACACTTCAAAGTCTTCCTTCTTAGCATGTTTCCAAGCATGACCGTGTCTCCTCCGATCCATGTACTTCTTCCATTTCTTCTATGTATGCTTTAACTTGTTATAATAAAAATGCTAATGGTTAGCATTTGGCACCAAAAAATTGGGCATCCTTGTACATCTGTACTTAGCTCAATTTTAAAGACAATGAAAAATCATCTCAAGCAATCTGATTTGTCCTACTTTTGTGATGCTTGTAAAGTTGGCAAACTACATCAAAAGCATTTTTCTTCTGTTCCAACCTAAACCACACAGCCCTTTTAACTAGTGTATGTCCCAAGGGGTGATGTGTAAAGTTTAGAGAAGTCTTGAATAAACTTTACCAACTTTTCGATTTTAGTCATTTTAAATAATTTCAGAGTTAACTCAAATCAGCTAAGTCCTTGAGGGACAGCTAGGTTGTCTTACACAGCAAAGTTACTCATTCAACAGACTCGCTTGAGTTGATGGTATAACTTAGTTGTTTTCAGTTAACACTTAGAAATGCAGTTGATTTGGTTTTCACCCTTATGGTTTTAAGACGTTTTTCAACACTTGTTTTAGCAATGGTTATTATCAATGAGACTTAGGCAATTTTAACTTATCAGCAGGTATAAAATAAAGCAAAAATTAGAGTATGCTGAAAAGTAAATAGACACAAGCAGTTTTTATAGTGGTTTGAGGATGTGGTAATTCCTCTAGTCCACTCTTCTCCAACTCCTGGATGAATCCACTAGGTAACTTGACTTGGTTACAAAGCAACTTTACAGTCCCAGTCAGCTTTGATCACACAACATGTTGCTCCTGTGACTCAGCTTCTTCAAAAGACGGTTGTGATGTTATTTCAGCTCCTTTAAACCCTTGGACTTGATCACACAGCCCTCCAACAAGTTCAAAGCACTGGTTCGATCTAGAACCTCACTACTTCTCCTTCAGTCTTGGAGAGTAGACCCGTTTGTTCTTGAAAACAATTTTTTCTCTTCAACTAATGAAGTAATATTTCCTTCACTGAGTGTGTTGGATTGATTTCCTTCAAATTTAGGTTTGAGGATTTCTTTGTAAATCTTGAGAGATGTTTGTAGGTTATTGCTTGATTGTATGCTTGTGTTAAACTCGGTAACATTATCTCACTTGATTCTTCAATCTTTTATAGTGCACATTTGAAAATTTGCCCATTGAAGAGATAGGCATAATTTTCAAATAGCACTTCTTGGTCGTTGGCTTGTCGTTTCTTGATCGCAACAAGTGATGGTGACATTTCCTTGTTTTAATAAAGTGTGTAGCTTTTCATGTTCTAACACACGCTCAGTGTTTCCTATTGGTTCATTCCTTTTGCACGCTTTTGGGATGAACACTTTTAGACATGGCAACATGGACGTATTACTATGATAAGTAATATCCTTGACTTTTGTGTAACGGATCCATCACAGTCGACTTGACTTGACAACTTCTTTACCCCTTTATCTTGAGTCTGCTCCAATCTTTTAGGAACGACTTAACTGTCTGTCAGCTGACAGAAGTAGCTTTCAATTAACTTGATGATACTTCTCTTTTCACTCACCGCTTCACGTTGGGTCTTCACTTCAATCTTCGATCGAGTCTTGCAGTCTTCAACATGGTTGTCTTCAACTCACTCATATAACCCTATCTATTACAAGTTGAATTACATTTGAAATGGAGTGCCAACTTCCTAATCTAAGTTTTACATGGTATTATCAAAATCTATACATAAATTTTCCCAACAACTGGTGCACTCAAATTTATGGTGGCCCTCTCATGTACTTTCTGTGATGATTATAGGTATTATATTCGATTCATAGATGACTACACTAGATTCACTTGGATCTTTCCATTCAAAACCAAATCTGAGGCATATTAACCTTTTTGGCTCTCCTCCTGATTACTCTTTTCTAAAAGTGTTTGGTTGTACTTGCTTCCCTTACTTAAGACCTTACAACTCCAATAAACTTCAGTATAGATCCGGCAAATGTGTGTTCATTGGTTATAGCTCAGCTCATAAAGGTTACAAGTGTCTAAGCTCCAATCGGAGAATCTTCATTGCTAGAACGATGGAATTCAATGAAACATAATTTCCTTATATTGAACTTTTTAAATCCCAATCTCCAGCCATTCCTTCATCCTCTATTTATCAAAACCCCGTTCCTATTCTGCTTTTACCCTCAGACCATCATTCTCCTTCTTATCCAGGAATTCAATTATTAGTTGATCTTCTTCCCTCATCCTCATCTTCAGTCCCTGCTAACTCTCAGTATGTTATCTCCCACTCTATTGCCTTAGCATCAGCTTCTCCATCTTTTACTGAACAACCTTTACTTCCTTTCTTTCATTGTCATTCTATGACTACAAGGTCCAAAAATGGAATTCATAAACCAAAAGCATTTCACAGTCTCACTTCTTCTCTTTCCTCTTTAATGCATGTTGTTGTAGCTACAACACTTTTGGATCCTAGGTGGAAGGCAGCTATGGAGGCAGAGTATAATGCTCTGATTGAAAAGAACACATGGATCTTTGTTCCTCCTTCACCATATATGCATGTCATTAGAAACAAGTGGGTGTTCTGGATAAAATATAAGTCTGATGGTTCAGTGGATAAGTATAAGGAAGGGCTTATTACAAAGGTCTTTCAGCAGAAAATTGGGGTAGACTTTCTTGAAACTTTCAGCCCTGTAGTTAAAGCTTGCACTAGAAGGTTGATTTTCACCTTGGCAGTTACTTATCAGTGGTCCATCCTACAGATTAACATCAACAATGTATTTCTAAATGGTGATTTAATCAAATCATATATATGTGCCAACCTGAAGGTTTTACAAATGTTGCTTACCCTCATGTTGTTTACAAACTCACTAAGTCTTTATATGGCCTTAAACAAGCTCCTAGGTCTTGGTTTGACACTCTCAAGGGTTTCTTAGTTACGAGTTTGCAAATCATAGTCTCAGTCTCAGACTCTTCTTTAGTTTTTAAGAAAGTTGCTAGCAAGCCTCTCTTTGTGCTTGTTTATGTAGATGATATCATTGTTCTTGGGGAGGATCCTATTGCTATCTCCGATGTTATTATCAAACTCGGGTAGAGGTTTACCCTCAAATCTCTGGGAGAAGTTGGCTATTTTTTGGGTTTGGAGGAAGTCGATAGTCTCGCAATGCTTTAACTCTTACTCAAAACAAATATGTTATGTACTTGCTTATCAAAACCTACATGGCTAAGTGTAAACCTGTTTTCGATTCTCTCTATATGCTTATAAGCTATTCTTGAAGATAGTGCACCATTTTATAATACAACCTTATACGATGTTATTGGAGTCTTACAATACTTAACATTACCCAGGTTGATCTATCTTTTGATGTGAATAAATTAAGTCAATTCCTTCATGCTCCAACTACAAATAATTGGATCGCTTGTAAGCATTTACTCCGTATGTAAATGGTAGCATCAAACTTTGTTTACACTTCACATGGGCAAAAATAATATTACTTGAAACTTACACTCGATTTGATCACGGATTGGGTGGTAACATTGATGATAGAAAATCTACTGGTGGTCAATGTGTTTTTCTTGGTGATAATTTACTTATTTGGAGTTCAAAGAAACAAAATGTAGTGTCTCGAGTAGTGCGGAGTCGGAATATAGGGCCATAGCCAATGCAACATCGGACATTAGTGGTTACACTCTTTTCTTCAAGAAATTGGAATTAAAGTTGAAACACTTTCTCTATTGTGGTGTGATAATGTAAGTGTTGCGACTTTGGCATCTAATCGTGTATCACATACGAATGAAGCGTATTGAAATTGATATCCACTTTGTGAGAGATGAGGTGTTGGCCAAAGAAATTGAGGTTAGATACATTCCATCGAGAATCAAATCGCGGTTTTTTGACAAAAACCTTGTCTACACCAAGGTTTCAAGTCGTGTGTTCTAAGCTCCCTATTTTCTCTTCCCTAGCTAGGATTTAAAGGGTGTATTGTAGATAACGGATTAGTAATGAATGGTTAGTAGCTTAACATATTAATTAGTTATTCTTAACAAAGAAAGTTAGTTATTAGCGTTACTAATTACCTTCTAATCTTCTTGTATATAAATGAACCCTATGTTGAGATATAACACATTCATTCATTTTTAGCTCAATATGATTTCATATGGTGTGCACACTGAATAATTTTGTTTGCGAACAATAAACAAACAACAAACAAAAATACATTTGATGAGTTTGTGTAAATTACTTGTTCGTGAACAAAATTCAACTTTAATTCATATGTTAATGATAATTTTTTAAATTTTGTAACTTTTAATTTTTTTCATATTATATAGAATTGTACAAAGATATTATATGACACTATTAGAATTATGGGGAATTTTCAAAAATGCCACTTTTTTACAATTTTTTTGGGAAATGCCACCCAACCTAAATCCTTTTATACCCCCTCACCCCCGTGAAATATCCAAGATACCCCTCAACAAAGAAAAGGTCCCTAATCAATCCCTTTCCTACTCATTCTCACCTTTTAAGGAAAAAAAAGTGCAACATTTACTCCGAAAAGCGCTCTCTCTTTCCCGTCTCGGCTCGCAAAAACTTTTCCTAAAAATGATTCGACTTTTCCCGACGTCCCTAACTATATTGTGACGGCGTCATCTCTTCTCGGACCATTCCCTCCGCGTCGCGCTGAGTTTCATGGTCACATTCCACTTGGTAACGGCTTCTAGTCCTCTTCCGATCGGACTTCCAACATCTACCGCTTGTCTCATTTTTCTCATTTTGGCGTTCATTGTGAAGTATATTTCCTAAGTTCAATTTTTGCTATCTTCTTCTTCAAATCTAGGGTATTCTAGGGTTTTTTATTGCATTTTTGTATGTTTTTTTTTCTTTTCGGACCATGTATTTTAGTATGCTTGAAGTTTTCATCTTTGGTAACCTTTTTTGATTTTCATGGTTTTTGGGTTCTTTGGGTTTGGGTGAAAGATCTCTCGCATTTTTCCCAAAAATAACCTTAAGCGATTTAGGTCGAGTTCCATGGGTTATGGGTCGGTTTGAAAGCATGATAGTGTTATTTTGAAGTTTGTTTCGATGTTTAACGATTGGTTGGGTTTGATTTTGGATGTTGTTTGCGTTTTTAACCTCTATTAGTTATGTTTCTTTAATTTCCTGAGTTACGTCTTTGATGGCTCAAAAGCTACTCTAGAAAACCTTAGGCAAGTGCACCTATCGTTTTGTAGTATAGATTATTGAGTACCGAGTGTCATTCCCACGAAGATTGTAAGTACTAATGATTACCGTCTTTTGTTATCTAATCTAGTAATTTTCCGAGTTTTGTTTGTTAAAATGGAAAATGGAAAATAGAGAATTTAAGATAATTGCAACTTACAAAAAGAAATCAAATAAAAATAGATTGTGGAATGAGAAATCAAAAGATAGAAATGTGTTGAATGTAAATCCCTCTAGAATGTTTTTGTGATTCAATCAAGATAAAAATACAACCATAAGCCCTTAAGCAAAAACCAACCTCTTTTAATAAAATCTCATGTTATGTGGACCGTAGAAATTCGATTTAAGTTAAACCCTTTCTCAAGGCCAAAAACTCATAATCTCAAGTTGATTAACTGAAATCTCTTTCTAGTTAAAACCCCAAAATTGCATTATAACGATTTATGAATTCCCATATTAGGTTTGACCCTAATTCGGAAGATTTATGTCGTCTATATCTAGGATTGCATGCAACTCTTTTCACTTATATAGGTTCTTTCCCACCATAAATCTCTCGATTATCCGATGAGGAATAGATATCAAATTAATATACCGGAAATAGTAACTTGAATGAATTAAACATGATATAAGTGAATCACACAAGACATCGAATTTTATTAAAAACATACAACCTTAATCACAAATCCATTCTAGAGTTCATTGCATTCAAACACTAGTAGTTTAGCTACTCATGATTTTGACAAAAGAATAAATTACACAAAAAGATTTAAGTGTTGTAGACATGGTGTACTTATCTTTCTCAAAATCTCAATGACTTCTTCCTTGATAGATGATGTTGATCCAAGCCTTCTTCTCCAATGTTGCTACAAACTTACTCCTCCAAGACCTCTTGATCCCAATTCCACTCAAAATGTTGGACACAATGAATATTTTCTAAGTATCTATGATGAATACACAATGAATCTCTATATGAATGAATATTACATGAATTATGAATTTTTCCCAACTTAAACTCTTGGCTTTTATAGGCACCATCTTTGTGAAAGAACACATCAATAATGCTAACAAATGCTCCACTTCCATGGTTGTTGGTTGAATCATTGTGTGCACATTCATGGTTGAGTTGGTTGAATCATTGTGTACACATGACAATTGAGGGAATAATAGAGTTCGGTGCATCAAAATGAGGTGTAAAAGTTGCTCAAAGGTTGTCAAAAAGCAAAAAGGAAAAGTCTCCATAATTTCCGCCAAAGAAAAACCCGGTCCGGGCCGAAAACACGCCCGTGCTTTCAAAGCACAAAGCACCGTGTTTTTGGTTTTCCCGAACACGGCCGTGCTTGAAAAGCACGGCCTGGCCGTGTTTGGTACGTCGGGGTCAAAAATTGCTCGTTTTTACTTCTAAAAAAGCACGGCCGTGCTTAAAACACACCCTGCCCGTGTTTGACTGAAAATGCCCCGAAATGACGCATTTAGCTTGGGATTTTGAGTGTTTTTGCATCCGAAACCCCGGGTATGTTTTGACATGAAACCATGGCCTAAAATTCACCAAAAACAGCTCCAAATCATCAATCTACACCAATAAAAGCACCTCGGGGTAATGTGAACTATGTACAATCAAAAATTTATGAAACTAACAATAAAATAACTCAAATCATACTTAAATATACACATAAAACATGCATAAAAAGACCCTTATCAAACCACCTCCAACTTTGAACTTTGCTTGTCCTCAAGGAAAACATTAAATCAAAAAAAAAATGATTCAATAAATTACAACACACAAGGATTTTTTTTTTTCAACACATTGAACACAAGCGATCAAGTTCTTAGCCTTTTCAACCCGAATTAACCATTCAAGTAAAAACACAATTTTGCAAAGCGATCGATTGTCAAGAATGATCGTAACATCAAGAGCATTATTCAAACTTGAAATCATCACTCCACAAATATTGATAGTTATGAATAACTTCAATTCAACAATGTCATGAAAATATAAGAATTCAATGGATCATTGGAGTTAGCCTACTAGTCATATAACTAAGCTTCTTGAACTTTTATTGGAATGAGAATTCAAGGAATATACATTCTCCCTTTCGATTTTTTTTTGTAGGTCCTTTCGAGGCATTCTTCCACTAGGTTTATATTTTGAATTTTCGTTCAAACACTCCTAGGGTGGTTTCCCATACTCATATTTGTGTCGCCGTTTTACGTAAAAGACAAACATGGGGCTCATGAATGCTCCTAGTTACTAAGCAACAACAAATAGAGGAGTATAACCTCGATTGGATTCCCTTTTTTTTCTTCTTCTTCTTTTTTTCATTTTTTTCACAAGCTTGGTATAACAACTAGTTAACCACCACTAAATCATGAATTCTCAAACGTTCATAACACTAAGCTTTGTCGTAAATGCCTTAACAAATCAAGTATTATGGAGTTGGAAATCTCGTCAAAATTTAGCACACATCTACATCAATCTATCCTAAACAATCAATTGCTTCACATTGAAAACATAAATCAAACAAGAAATTTTGGTGTAATTGAGCTAAGTTATTGACTAGCAAACACTCAATTTGTTAAAAAAATTACCTCTTGTCGACAAACTAAAAATAAAAGCAAGCACACACAAACTAAGAATGTAATTGCACCCACCTCCAACTTTAAAGGTTCACATTGTCCTCAATGTGAAAGAAAGAGATGAATGAACACAAACAAAACACTCAAAAATCAACCACACTAGAAGAAAATAAAAGAGGTGGAAAAGAAAATACGACCTTACTAGAAGAGTGAAATCGATATTGAGCGACCATTGGGTTGTTTAGTACGAGACCTTCATCGGCATCTTCATACCTAATCAAGGATACACAACTCGAATACCGTGAAATCATCAAATATAATTTTTTTTTTTTTTTTTTTTTTGAAAAAAATTTTTTAATAATAAAAAGCACGGCCGGGGCGTGTTCGATGCAATTTTTCGCCAAAAAAAAAACATTTTTTTTTTTTTTAAAAAAAAACACGGTCGTGCTTGAAAAGCACGGCCTGGGCATGTTCGATGCAATTTTTCCTACAAAACCTTGGATTTTTTTAACACGGTCACGGTGTGTTCGCGAATTGGGTGACGAACAAAAGCACGGCCAGACCGTGTTTTTTTTATTTTTTTTTTCATTCCCCAAGCAATAAAAAAAATTAAGTAAAAGAAAATGCACACAAAATGCTGGGTTGCCTCCCGGTTAGCGCTTCTTTAAAGTCGTATAGCTGGACCGTTTACTTAAATGTGGAGATTAGTCGGGTGGAGCTTTGGACTTATGAAAATCCCTTAGGTATTTAGTAGTATTACCTCCAACTTTATGCTTCAAAATGTGCCCTTTGAACTTTTCGGTCCCCTTTTCGGGCATAAGCTTCCAACATGGACTTTGAACAACACTTTTCTCCAAGAGATTTTTAGATGTTTCATCGTGCAACGAAATTGAATCGGCAAAAGAACAAGTAGTATCATTTTCAATATCAACATGAATTTTAAAAATTACTTGTTCATCCCCCACCCTCAAAGTTAATTTTCCCTCATGCACATCAATGATTGATTTTGCCGTAGCCAAGAAAGAACGCCCAAGAATTAGAGGAACCTCAATGTCATCATGCATGTCAAGAATAACAAAATCAATCGGGAATATGAATTTATCGATCTTGATTAACACATCATTAATAAGAATTCGTTCTTTCGATATTTTACCATACATTCGGGGCATCTTGTGTTACAATTGCTTTTCCGACAAGACAATGGTCTTTCACATAAACAATAAGCAGTCTGTCTTTGGGCGAGAAGAATTTGCTTTGATAATTGACCCTAAACCACCAATTCAATCAAAGCCCGAGATAGTAAATTTTTTTTGTGGTAAAAATAGCAGTGTATTTGTTGGACATAGTAAGTGCTTTCAAAGAACATGCAGTTAAGGGGAAAGGCAAAGGAAACATGACACTGAAATTGGCCCTTTTGTATGTGTTGTACGGGGTTCTTTTGGTCTTCGGGACCGCCAAAAAGCTAGATGAGCAATACATATATTTGGTGGACAATTTAAAGGGCTTCAATGCATATTCGTGGGGCCGCATTGCCTATGAATTCCTAGTATCTGATATAAGATCATGATGTCCGACAGAGTAGAAAAGTTTTGGAAGAGAAAGAAATATAAGAAGGCGAAAAAGAAGAAGGATCACAATATGGAGAAGTTCGATGTCTCCAGTTCGATGACTCATTGAAAAAAAATATTTTTTTAACTTGAAGCCTGGTGATCTTGTTGCCGAACGTGTAAGTTTTTTCAGTTTTATTTATTATTTATTATTAAATATTTTACTTGTTATTTGATTTGAATATTGTACTTATTTAAATATTTATTATTAAATTGAACACATGTGAATGTGGCCAATAGATTGAAGCCTTCTCGTGCTGAAAAGAGCTCTGGCTACTTCAAAAGTGTAGCAAAGTGGCAACAGGAAATGGTGGCAGCCGTTTGAGCGGATGAAGATGTGCCGGATGAAAATGTGGATGTTGAGGCGTCAACACCACGAAGGATGAGAACACGGGAAGTGAGAACAAAAAACAAGCACGATGTGGATGCGGGAAAGCCATCTGTGCATGTAAGTGATTCAGACATCTTTTAAAATATTTTTTTTTTGGTAATTAATTTGAATCTGAAAATATATTTTCAAGTGTGTTTCAGGGACTTTTTGATTTGAATCAAATTGAAAAAATAAGCAAAAAAATTGACAAGATTGAGAAGGAAATGCTGACACTTAAATCAATGTTGTCAATAGTGATGGAGAAGGTTGGTTGCAACGATGTTGACAGTGATGATGAAGAGGATGCAAAGGAAAGTGTTGGGAGAGAGGATAATGTTGGAGGAGTGAAGGAAAGCGTTGGAGGAGAGGATGAGAGTTTTGGAGAAGATGATAGTGATTATGAGGGGGATGAAAGTGATGATGAGGAGAGGAAGAAAGTGATGAGGCGGAGGAAAGTCAAGGGGGACAGGAAAGTGATGGGAGGAGAAGAGTAACAAGAGAGAAGAGAGTGACAAGGGGGAAGAGGATGACAAGGGAAAGGAGTCTAATGGACACCAAGCGAGGGTCTGTGAAAGACATAACCCCGTAGTAACCGACCAAATTATCACACCGGTGATGGTTGAATTAGGCTCCAACCACCCAAACGACCAAGAAATCGATCGTGGTGTGGTCGAAATGGTCTCCGATCGTGCCGTCGACCATTCCTACGAACCCTTGATGGTCGAATCGGAAATGACCCCAAAAACGATTTGTAGGTCCCAAGGGGTGTAAAGTAAAGTTTAGAATGGGGTTGAATAAACCTTACCAAATTTTCGATTTAGTCCTTTTAAAATATTTCAACAGAGTTGACTCAAACAGATGTATCCTTGATGAACAGCTAAGTTGACTTTTCAGCTAAGTTACCCACTCAACAGACTCGATAGAGCTGTTGATAGTATAACTCGGTTGTTCAAGCCAAATACTTAACTCGGCTGATTGGTTTTTAACAACGGAAGACTTAACACCCTTTGATTTGATTTATGTTTGTTTTAAACACTTGATTTTTAGCACTTGATTATTTATCAGTTGGATAGCATATATAATTCTAACAGCAGATATAAAGTAAATATGCAGGAAAGTAAGTTTACTGAAAGTAAATGATACAAATATTTTATAGAGGTTCGAACATGGGGTAATTCTTCTAATCTTATCTTCTCCTACTCCTGGAGGAATCCACTATGTAACAGATAAGTTTACAAAGCGGTGAACAGTCAGGAGACAGCCTTGATCACACAGCTGGCGTCTCATGCAACTCAGCTTCTTCACAGGGCAACTGCCTTGCTACTTCATCTCACTTCTCAAGTTCATGGATTTGATCACGAAGCCCTTCAACAAACTTGATAATGGTTCGACCAAACCTTTCTACAATCCTGGCTTGGAAAGTAAATCCCTTTGGTTTCTTCAAAAGTTTCCTCTTCAACAGATTTGAAGTTGTCTTTCCTTCAAAGCTTGTGTTGGATCGATTTTCTTGAGTTTCGGCTTGGGAATATCTTGATAAGCTTTGAGAGTATTGCGGGTTAGGTGCTTGAATATCGTGGTTCGAGTAACCTCTTCTCGATAACTTCCTCAGCCTTTTATAGTGCACATTTAAAATTTTGCCCATTGAAGAGATAGGCGATTTCAAATGTCACTTAGAGTTCGTTAGCTTGTCTTGTCTTGGTCTCAGCGGCTTGGTGATGTTGACCTTTCCTCGTATTAATGGCATTTCAAAGATTTGCGGGCGTCGACACAAGGTGCGGTGTTTCTCATTGTTCATTCCTTTTGCATGATTCAGGACAAACACTTTAGACCGACACTTTGACATATTACTATATTGAGTAATATTCTTGACTTTAATCAACGGATCTAAGTCGATTGTCTTGACTAGATCACTGCATTTACCCCAGGTGGCTTGAGTCCGCTCTCAATCATTGGATTGACTCAATTGTCACTTCAACTTGTACACTTGGCTTCTTGAGTTGACTTGACCGACGTTTCTGATTGTTCCCAAATTGACTCTCCTTGATCGAGTCCTTGACTTCTTTCATGGCCTTACTCACCGACACACAAGAGAGTCTTCACATAGTCCGATTGACTTCTTGTAATCCTTGGCATAGCCGACTTGACTTAGTTTTTCCAAATTATCTATTACAATACAAATTACAAGGAAAATGTGGTGTCAACTTCCTAGTTTAAGTTTTACACGGTATCATCAAAATCTACACAATAAATTTTCTAACATTTTCCCCCATTTTGATGATGCCAAAACTTAAATGAATAAGTAAAAAAAAAAAAATATGAGCAAAGGTAACAAAAAGAATGTATGCTTGAATGAATCATATTATTGATCATAGAATTCTTGTCCTTTACAAAGATGTTTACAGAGATTTTCCTATACAAACCTCTATACATATACATCAAGATAAAAATGTATTTAAGCTAAGTTACAAGGAAATTTACAGAGCTTATTACGTAAGACTTACATTGAAATGTATTTACAAAAATACTTGAAGGGGTTCGTAGAGCACACTTCAATGCCTTCGTTTTCCTTCTCCTCTATTCATCTTGACTCTTCTCCTGTCATCTTGACTCTTTTCCTTTTCTTCTCCGTTTCTTCTTTCTTCTTCTTTTCGTAGGCCGTTTGGCAACAGGGTCATCCTTTTGCTTCCTCTCGAGCCATTCTCTTGTTTGCCTTAGGTTTTCTTCTTATTGCCTTCTTGCAGCTTCAGCGTTCTTTTCAACCTCTCGGTTGGCAAGGTGATCATATCTAGCCCAAGAGATAATGCCTTTCTTTTCGTGGATATACATACGATACATCTTTTGGTTTTGGTCAAGGTTGGGAGCCTCTTCCACCACCACTTCTTCCCCTTCCCGACTTAGCTCTTCCACCTCTAGGAGTGTCTTTGTCTTTGAGTCTTTTGCTTTCCAAATGAGTGGCTCTTCGGAAGTCTCGCCGCTTATCGCCTTTTACATAAGTTCAAACCTTTTTCCCGAAGACATGTCGCAAGTTTGAGACAGAGTCATTCCTTGAAAGTAGCCTTCCGATTCTGTAGTCTTAAACTCTTCAATTGATCCGGCTCGATCAATCATTGGGCATAGTGATTTCCTTAGGAGGCTTGATCGCGATGTAGTCCTTCCCTACCGAGGACCACCATGTTGTTTCCTTATCTCCCGAACGCGAGTTTCTTGCTTTTCACCTAACTCCTCAAATTCAGCTTCAATTACTTTTCTTTTATTTGCCATGGCCACTTTGCAGGCTTTCTCGATGGGTAAGGTCACGGGAGTTTGATAATGGAGGCAAATGACATCACCTAGCCGGGGGGTTTAGCAAACATCATCTTTAAATCTTTCGAACTTCCTTCCCTCTTAGCTATATCACCTCCTTGCTTCATTTTCTCTTCCTTCAATCCCTTAAGGGACTCCTCTTCCCCCTTTTTGGCATCATCACCAAAAGAAAGAGGTATCCCGGGGAACAATCCGCTGAGAAGAAAGTCCAGTCGGCTATTGGTCGAGTCTGCTTGGAGTCTGCTGCATTATACGCCTTTCGAAATTCCGAGCGAGTGACCTTAGACTCGTCCGATACGATCTCCATTTCAGCCATGAGAAGACTGAATTTGTCATTCATGCTGTTCTCGAGTCTGGTAATCTCATTTTTGTGGAAATGTTGTAGCAGCTCTATATCCGATTTATGGGACTGTTCAATCCTCTCGATAAATTCCTTCATCTATTTTTGGTACATAGAATTTTCTGCACTCCATAGAATTTTTGGAAAGAGAGCTTTGAAGTATCGAACCTGCTCTACTCGCATGGCAGTCTGTTTGTTGAGCCCATTCTCTTATTCTCACTACAATACCTCTCAAATCGGCTGTGAGAGTGGCATCTCGATTGTCCAGAAGTAAGTCCAGAGAGGCCTGATGACATTCCATCTTCTCAATCTCTTCATAGATTTTATTGAAGACTTCATGGAACTCGGCTTTCACGTTGGATTCGATGTCGGCCACTCGCATCAAAGTTGAATTCTCACTGGTACAATCGTGTTCAAGGGAAAAAACTGGCTCTTCGTGCACTGTATATTTCCTCAATTCAGCTGCTGATTCTTCTTCCAATTCAGGTAGATTTTTTTAGAAAGGAAACATATCAAGAAACACATCATCGCGCCAAGAGGGATTGCTTGAGTTTGTGCTGCGATGATTGACTTTGTGTGCCTCACCAGATGACTTCATTGGCGGATGTCACGACTAAGGGAAGGAGCCCGTGACGGAGTCAGTAGAAGTCGTTATTGTTGCAGTTTGTGTGAGCTCACAGAATGACTCTTTTCGCACTGGAGCATTTATTTGGGTTTGCTCGGTGATCAACCTCACTGCTTAATGCCTTCTTCGGTCTCGTGTTTTTACCGATGAATAACCCGATCCTCGCTTTATCATCACCTCATCGGAAGATGATGAGACCTGAGGTGTTGGCTCATCATCAAAGTTAAATCTCATCCGAGCCGTCTTCTCTCACCGACTTGGCTCGAGATTTGAGAACATCCTCACCGTGTCCATTGTAGGATTTTTCATGTTGAGTGGACTCGCCATTCTCCGATCCCAAAAATGATGTATCAATATTTTCCTTGGAATCATGAAGTGAGCTTATTTCCTTTTCGAGCACCTTCGATTTGAGGAATGTTCGAATCTATCGGCCTCAACCTCTCTTGGCCTTCATTACCCCGAGTATCAATCACTGCTGCAGGGCTTCTCGCAATCCCTTCGACAGCACTCAAATGTCTTAGGATCTTCTACTCTCCCTTCGACGACTCGGTTGTCTTATGGTCTTGGGACAGGTGGCATCCATAGGAGTCTCAACCGCCTTGGATTGCACTTTCCAGCCCGTGTTTAACTCCCAGGGCTTCACCATCCTTTGCCTCTCACCGCAATGTGAAAGAATGTCGTCGACCTTCAAAGCGATGAACATCTCACCGAGACAGACTCAATTGTCCGAGCGTCATTAATGTCACTATGTTGTTCTTTGATTTCTTTACCTTTGCCTCCTAATCGCATAAGTGTGTCTCCCATAGCAACCTCCAACCTAGCTATGGTGGAGAGAGTTTCCCCTCAATCGGCGTATCACCGACTCTGAGACGCGGCTTTTCCCTCCGAGTGTACAACTGCAAGGGGCGGTGTGTTAACACCTTCTTCAAGGGTAGGCTTATCTTGGGGGCCCAAAGTCCCAGCTTCATCGCCATTTCCTAGGAGCCATCGGTCGAGTGCACGAGGAACGTGGTGGCGGCTATTGTAGATGCAAATTGTTGCGCCACTCCCAAAGGATCGATCTAAAGAAGGGTTTGAGATGACTCTCATGGATCTTCCAAAGACTTTGCTTGTGCATGGCTCTGGATTCCTTCAAAGCTTGCTTTGCATTTCCAACCTCTCACCGCAGCAGGGATCCATGTCTTCATCACTGTTAGTAGACTCATGTATATGCTCATAAGTCCCAGTCTGCTGACAGATCTTGGATTTCTCCAAGGCTCGAGCTTGCTCCTTAGCTCTCTCCTTCTCTTTTTCCTTTAGAATGCGAAGGATGTCCAGGCAGTTCGCTTCATTTAGGGTGGATCTAACATCATTAACACCAAGGAATCTGAGAAGCTCTTCTTCTTCCTCGATGAACTCAGGGCGAGTGAACTGCATCCTTGAGTGATCCAGCTTCCATGCCCTCCATTCTCTCAAACACCTTTGAATGTTAGGGTAAACCGGAGAGTACATTATCAAATCATCATCATCGCCTTCATCTCCAGTTTCCTGAATGGGAGCTAAGAGACCTTGCTCTGCGTAGCAAGATATCGGTCATAGGAGGGGAGACAACTTTTTCAATTTTGGACTTTGTTGTCTCGGCCGCTTCAATGTCCTCAATTGTCTTCCTCACAAATTGGGTCTTCTTGGATCCTCTCATTGATCATCATCGCAGATCGCTTGGGCTCGTCAACAACTTTAAGAGACTACTTTTCCCGAGCATCGCAGCCTCACTTCCTTCTCTGCGTTGGGTATTGGATTCACTTTGTCTTTTCAAGCTCGAGTGCCCGAATGTGCCATCTCTTTTTGGGGAGAACCAGTGGGATCTCTGGTTCCGTCTCAAGATTCTTTGATGGTGGGGGCTTGGAGACTTTTCTTAGAGGCGGCCGCCTTTTTTGACTTGGAACTCCTCTACTTTTTTTACGAGGAGAGAGGAATTTGAGGTCCCTCCTCTATCTCTACTGGGGGCAAGAGTCTCCATTTGCACGGGCAAGTGACTCGGCTACATAGGAAGGTGATTTGGACTTTCTTTGCAGGAGTAGGTGCTTTCTTTGTCTTAGTTGTGGGGGCAGGGGCAGGAGCAGGCTTAGATACCGCAGCTCTCTTCTTAGATGGAGTAGTCTCAACTGTGTCTTCAGGATCAGCTGATTCCCCCTCACTGGTATCAGCCCTTCTAGCATGAGCCTTCTTCTGGGTTGTTGAGAGGTTTCCTCTGAACATCTTTTTGTTGACATGGAAGGGCTTGCCATGGCGGAGAGCAATACTCTTCATCTCCATTAGATGGCCAATCACCAGGCCATAACCCAAGGAACATCCAAAGGACTCATCCTCCTTGTAGGTCCTGTTCAGCACATTTTGGCAGAGTCTGCTGTAAACAAACTCAGCCCAGTTTACTTTCTTCTCTCGCATGATCGCAGCCATCATGATCAGCTTAGTCTTGGACAGCTGATTGAAGCTTCCAAATTTCATGTGAATGCACTTTGAGACGACATCCATTAGCTTGTGATAGTCGTCCTTCAGGAATCTTTCATTGTTGTATAGACCAATTTCGCGAAGACACTCGGGCTTGGCAATTTCTTTCCAAGCCACGGCTAAGTCGACATCCCGCTCGTAGATGTCCTTCAAACCCTCCGCGGCAACAAACGATTAACTCGGCCGGTCTTTGGCATTGAGTTTGATGACCTTGTTGTGGATGGAAGACTTGATTTCATCGTCTCCGCACCTCAAAGATTCACATTGAACATAGCGACCTCATCAAGGTACGTATGAATGAACTCCATCTATCCTCCCCTATATATATATATATATATATATATATATATATATATATATATATATATATATAAGGGAAGGGTTATATGAGACCAATATCTTAGGTAAGTACGTAAGACCAAATCTGGACCACAGATCAACAAATTTAATGACTAATAATAAATATGTTTAAAATATATAAAATACCTAATTAAATTGATAATGGGGTATATTAATTTAAACAAATCAATCATATCCCATGAAATTAGGGAAGTTACAAATAACAACACAAATATTATCTTACCATTTAAAACCATAGAAAAATTACGTAATATTTATAAGCAACAAATATAGAATGTCTAAGCAACATATTTGTCATCAATAAGCAACAAGGTTGACATAAAAAAGCAACAAAAATATTTATATACAAGACATATGACCTATTTAAATCAACAGATTTGCACCCATCTTAGCAATATTGTCTTCTTAAATAAGCAAAATAATTGTCTCCAATAAGCAATACAATCCACATAAAAAGACAACATACTTACTTAGCAACATTGTCTGCCTAAATAAGCAACATATTTGTCCTTGATAAGCAACATAATTGACATAAATAAGCAACAAAATTACATATATATAAAAAGACAAATCAAAGGGAATAGTTTGTGGTTGCAACATTGTCTGCCTAAATAAGCAATATATTTGTCCTCAATAAGCAACATATTTTGCACTGCATAATGTACCAATATTAATTGGAAGTTTGACTGTGAAAGGAAAGAGAGAATTTCAGAGATAGAATTTCAAACATATCCGAAAAAAAGCAACATATTTGTCTTCAATAAGCAACATATTTGTCTTCAATAAGCAACATATTTCTCACAGCGGATAAGGTCAGAGATACGGTTTCAAACAAATCCCAAAAAATCCGGAATGTGAACGCGCACTACCAAAAATAACTCCCGTTTTTTGCTGATATTTAAACAAAATTATCAATTTATCCTTAACAACTATTAATTAAATATTAACTAAAATAAAAATTAATTAAATCTGCATCGTTAAAAAGAAGAGGTCAACGCTCCAGATTTGGTCTCACGTACTTATTTAAATTATATGGACTCACCGGATCCAAATCCTATATATATATATATATATAGCAACTAAAAAGATTGTATCTTTTGTGGGTCAAATTGATTACAATTAATTAGAACACATCCTTTATTTTCGTAATTATATTCTCGATCAATGAGTAAATTTCAAGATGATTACGAAAATAAAAGGCAAGTAATCAAAATATTTTATAATGTATTAAATTATTGCCATGTATATAGATAACCTACGTTTCTAATATGCATAATTAATAGATATAATCATAATCTAATTTTTCGCGTCGGCCGATTTGCTATTGATTGTTTTCCTAAAATATGATGCCTTGATCTCTATAAATATGTAATTGTCACCATATTTTTTTTTTTCACACAAAGTTGCAACATTAAACTCATATTATACAATTTCTCTTTCGTGAAGCATTATCATAAGAAAATCGGTTACAATGGCTTTGTGCATTACTCATATATGCCATTTGAACATGAATAAGACTCGTGGACGGTGAATATTAGGCTCGTGTGAACACACGAAAAACCATTGTATAATGACAAGTCATGTGCTAAATGAATGTGTTTTTCGTGACAATGGTAAGACTTTTTTTTGGTGTACTTTTTTTTTATCGATTTCATGCTTTTTTAACATGCTAATAATTTTTATATTAGGTGTCGTTGCATTTATGTAAGCACATACAATAATATTCGAATGCTTTTAATGATAACTACCGTAAATTATGATTAAAAATAACTAATCGCATTATGACAAAGATATACAATATAGACTCAATAAACAAACAAGATGAAATTAGGATTCCACTATACCCATGGTGTAGGGGCAAACGGCTTTTTACGTACTATTGAGATTAACTTAATTTATGCATGTATATAAATTATCAATAACATAATCAACAACAATCGAATGAAATAGCATCACATTAATGAATAACATCACCAATAAAAATGCATTATAGATCAACACAATATATAGTAAATTTCAAAGATAATACTCTACACAAATGTACAAAACGAAATTATATACATCCAAATCCAATTTAATTACTACGAAAATTTTACCGACGTCTATGAAATTATATACATTCAATTTATACTTTGTAGAACAAAGTAAATCAATCACATATGGTCCCACACAACACATCATATGTGGTTCGACATAATACACTCCGTGCATTGCACGAGCGATATACTAGTACTTTCTAAAACACCAAGTCAATTATTAAATAAATATTATCCTGAAAGATCTTCTAATTTCTTAACGACCTATCTTTTCTCCTCGGACAAATATTCACTTTTTATTATATTATTTCTATATACATGTATAAATATATATTACTATAGTTTTGAACGTATCTCCTCCGCATGCTTCAAATATAACCATTTAAACAATAAATTTAGTTGGACATATTTACATAAGTATACCTAGTTGGGTTACTTGGGTATAACTACGATAATAGAATATGCAATGAAATATTATTTTAAAAGTAGGCATTCTTTTGTATTTGTTTTATTATAAAAGAGAGAGCAACCCTAAACAGAGATGACAATTTGACCCATCTTGTTTAGGCTACCACGCCCATGACCTGCTACAGCTGCGGGGACCATGTGGGTCTAGTTATCATGATCGCTTTGTAGGCATCCGCCGCCTGGCCTAGCATTTTTTATTTTTTAATATATTTAATACATATATATTATATATGAAAATGTAATTTTTATGTACTTTAATATTAGATCTAACATATATAGATTGATAATGACAAATTTTATAATTAATATGCATTAATAATACAAAATAAAAGATAAAAGGAAAAACTTATAATTATAAAAAAATATTTTACTCGGTCCTGGTCTTCAAGTATCGTGACCCGTGACAGGGTTGCCCCATCCATGGGGTGGATGGGGAGGGGTATGGGTTTTCAAGTACCGCCCGTCCCATTGTGATCCCCAACTCGAATCAACATAGCCAATTACTCATTTGATAGAAAACTAAACCGTGGACTTTGAGCCCAACATTTCACACAAGACCCATGGGCCATGGCAGATAATAATAGATGCTCAAAATTTAGAAAGCTGCACCACTGCAATGATGAAGAGAAAGAATTGAGCAAACTTCCATAAGAGGAAAAAATGTGCCTTAGTTTGCCTGTGCGGCCGATAAGCATATCATAATATGGAAGGAGATAATAAGATAACACCAGATGAACCACAAACAAAGCCCAAAGTACAACATAGCTGAGTCACACAGAGAAGTCTCATTCAAGTTTTTACAGACAGTTTCACAAAGTTGGAGACACTTAGACTAATAATAGTTTCATAATTTGTTTACTTAATTTACACAAGGGTTGAAATATGGTGGAGAAATGGGTAAAAAGTAGGTCAGAGTCAGAGAACCTTTGTTTCACTTGTCTCATTTCTGCACCATAGAGTAGTAACCAAGCCAAGAATGAATTGCCTGACAAAATAGCAATGCCAGAGGAACTTATCCCAATTGTAACCAAAATGAGTCACCAAATCCAGCCTCTTAACTACCAAAAACATCTCGTTCGCCACGAAATGATCTCAATTAGAAGAAGCGGTGATGATGACTCACCATCCACCACAAAGTAGTAGCAGCTTCTCATTTGCTGGAGGATGACCCTAGTGGGGCCCGATTTGCCAGCGAGTTCCAGTTATCCTCGCTAAAATGTCCATTTCTAGGGTCTCTTCTAGATGACTGTGTATAATACAACCCCAGACGGTGAATCTCTTCAACCATAGACGCCCCATCATTTTGATGATTAGATACAGTATTATTACCATTGGTGGACAAATGTGCAGAAGCAGAAGAGCAAGACTGTGTTGAATTGATTTCCCCAGATCCTGAATTTTTCGCATTATCATTTTCCTTTTTCGTATTAAGAAAACGGCCTCCGGACCCTCTTGCCCTTCTCATAGCATGTCGGTGTCGAGATTCGTGAAGATAAGGCTGCATTTATCAAAGCAAAAGAACATAAGCGAGATTTCTGCAGAAAAATACAAAGTAATGCCAATGAAAACTGTACAGATTTTGTTGTAGGCTTCAGGCAGATAAAGGGAGAATGTAATCCAACAGCTAAATATAAAAGATATAGGAATTGTGCTTGTCAGTATGTACAAAGAACAAAATATGGCAATGCCATATAACCACCGCAACTTAGGCCAACACACACAACAGTCTTTATTGATGAAAGAAAAAGCAATAGTTAATCAATTTCACATGGATTCATTTTAACACATTCGACATATGAAAACAAAAGGATGGCATAATTACAGAGAAAAATTAAAAATGAGGCATCAGACACATATATCAACATATAAATGTGTCCGTGTGTAGGAAAATCATATGTGAACTCCTGTCTCATTTTTTTTTAGGTAATTTTTAACCTAAATTCCAATTTTCAACTGCAGCAATAGAATCAAACATTAAACTGAAACCATCTCATTCATTTTGCCTAATGCTAAATCAAGTCCAACTTTTGTCCAAGAATTATTTCTTCAAGTACTTCAGTTTCCCAATTCAGACAGGTTGGGCCTATGCAGTGCATCCTTATACTTGAACCCAGAAAAAGATAGTGGCGCAAACAAAACCTAAAATATGGCAGAACAATATGCACCCTATGCTTTCAGGTAAGGAAAATGCATGCAAAAATTCAGGAGAGGCATCTTATTACCTTTCTGTTTTTTACCAATTTCTTCTCCAATTCTGCTCTTGCTCGTATTTGTCTTCGCCGCAGAATTCCATGATATTGTTTTGCATTCACATAGACAGGTTCTTCTTCCATTTCAAGAGGCAACGGCATTCTTGCTGGATGATATCCAAGCAAGTGAGGATGTACCTGGAACCAACCCACAAATATCACAAGTGTGCATCCAAAAGGAGGAGAGGGTACCTCCCAAGACATTGAATAAAGCAATTATGCAAAATCCAGTGTGTGCAAAAAGATAAGTCCATGGACAATAATAGTCAAAGTCGTTTTAACTTCGCCAAAAAATAATTTCTCTTTGAACATTCAAAACACATCAAATGAAAGATTTTTCCTAGGGTAGACATCTCGTGCCAACAAGACGACATGGCTAACGATGGTTAAACTAGTTCATTAGCAATGGATCGTTAAGCTTTTCTGCACACTGAAGAAGGCCATATCACTTCGAGAAGATTACAATTAGAGGCAGCCCTCAAGTAAGAAGTTGGGGCACATCAAACTTGAAGAACTAGAGTGCATCACCTTTTCTCGGACTGCAAGTTAATTAGAATAAAAAAAAGCCCTCCCCAACCCCACCAAAAAAAAAAAAGGATTTGGAAAAAGCTATTAGATATAGATGAGCATAAAAACAAGATTTGGAAGCAGTAGAAACCATGGGGAAGGAAGGGGAGCACTTATTAATATACTAGTAAAATGGAAATTTGCCTTCCAACCACAACAGGTCTTTTCCATTCCATCAAATGAGGCCAAAATGGATAATCTCTTCAATTCTTCCTATTAATTCAGCCCATTGCAATTGCTAGGAATGAAAGGCATTCTGATTGTTCTAAAAATAATACCATTATTTGTACATACATGCATAGACACACACATACAAAAATACTCCTGACAGCATTTTATATAAATGCATACATGCATGCATCTTGTGTGGGCACGAGCGGTTATGTACAGATGAGAACTTTTAACACTAACATATGCAAAAGATTCTATCTCTTCCCTTATCCTTCACATTGTATTGATCTTACAGGTCTGTCAAGCTTAATTTAGAGTTTCTTCCGTTTGGGAGGCTAGGGTCAGAAATTGTCCTTACTGGTGCCCCATAAGTGAACATTCCTCCATATTGTGGGTCCGCATATGGATATGACGTCAACATCTGAAACAAAGTGGTAAAATAGATGTTTCATATTATCAAATATATAGATCTGTTCAAGAGTATGAAAAAAATTATCACTGGCAACTGTAATGTCAGACATTTGCTCAGCACTTGAACAGCGTGTTCAAATATCTCTGTATCTCACACCCATATATGTGTTGTGTCTGCGGATAAACAGAGAGAGAAGGAGGGGGTGCGTGTTCTTACAATTGAATGACCAACAAGTTCCATTTGTGCATTTGCATCAAGGTGCTGCTGTTCTTGCGCATTATGGTTTCCATTTAACCCTGAAGAGGATGTATAGACCACAATTAACAGACAGGCATAAATACATAGCACACATGAATGCACTAGATTTTGTATGATGGTGCAGGCATATTTGATAAATAATGCAAAAAGTTTTTGAATAAAAATGACAAGTCCTAGTTAAACAAATTTTTCAATCAGAAACTTGGTACCAATCTGCAAGTCTCTATGCAAGAAAATTTCACTGAAATGATATCCTAAAAATTCAAGCTATCACTGATAAATATATCAAACTGCAGATAGCAGATAAAACTATTCCATAAATCTAATCCATTTTAAAACAAATTTGAGTTTCTGTAAATTCGGATAACAAATGCTCATTAGTACTGCATTACTATAACTATTTCATCACTCATCATCTCATTTCTCTCCTCACCAGACCATGATTAAGAAATTCAATCTAAACATTTGAAACTATTAAAACATATATTTTCTTAAAAATAATCGAAGTTCGAATGGTATTGAGATACAGTGAACCCCATCTGAGAGGAGTGATTAAAAATTGGAACAAAAATTACGGACTCGATTAGCCACATAGTACAGAAATAATTTCATGAAGTAACTTCAATAAAGCCAAGATTATGTAAACTGGTGAAACCTAAGTAAGCAATTTGTGTTGCACAGCATGTTCGGGTTATTGCTCCTTCCCTATTTTTTTTTTCCTTTTTCGGTGAAAATGCATCAAAGTCTAGCCAACAATTCTACGCAACATGATGCCCAAGTGGAGACATGAATCATTACATAGCTTCTCAGGAACTCAGATTCAAATAATCTGTATATGCAATCAATTGAGTTCTTGTTATTTATTTTTCACAAATAATATCCTAAAATCAAGAAATTATATAGAGATCGAGGGATGAAACAAAATAACAACAACCAGGAGACTGCAGACACCATGGAACCATTTTCAGCTTTGCTATGTACTAATCATTTTCCAAATAATCCAAAGTTACAAAAATGAACTTCAATAGACAACACAACGAGACACAATTGACTAACTGCAGATATAGGAGTTTTCTTTTCCGATCAGGAATTCACAGGCATAGTTGAATAAATGGACTGGACACTAAATCGATCCTTTCTCATAAGAATGAAGTTCACAAGGCAATTCAGGTTTAACAGTACTTCACAAAGACAGTGTTCTCTATCTAATAATCATAGTATCACCACCGGTTTCGCCCCTCAGAAATCCAAGTTGGAGACTCAGAGATAGCATGACAAGCAAAGATTGCAACAAGATGATTTTTTCTCGAGTAGCAAACAACTAGAACATTTACACATGACCAAAAATGTAAAAATTTGTCTTAAAACCAAAAAAAGCTACCAATCGAATTACCTGCATTGGTTTCTGTATCCTTGGTGATCCCTTCACCAGTGCCTTGTGGCTGCAGAGTTGCAGGATTTACTGAACCATCTTCTTTCTGCCCTGAAGAAGGCATGTCATTGTTCCCAAGGCCCTGCCACCAAGGCTGACTATAGGGTGTTGAGGTTGGGATACTCTCAAGATTCTCTAGCTGTCGATTGCTATTTTTGGCAAGTGTGGGCATTGTTGTTGACTTTTCCCCCAAACAATTAATGGCCTAATCATAATCTAAGTACACCAAACAATCATTAAAAAATAAAAAACCCACTTTTAACCAAAGCAGTAGAAATAAGAAAATCTATGAAACGGAGGAAATTCAAGTTTAGAGGATGAATCCAGATGATGCTGGTGTCCTAGAGTATTTGAACATCAACCAGAAGTTTAAAGTGTTTATACAAAATAGAAACACGATGAAACAGAATCAAGTTTTTTCAACGTGTTAAAGTTTCTATATGTCGGGGCACAGTATTTTAATTTCCTTTTTGTGATTAATCATAATGTGATGAAGAGCAACTTTATCTTACGATGTCGAAACAACACTAAAGTGTATTCTTTTTTGCACAAACCAGAGTATACAGAACAAAAAATCTATGTAGCAGGCACTGAATAATGATAGCATACATTTACGCCGGACTTGAGCAAGAAAATATGAGACTTCACAAGTAAGTAAATCTATAAGCAGAACCTTAGCAGTTTTAAACAGAACATCAGATTCGCCATCTCCTGTCAAGTTCTCAATACAAGCAAAAGGGTCAAGAAGAGATTACCATATAGGTTAACACACGCCTAAATTACCTATCTTAATATCAAGTTATATGTCATGTAGTCATATATAAAAATCACAGTTTCACTTGGGATGATTAGAAAATAGACCTAAAAGAAAAAATAAACAGACTGAATTTTAATGAAAACTACTGATTAATCAAATCAAAGGGATTTACAACTTCAGAAAAAAGAAATCCAATCAACTTTGAAAAGTTGCACCTACTTACAACAATTCCACTTCTTACCCACTTTAATTCTACAAAACTCTCTCAGTTTCAAAATCTTTTTGTCCCCAGAGTTATAAATCGACTAAAACTTCTTCAAATTCAACGGCATAGAAACTAAGCACTCACTCAAAATAATCCAAAATTCAACCCCCACCCCTCGCCACAAAAAAAAAAAAAGAAAAACCATTTATCCTCTAAATCCCAAAAGGTTATTAGCAATTAAAATTTTAACTCCAAATTTAACTTCCGCTCGTTTTTTCATTAAATAATAAACTAAAGATAAAAATTTGAAAACACAAAAACTAAACATACAACAATAAATTGCAGAAACCCTGATTGGTACACCGAATTACTCAACAAAAATAATAAAAATCCAAACAAATTACCCTTAAATCTGTACGATGAGGGAAAGAGCTACGACCCAAAGCTCTCACAAAAACCCATTTTAAACTCTGCAGAGCTCAAGGCAGTTGTCTGATAAAACTAACACATAAAATAATGCATATTTATTTATATCACAGACTTGTATAAATAAATAAATAAATAGAGAGAGAAAACAATTTTATGTTTTCGATTTTCAATTAACTTGATTATAGGTTGTCGCAATCTTTTAATTTTCACGCCAATGTCGCTCTCTTTGTCTCTGTTAAGGAGAGAGAGTAAAAAAGAAAAGGAAAAAGAAAATAAAAAAGAAAGGTACAAAACGGATTTAGAAATGTTTGGATTAGTTAATGACCAGAACAATGTTTTAGTGACCCATGTGGTACCTCTGAAAGGTCGGAAATGCCCTCAATATTTTTTTTCTTATTTTTTTTTTTTGTTTCTTTTTTCTTTCTTTTCTTTTTTAAGATCACAAGCAAGCGTACTCAAAAAAACAAAACAAAAAATTTTCACAAGCAAGCATCCACCAATGTACAAAGATATAAATATATAATTGAAACTAATAAATGTGATTTTTTGGAATTAATTAAGATTTGATTAATATTCTAGCCTTCAAAGAATCATTCTTTTTTTTTTTTTCATTTATTGGGTGAAGCGGATTTGAACTCTAAATCGATTACATGATTATTAATCATTGGAGATGTTAGATAAGGAGTAAGAACTGGATCCAACTCAACATGAAGTTATGTTCACAAGTTTCATTTCACAAATTGAGGTAAAGGATGTGTCACAAGCATATGATGACACTCATTGGATTCTAGCTATGCGGGAAGAAATTGAATCGGTTTGAAAGAATAATTGGTTCAAAGGCCTACCCACCAATGTTATTGGTACAAAGTGGGTATTCGAAAACAAGATGAATGAGGAAGGATCGTAGTGAGAAACAAAGCAAAGTTGGTAGCCAAAGGGTATTGCGCAAAGAAGAATGAATAGATTTTGATGAAACCTTTGCACATGTTGCAAGATTGGAAATAATAAAGATGTTTCTTGCTTATGCGGCACCCAAGGACTTCACAAAGATATCAAATGGATGTGAAGAGTGCATTTTTAATGGACTTTTGGAAGAAGAATTCTATGTGGAACAACCTCCGGGTTTTAGGCGAAAAACTATTGGAGATAAAGTCTACAAGCTTGAGAAAGCATTATATGGTTTGAAACAATCACCAAGTGTAATATTGTAGGTCCCAAGGGTGTGAGTGTAAGGTTTAGAAGGGGGTTGAATAAACCTTACCAACTTTTCGATTTAGTCCTTTTAAATATTCGAGTTAATACTTCACAAATTGAGTCCTCGATGGACAAACTAAGTTAGTTAATCAACAGAGTTAGTTACCCAAATGACTCGGGATCGAGTTGTTGATAGAATAACTCAAATTTGTTTTGACTAAAGACTTAACTCGACCGTGGTTTGTTTTCAGGAAGACTTTACACCCTTAATTTTGGTTTAGTTTTGATTTAATACTTGGTTTTAGTACTTAGAGATTATCAAGTGGATAGCAAATTTATCAGTGAGTTAAATAAATAAGGTGCGGGGAATTAAAGTCTTTGAAATGTAAATGACACGATAAGTTTTTATAGAGGTTCAAGATGGGGTAATTCTTCTACTCCTCTCTTCTCCAACTCCAGGAGGAATCCACTAAGTATTGATCAAGATACAGAGTGGTAACAGTCCGATACAAGTCTTGATCACACAAATGACTTGATCCTTTGGGACTCGATCCGAGATGCCTTGTCACGCACCATGGCTTCTTGTGACGACTCGAGCTTCTTCTTCACAGGCGCTATCTTGCTACTACACCCACTTGCTCAAGCTCTTTGGATTTGATCACGAAGCCCTCCAAAAACTTGAGACCGGTTCGACCTTGAACCTTCCTACAATCCTCCGTGGAATGTAGACCCTTGATTCTTCAACAATTTCCTATTCAACTGATTGAAGTTATCTTTCCTTCACAGGTGAGTGTTGGATTGATTTTCTTCGTAATGTAGGCTTGAGGATTAATCTTGAATGATTTGAGAATATTTTTGGTTCTGAGATATAACTTTTCTTGCCCGTATTTGTTTTCAATTGTCAAGGTAACCAACATACTCTCAAATAAATTCCTCGGCCTTTTATAGTGTTCTTTTGAAAATTTGCCCGTTGAAGAGATAGGCTTATTCTCAAAAGACACTTGTAGTCGTTGGCTTGTCTTGTTGCGATCCTTGGAATTGCCACTTCCTCGTATGAATTGTTCTTGACTTTTCGAGTTCGACATTGTCAAAGCGTGCTTCCCATTGGTTTATTCCTTTTGCACGCTTCGGGATGAGCACTTCGAGAAATGTAGTATGGAGGTATTACTTGTTTAAGTAATTCCCTTGATTTCGTGCAACGGATCTCTTCCATTATCTCGACTTGTTGACCGCATTTCCTTGCTTTCCCCAGGTGACTTAGAGTCGACTTCCAATCATTGGATGACTCTTCTCGTCACTTCAACTTGAGACTTGGCTATCTTGAGTTGACTTGATCGATACTCTACTCACCGCATCTCACCGCTCCTTCAATCGAGTTCCCGTCTTCTCTTCTTTGCCATACTCAAATGTCTTGCAATGAGTCTTCCTTCTAGTCTCCGCTTGTCTTCTTGCATGTTTAGCAGAGTGACTTAACTTAGCTTGATCAACCATATTTATTACAATGCAATTTACAACGAAAATGGGGTGCCAACTTCCTATTCTAAGTTTTACATGGCATTCATCAAAATCTAAACAATAAATTTCCCAACAATTTCCCCTTTTTGATGATGCCAAAACTTAAGACATTCAAAATGTAAATAGCAAAGATACATACAGATAGTGCATTCACAGAGAATGTATGCGTAGAATCAATCCTTTTATTGATCATAACATTCTTGTCCTTTACACAATCACAAAGTGTATCGAGCAAACATCTATGTCTACGCAAAAATAGAGAATTTACGATTTATTACGGAAGACTTACATAAAATGTATTTACATAGTAAAATACATGAAGGGGTGGACAACAACACTTCATCTCATTCGCTTCCTCCTTCTTTTTTTCTTCTTGACTCTGTCATCTTCTAGTCTTCTTTTCTTTTTCTCATCTTCACCGCTTTCTTCTTCTTTTCATACGCCTTCCGGCAGACTTCATCTCTTCTTATTATCTATTGTCTCTCCTCCCATAGCCGAGTTTGTCTTTTATTTTCTTCTTCAATTCTTTTCACATACTCAACATTGTTCTTAGCCACTTGCAGATTGGCTACTTCGTCAAAACCATCCCAAAGAGATCCCTCATCTTTTGCCTGGATCTATGTACTCAATGTTTTTGGGCGCGGTCTGGTGTCCAAACCTCTTCCTCCACCACTTAACGCTTCTTCCTCTACCTCTTCCTCCTCGGGCGTGTATTGTCTTTGGGTCTTTCTTCTTCCCAAATGAGTGACTAGCGGAGTGATCGCGATGGTCTCTCACTCGTCGCCTTCTTCACATAGTGTGAGACCCTTTTCCCGTAAGTCCTGGCTTGAGCCATGGACATATTTGCGAAGTATCCTTGATTCGAGCGTTTTAAATTCATCAACCGATCTTGGCTCGATTCGATCCGAGATGGCATAAGTGTCTCTATCTCTTTGGAATGCCTCCATGTTGTTTTAGAATATCCATAACTCGGGCATTCATCCTTCCTTCCACTTCTTCCATCCCCGCTTCAATTGTCTTTCTCTTGTCGGCCATAGGTACAACAGAGTGTTGGAGTGGCGAGTCATTGGGAGTTTGCTTATAATATCAATTGTGACAAGACCTTGTTGGGGGTTTTGCAATCATCAAGGTTACATCTCTCGATCCTTCCCCCTCAACACACTTCCCTTTCTTTTCTCTTGAAACTTCCTCACTCTTTCCTTCATAATCGCTTCCTCCTTCTCAACTTCTCAACTTGAGATCCCTTCAACGCTTTTAGGTATTCCTCTTCCCCCTTTTTGGCATCATCAAAGGAGAGAGAACCCTGAAACAAACTAGCGAAAGCGGAAGTCGAGTGCCGCTAATAGCCAAGTTACGCTTCGAGTCTGCGCGGAGTATGCGGCGCGAAACTCGGAGCGAGTAGCGTTGGATTCAAATGTAATTAACTTCATCTCGGCCATGAGAAGGCTGAATTTTCGATCCATGTTTTCTTCCATACGCAGGAGCTCATTCTTATTTTGCTCACGCAATGACTTTATGTCGTCAAGTGTGAGATTCATGCATGTGCATCAATGTGTTCTCTCAATTTTGTCTTTGCATAAGCATTCTCGGCTTGCTGACCAACGACTTGTTGAACAATGTTACAAATATCTAGCTTGTTCCACACGCATTGTTTCTTTGTTTGTTGCCACCACTCTCGTGTTCGACTATTATGCCTCTCAAGTCGGCAGTGGAGGTTGGCATCTCTATTATCCAAATCTCATGTCCATCGAGGCCTGGTGCCTCTCCATCCGTTCAATTTCACAAATAATGCTTTGAACACCTCCCCCGAACTTCAATTTTCCTCTCATGCGGTGACGGCCAAAAAAATCATAGTCACCGAACGATGGTATCGATGGAATGACATGATCTCGTGCCGTGGAAGCGCTCGAGATCTCTTTTCTAACTCTTCGGGAGGTCGGGTACCTCCGGAGAGAGGAAATGATTCTACAAAGGATCATCACGAGCAAATCAAATTTGTTCAATGATGAGTGGTGCTCGTGAAGTTCCTTGTGGAGTCGAACTCTGCCGCAGGGGAAGCCTGCGCATGGACTCTGTTTGGGGGTCTTTGTGAAGTTGACCCGACTTGCGAGCCTCAGTTGTCTCAACAGCCTTCCGTCGGTCTCAAATTTGGTTTTTCCACGTGAGTTGGTACCGTCCTCGGCCTTATCGGAAGCGTCATCGGACGATGATGAGATTTCCATAGGTGGCTCATCAAAGTTGAAAGTTTGACGAGTAGTCTTGAGGTCGACTTTCTCGTGGTTGGAACACCCTCACCGAGTCTTTTGGATCGATCCACCGGGATGACTCGGCTTCATCGCCTTCTTCCGATCCCGAGAGGTTACATCGATTATCCTAGAAATCGTGAAGCGCACTTATCTCCTTTTCGATGGATCAATGATAGTAGGAGGGATGTTCGTACTTCAACTTCTTTACCCCCGGAAGTCTCAACCTCTCGTTGGCCTTCATTACCTCCTGTAGTCTCAATCGCAATGAGGCATGGACATCCCTTTCGACAAAGGTGTCGGTTGTCTTAGGGTCTTCTCATGGTGGCATCCATTGAGTCTCAACCCCATGGATTGCACTTTCATCGCCAGTGTTAACTCCCGTACATTCCTTCATGTGCCTCAACCGCATCGGCGCGTCATTACCCTTCGTAGCGGTTGGCACCTCACCGAGACAGTCTCAATGCCTCGAGCCTCGTCGATGACAACTTGGCTTTGTGTACTTTGTGTTTGTTCCTTCTCTACTTCGCCTCCTAGATTCATTGTGGAGTCACCGCAAAGATTCTCCGACCTTGCTGCAGGTGGAGAGAGAGTTTCCCCACCGGTGCGCACCACCGAGTGACTTGGAATGGGGTCACTCGTCTCCAAACTCCGAGGTTGTTTCTACTGAGTGTTCGGTAGTTGGGGCGGTGGTAAGACACCTTCAATAGGGGTTGGCTCGATGGGGTCCCCACTATCCCGGTTCATCGCCAATTCCTTATTTCCTTCTTCCGAGTGTGTCTTTGGGAAGTGGTAAAGCAAGAAACAACGGTGGCGATTTGCTTTGCACTACTCCCATTGGATCAATTTCGGCTATGTTTTGGAGGACTCTCCTGGTCCCTCCATCAAATTTTGCTCGTGAATGATTCTCGATTCGTGCAATGCTGCTGCGCATTTGTATTTCTTCCGTGGTGGCAAAGCGAGGGTCTAGATCCTCACCATCACCTGATAAGACATCAAGGAGATGATGTGTGTGTTCTAGGTGCGGTGATAGGGCGGATCTTTGGCCTTCTCACGTGCCTCGCCTTCCTCTGCTGTCTTTTCCTTCTCCTTGTCCTTGAAGATCTGCAAGATATATGTGCGCTTTTCTCCATCCAAAGATCTTGAGATCACAGCCGTCGACCCAAGAAAGTTCAAGCTTCCTCTTCCTCTTCTATAAATTCGTGCCATTGGAATCTGTTCCTGGATCGACTCAATTTCCACTTCCTCCACTCTCGCAGACGATTTTGGATGTCCGGATAAGGTGGGGATAGGATCATCACATCACTATCATCTCTATCGGCCTCTTCTTGTTTTGGTTTGTGCGAACTACAAATTGTGTCTTGATTTGCCTCTCTGATCGCCTTCAAAGAGACTTAGCTTTTTCATCTATAATATCTGGAGACTCTACTTCTCAGCGAGCTCCCGTGTCTGCTCCAAAAGAGTGGGCGATTCGATCGGTTTCTCAAGCTCGGAGCGCTTGATGATTCTCCTTCGTCTCTTAGTTCGTTCCGAGAGGGATTTACCGGTTGAGAGAGAGTTTCTTTTGAGTCTTGGGCGGCGGGGGCCGGTGCTGGTGTTTTCTTCGAGGAGCAGCCGTCTTGGCTTATCGTTCTCCTCTTTTTGACGATTGGAGAAGGTAGTTGAGAGTCCTTCTCGACCGCTCTTCTTTGGGCGGTGACTCGACTGCGGGCGGGAAGCGAGTTTGTTTTCTTTCTTTGCGAGCGGCAATGATCTTCTTAGCAAATGCAGGGGCACCTTTCTTCTTTGGTGGAGAGGAGACAGATTGTATCTTCAGGGTCACCGATTCCCCCTCACTCGTGTCGCCTCTCTTGGCGTAGGCTCTCTTACGTGCGCCGAGAGGTTTGATCTGAACATCCTCTTGTTTACATGGAACGCCTTTCCATGTCTAGAGGGACTCCTTTGACCTCCATCATCGACCGATCACTGCACCATATCCCAGGGATCCTCCAAATGTACCATTCTCCTTGAAGGATTTGTTCCTACATTTTGGCAGAGTCTGCTGTAGACAAACTCAGCCCAGTTTATTTTTCTTTCTTCAATGATCGCAGCCATTACGATCAACTTTGCTTTTGACAGTTGGTCAAAGCTGCCAAATTTGATGTCTATGCATTTGGCAACTATGTCCAACAGTTTGTGGTAGTCCTCCTTCAAAGACCTCTTGTTGGTTGTGTAGACTATTTTATCAAAGATAGTCGGACTTGGCTACTTCCTTCCAAGCAAAGTGAGGTCTACATCGCCTTCATAGATTTACGATGCTCCTTCCGCCGGTAGTGAGCGTGTGTTCGCCAAATCCTTGGCGAGATGATGAACTCCTTTCGTGAACAGAGGATTTGATCCCCTCATCGTGAATCTCGGCGTTCACGTGAATCGTGCGACCTCCACCACATAGGTCATTGGAAACTCCAACGTCGAAACGGTTTCGGCCAGGCGTTTCCAATTTCTCAAAAATCTTCTTCACTAGGGGTGTCGTCGGACCCCTGTTTCACCATGCCGTCGAAATCTACAAAGAGACCCGGTGTGGATTTGCTTTCCTAGCTTGACAAAATCATAGGTTGATGCCATTTTTCAGATTTCACCGAAGAAAACTTAGAAGTTGATTTGAAGATAGATAGGGTTTTGAGAGAGTTTTGCCTTTGCTTCGAGAGAAATGAACGGTTTTGGTAATATGAGAGAGAAGAAAGAAGGTTTAAGTATGGTTTATGAAAGGACGTGCGGGTGGTTTTGAAATGTGATCGAAATCAACGGCTTAGATTTTGCACGCCGATTTAGCATTTAATGTCTCGTATTTAATGCGGCAAAGATTTATATCCAATCATAAGCTTGGTGTGCGGCTTTTGCCTCAGTACACGTCATAATTATCTTTGACGTAATTCTTAAAAACATTCCCGCTTAGTAAAAACGATCATTTTTTTTGTCACTTCGCTCATAAATGACTCGGCTTTTTCCCTCACCGATTTAACTCTTCTTCTCACAGTTCTCTTAGTGACTCAAATTGTCACCGACTCGATAAATTTGTCTTTTCGATCTGGTGATTTACTTAGTTGATTTGAGAGTTCATCTCTTTTTCTCTTTTTGTGTTTCATTTCTTTTCTTTGATTCTTCCCGAGTGTCACTTCACTCAATTAATCTAACTCATGCTTGAGTTCTTCAAATCTTGACTCACATAATGGTTTTGTGAAGATGTCGCCAACCTTGTTTATCGGTTGAGATATATTCAAAGATGATGTCCTTCTTTTCAACATGATCTCTTATGAAGTGATATCGACATCGATATGATTTGTTCTTGAGTGCAACACGAGATTTTGAGTGATTGCAATTGCACTTGTGTTATCACACATGATTGGAATTTCCTTTTCCTCAACTTCATAGTCTCTCACTTTGTCTCATCCATAGGACTTGGGCACAACACCGCCGCAGCCTATATATTCTCGCTTCACCAGAGGTGGCTATTGAATTTTGCTTCTTGCTAAACCAGAAATCACTGTTTCCAATCATTTGACATGTACCGAGTACTTTTCTCTCGTCAACTCGCATCCAAGATAGTCGTAGTCCGAATAGCCAATTAGCTTGAATCCACCTTCCTTTGATACCATAAGCCAACTTCTTGGCTTCTTTTCAAGTATCTCAAGATTCTCTTAGTCTTGTCATATGGCTCTCTTTTGGAGCAGATTGAAATCTTGCACATACACCTACAACAAAGGTGATGTCGGCCCGCTTTGTGAGATAGAGCAATGATCCAATAAGTGCTCAGTATCTTGTTTGATCTACAGACTTGCCATCCGCATCCACGTCCATTTTGATGATGTATTCATTGGTATTTTCACGAAGACTTCTCTTCCATACCAAATTTTTCATTAAATCTCTGTGTATTTTGTTTGACTTATGAAGGTTCCATCCTTCACTATTTCACTTGGAGTCCAAGGAAGAATGTCGCCTCTCCCATCATGCTCATTTCGAACTTGCTTTGCATGAGGTTTGAGAATTTATCACACAACTCTTTGTTTGTGGATCCAAAAATGATGTCATCCACATATATTTAAACAAGTAGTATACTTTTCTTGTCTTGAATTCTGAATAGTGTTCTATCCACTTTTCCTTTTGTGAATCCATTTTCGTTAGGAATTGTGACAAAGTATCATACCATGCTCTGGGTGCTGTTTCAATCCATACAGCTTTCTTGAGTTTATATACTTTATATCCAAGAATCTTCGCTCAAATCCTGGAGGTTGTTCAACATACACTTCTTCTTCCAATAAACCATTTAGGAATACGCTTTTTACATCCATCGATATACAAGAAAATTCTTGTGAGTGCATAGGAAGAAACATCCTTATAGCTTCCAATCTTGCTACGGGGCAAATGTTTCATCAAAATCTATCCCTTCTTCTTGGCAATATCCTTTGGCTACTAATCTTGCTTTGTTTCTTACCACGTAACCTTCCTCGTTCATCTTATTTCGAACACCCATTTAGTGCCAATAATATTTTGATGGGTGGGTCTTTGAACTAATTCCCATACTTTATTTCTTTCAAACTCGATTCGATTCTTCTTGCATAGCTTGAATCCAATGTGTGTCATCTAATGCTTGTGACACATCTTTGGGCTCTATTTGTGAGATGAAGCATGTGAACATAGCTTCTTGTTGAGTTCGGATCTTGTTTTGACACCTTCTCTTATATCTCCAATGACAAGTTCTAGTGGATGGTCTCTCACCATCTTACATCGAGGTTGGAGTAAGTTAGTTGGATTCATCGTCTTGCACTGTGTTGCTTTGATCATCTCTCTCGTAATCACTTAGCCGCAAATTTTCCAAATTTTTTTGAGATTCACTATCTCATCTTCTTCCTCGAGTTTACAATTCCGATTTCGAAGATAGGGATTCTTCTTCATGGTTGGTTGATTTAGCTTGTCGATTGATTCTTCAATGTCTTCTCCATTAACATTTGGTTCATCGAACACCACATGAATGGATTCCTCTCGTAACCATAGTCCTCTTGTTGAGTACTCTGTAGGCTTTGCTTTCATTGAGTATCCCAAAAATACCTTCATCGACTTTAGCATCAAACGCCTTTAGATTATCTTTGCCATTGTTATGGATGAAGCATTTACATCCAAATATTTTAAAATGTGCAACATTAGGTTTTCTCCCCGTCCAAATCTCATAAGGAGTCTTTGTCACCGTCTTTTATCATGCATCTATTTTGAGTGTAGCATGTTGTGTTTATTGCTTCACCAAAATCTTTTTGGTAACCCCCGCTAACAACATGGTCCTTGCCGCTTCTTTTGAGAGTTCTATTCCTTCTTTCTCGCAACTCCATTCTCATTTGTGGAGTCCTTCACGCAGATAGTTCATGACCAATACCATTTTCAATACAATCGAGTTATTATTCCATTGACAAACTCGGTTCCTTCCGTCTGATCTTATTTTGATAATGGTTTGGTTCTTCTCATTTTGAATTCTCTTCATCAACTGTGGTAGTTTCTGAGAGTTTCTTTCTTCTTACACATGAATATAGTCCATGTATATCTTGAGTAGTCATCTACTACCACCAAGGTGTATTTCTTTCCACTTATGCTAGCCGGTTCCACTGGACCAAATAGATCCATATGTAGCGATGTAATATTCTTGTTGAAGATGGGCGTGTCTTTTCTTTGAATGATGATTTGATTTGTTTTCCCTTCGACATCGTCACATATACTCTCCTTCTTGTATAATCGAGTCCGGAAGTCCTTCCACAAGATTACTTCGCAAGCTTGTTAATCGTTTTTGAAATTCAGGTGACTCGGCTTTTTGTGCCACGACCCGACTTGATTCAAATATGCTTTTTGCTCGATAGACAGTCTTTGGGTGTTGCGATTGACCAATCCACGACATACATGTTCTTCTGCCTCAGCATCCTTGCAACACAACTTCATTCGATTCAAGATCCTTGATTTGGCATATACCCATGTTAAATCCAACATTATAACCCTTGTCACGAGTTGGGTGATGCTTAGCAAGTTGAAGTTGAGTCCTTCAACATATGCAACATCTGTGATTTCTAATCCATTTTTCTTGATGGATCCAATGCCTCTTATTTCTCCCCGGAGCTTCATTTCCTCCAAATATGACTTTTGCTCCTTTGACTTCCTTGAAGTTTGACAGATTTTTCTTGTTTCTGTCATGTGTCTGAATGTACCACTATCCATGTACCAGGTTCCTTGGCACACGGATGTTCCTTAAACCCGCAATCAAGGAATTTAAGTTTTAGGTACCCATACTTGTCCGGTCCCGAGGGGTTAGAATTGTAAGATGATCCAACCAACTTATAGCCAAATGATTTGACTCTAAGAGGTTGCCATCTATCGCTGCATAATCATAATTAATCTTGGCAAATTGCTTGGGAATTCTAGGTTCATACAAATTTGTCTCTTTTTGTCTGTATGCATGTATATGTGTTCTAGCAACTCGCCTTCTTTGGGTAGTTGTGATGTTTTCGAGTGTAGTGCCTAGGTGCATATGTGTCTTTGATGAAAGCTCTTATACCTTTGCAATGGCCTCTCTGAGTTCGGGCCTTTGCCATTTGGGCTTATATTCCATAGGTTTTTTTGATAGTTCACATCATTCCAATCGCTTGACTTGGATATTTTCTACCATTCCCATCATATGTATTTCTTTTATAGATTTTCCGGGTTTTTGGTAGCTCTGTTTCTTCTTTACTGAGTATTTTCTGTTTGGAGTTTCTTTGAGGAACTCGATCAATTTCTTCTCAACCGCCCTTTCAGTAGTGATCAATTGGTTGTTTTTCTTTTCCTTTATAACCAAGGCCACTTTTGCAGTAATTGTGCTCGGATTAAATGTGTGTGCACCATTTGGAGTTTTGGATTTTTGAGATACTTCATTGCTTGAAGATCCCTTTTCCAAAATCACTCTTGGAGCCTGACATGGCATAGTGGAATTAAATCCTAAGTCCGTATTGTCTCCACATTCTCTTTGACTCATAATAAGATCATCCAATGATTTAGATGCCTTAGTAAATGAGGCAATCACATTTTTGAGGTCATTTTCCCTCTTTTCTATAGCGACTATTTACGCTAATAACTTTGCATTTTCGGTCTTTAAACTTTCATTCTCATCGCCTATTTGACTTAGAGTACTCAACTCCTTAGTCAAATTTGTAAGTTTTGCTCTTGAGTAGATTGTTTTCCTCATTTAGTAGTGTGTGTGAGGATTTAATGTGTTCAAAATCTTTCATCATTTTGCCTAATGAATCATAAAGATCGGTGGGTGATGAAGTGTGTGTGTCACGATCACTATCACTAGAATCGAGTTTGATGAGTTAGAGTGTACCTCATCTTCTTGGTCGGAGTTGATCTTGTTCCTTGGCCATCAAACAGTTAGGGCTTCTTCTTCGTAGTCACTTGAGTAGTCGACCACTACTCTCTCGACTTAGCTATGTCTTTTGACTTGGGTCATCTCGCCGATCTCTGCAACCAACATTGCCTTTCTCTTTTCTTGTATTCTTTCTCACAAGACCTTTCTTTCTTCTTCATTCCTGTATTTGTTGACTACGGGATATGGGCGATCAATGGCATAGTGACCTGTTGCCTCTGATTCCAAAGATAGATATTCAACCTTTTGATCACTCTTTCCATTCTTGGATTGTCGGCCTTTGATATTCACTTTTTGATGATTTGTTCTCTTGGTTGGCCTATCTTCTCTTGACTTGGAGGGATTGGAGGGAGCCGAGTGTCTTCGGAGGATTCGCCCTTGCCTCTCTTGTAGTTCTTATTGAAGAACTTGTTGTACCTTTTACCAAAAGAGGGCTATTTCTTCCGGGTCAATGACTTCTTTGACCTCAACTCTCTTCCCATCTTTAACAATTAGAGCAGCTATTTTGGGTACAAAATTGTCTCTTCCTGTCTTTTCTTCTCACTCAAATTCGTAGGCTTTGAGGTCCGAGAATAGTTCATGGTTGGATGTCTTTGATAGGTCCATGGAATGTCTTAGTGCCATGACCTTCATTTCCCATTCAAATGGAAGACTTTTAGGATCTTCATACACATTTCATTCTCGTGTATTCTTTTCCAAGTCTTTGATAGCTCGTTGGTGATTTACGTGAATCGAGCATCCAGTTGATCCAAGTTCTCTCCTGAGATCATTTTGAAATTCTCGAATTTCAGACGACCACTGATAATTTGTTTTCTTTGATTTGCTCTCGAGCCTTCACAAATCAATGTTAGCTTGTACCAGATTTCTTTAGCCGTTTTGCATGATTTGACTTTGTTGAACATGGCTTTGTCCAAGGTTTTGTAAAGAATGACCTTGGCCACATTGTCCAAGTTATATCTTTTTCTCATCATTTGTCCATTCACTCTTGGTTTTTCAATCATAGCCGGGTCCGGGAGCTACATCCTCTTCACCTTCAAATGCACTCTTCTTACAAATGTGTTCACTTTTAAGATTTGCAATGGCCCATCCTCTATCACTATCCACATCTCATCATGTAATCTTTGATAAATGAGCTCGCATACGAATTTTCCAATCATCAAATTCTTCAATTGTGAACATAGTGATGCGTGTCAAATTTGCTTCCATGACGATAACTTTTAATGATAAAGGAGTTTTGAAAGCTTAAGTACTAAAATAGACTTTGAAAAATTTGGAGATCTAGTTCAAGAACTAACCGGTGCGGAAGGCTCAATGAACCAACCGCTCCGATACCACTTGTAGGTCCCAAGGGGTGTGAGTGTAAGGTTTAGAAGGGGGTTGAATAAACCTTACCAACTTTTCGATTTAGTCCTTTGTAAAGTTCAGAGTTGATACTACACACCGTGTCCTTGGTGGACACCAATTTAGTTAATCGGTAGAGTTAGTCTCTCAACGCACTCAACCGAGTTTGTTGATGGAATAACTCACCGTTAAGATCGATTAGCTCAACTATAGTTTGTTTTCATTGGAAGACTTAACACCCTTAATAATGGTTAATCAAAGATTTAATGCTTGGTTTAGTACTTAGAAATTATCAAGTGGATAGCAAATTTATCAAGAGAGTTAAACAAATAAGATGCGAGGAATTAAAGTCTTTGAAATGTAAATGACACGATAAGATTTTTATAGAGGTTCGAAGATGGGGTAATTCTTCTACTCCTCTCTTCTCCAATCTCCTGGAGGAATCCACTAGGTATTGATCAAGATACAAAGTGGTAACAGTCCGGATACAACTCTTGATCACACAAATGACTTGATCCTTTGGGACTCGATGCGGAGATGCTTTGATCACTCACCGCTTCTCGTATGACTCGCTTCTTCACAGGCGCTTGCCTTGCTACTACAGACTCACTTGCTCAAGCTCTTTGGATTTGATCACGAAGCCCTCTAAAAACTCGAGACCGGTTCGACCTTGAACCTTCCTACAATCCTACGTGGAATGTAGACCCCTTGATTCTTGATAATTTCCTCTTCAACCGATAGAAGTTATCTTTCCTTCACGGTGAGTGTTGGATTGATGATCTTCGTAATGTAGGCTTGAGGATTAATCTTGAATGATTTGAGAATATTTTTCGTTACAATTCTAATAATTTCTTGAATGTTTGTGGTTCAGTAACCTTCTCTCGTGAGTCATTCCTCGGCCTTTTATAGTGATCTTTCAAAAATCTGCCCGTTGAAGAGATAGGCTTATTTTTTGAAAGTCACTTGTGGACGTTGGCTTGTCTTGTTGCGATCCTTGAATTTGCCACTTTCTCGTATAAAATGTTCTTAAGCTTTTCGAGTTCGACACGGTGTAGTGCTTCCCATTGGTTTATTCCTTTTGCACACTTCTCGGGTGAGCAGCACTTCGAGAAAGGTAGCATGGAGATATTACTTGTTTAAGTAATTCTCTTGATTTACGTGCAACGGATCTCTTTCGATTATCTCGACTTAACCGCATTTCCTTGCTTTCCCGAGGCGACTTAGAGTCAACTTTCAATCATTGGATGACTCTCCGTCACTTCGACTTGAGACTTGGCTATGTTTGGTGACTTGACCGATACTCCACTCACCGCATCTCGATGTTCCTTGATCGATTCCATGTCTTCTCTTTTTTCATACTCAAATGTCTTTGCAATGAGTCTTCCTTCCATCTTGATTGTCTTTTTGCATGTTTAGTCATAGTGACTTAACTCGCTTGACCCCCTATTTATTACAATACATTTTACAAAAAAAAAAAGGTGTCAACTTCCTATTCTAAGTTTTACATGGCATTCATCAAAATCTAAACAATAAATTTCCCAACAATGGACTCGACTTCATGCTCACAGGCATGTTCCCGGGTCCTCTCTCTCCGTTGATGATGCCAAAAAGTGGGAAGAGGAGTACCTAAGGAATTTGAAAGAAGAAGCGGTTTCTTTGAGAAGAAGAAGGAAAAGGCAAAAGGGGGAACATTCAAGGACTTGACTTTAATGATTCTTTGAAACCCTTCAAAGAGGGTCATGTGATAGCCTCAATCATGAGCAAACTTCGAATCTCCGCTAATCGAACACTCTGTTGTGCCAATGTCGAGAAAAGGAAAATCGTAGAAGCGGGGATGGTAGAGTTCGATAAAAAGACGGATGCCCGCATTGAAGAAGTGTTGCGGTGGCATTTCGGCAGGGAAGGATCAAGATGACATTCCGGATGACGGATCGACACAAGATCGGTTGAAGAATTCAAGACGCTCGAATCCGAAGGCTATTTCCGAGAAGATGTCTCAGCCCAAGCCTGGGATCTCGCATCTTTGGGAGAAGGTCTTAAATTATGCGAAGAAACTGATAAGCGGCGACTACGGCCCGTTCAAATTGGTAAGCGGAAGTCTCATGTATATACACCCGCAGGAGGATGAAGAAGTGGTGGAGGAAGAGGTTTTCAACCTATACCACTACCCAAAAATATCGAATATGTAGATCCTGGAAAGAAGGAAAGGATCTAATGGGCATTTGGTATGATGAAGTAGCTAATCCGGAAGTGGCTAGGAAGAATGTCGAATACGTGAGAAGACAAGAAGAGAAAATGGAAGCAATCAAAGCAATGGCTCGAAAGAAAGCGTAGGGATGATGTTTGCGAAAAGAGCTTATGAAAAGAATAAAGCAAACTGAAGAAAAAGTAAAAGAAAGAGAGCCGATGATGACAGAGCATAAGAGGAAAGAATGAGGCAACGAAGGCGATGAAGTGTTGATGCGAACCCTTTATGTATTTTACTCATGTAAATACATTTTTGTGTAAGTCATATGTATATTCAAGAAAAAGTGTTTTGTAAATTTCTCTCTTTGTATTTGTATCCTATCATAGATGTTTGTAATTTGCTTAGATATGAGTATGCTCGATACACTTTGTAAACAAATTTGTGTAAAGGATAAGAGCTAATCAATAAAATGATTGATTCTACGCATACATTCTTTATTCTTGCATTGTATGTATGTATCTTTGTTGTTTACATGTTGCTTAATGTTTTAAAGTTTTGGCATCATCAAAAAGGGGAAATTATTGGGAAATTTATTTTATAGATTTTGATGAATGCCATGTAAAACTTAAAGTAGAAAGTTGGCACCCCATTTTCCTTGTAATTTTCATTGTAATAGATAGAAATTTGGAAAAGCTGAGTCAAGTCACTATAGCTGAAATACAAGAAGTCAATCAAGATCGAAGTGAAGACTCACTGCGGATCACCGAGTATGGTCAAGAAGGATGATCAAGAACTTGACTAAAGATGTATCACTGGGAACAATTGTGTGAAGTGTCGATCAAAGTCATCTCAAGGAGCCAAGTCATAAGTTGAAAGTGACGATGAGTCTTCAAATGATTGAAGCGACTCAAGTCACCTGGGAAAAGGCAGCAGCCAAGAGGAGTTAATCGAAGGAATCCGTTGCCGTAAGTCAAGAACATTACTTAAAAAGTAATACTTCCATGCTTTGCTAGTCTTAAAGTGCTCATCCCGAAGCGTGCAAAAGGAATAAACCAATGAGAAGCACTGCACCTCGTGTCGAACTCTGAAAAGTTGCACATCATTTAATACGAGGAAAGGTCTATATCTCAAGATTGAAGACCAAGAAAAGACAAGCCAACGAACACAAGTGACTTTTGAAAATCAGCATTTCTCTTCAACGGGCGATTTTTGAAAGTTCACTATAAAAGGCCGAGGAAACTCATTGAGAAAAGGTTACCTGAACCACGAACAAGCAAGCAATATTCAAATCAGAATTCGCAAATATTCTCGAGAGATATTAAAGAAAATCCTCATGCCTCGAAACTCGAAAGAAATCAATCCAACACAAAGTCAGAAGGAAAGACAACTTCAAACTCATTGAAGAGGAAACTTTTGAAGAATCAAAAGGGGTCTACTTTCCAAGGAGGATTGTAGTAAAGTTCAAGTCGAACCAAGATCAAGTTATTGGAGGGCTTCGTGATCAAATCCAAGAGCTTGAGAAAGTGAGTCAAGTAGCAAGCGCAAATGCCTGTGAAGAAGTAGAGTCGAACGAGAAGCCACCGTGTGATCAAGGCGTCTCTGGATCGTTCACCACTTTGTAAACCGATATGTTACTTAGTCGATTCCTTCAGAGTTTGAGAAGAGAGGATTAGAAGAATTACCCCATCTTCAAACCTCTATAAAAATCAATTGTGTCACTTATTTCTCAAAGACATTTACATTTCTCGCATATCTATTTTATATCTCACGATAAACTTATTTGCTATCCAAACGATTAATAACTAAGTGCTAAAATCAAGTGTTAAAACAAATTTAAAATAAATCAAAGGGTGTTAAGTCTTCCAAAAAAAACCAACACACGGCCCAAGTTAAGTTTCGTGTTAAACAAATTGAGTTATTCTATCAACAAATCTTATTGAGTCCGTGAGTGGCTAACTTTGATGCATAACCAACTTAGTTGTCCCTCAAGGACTTAGCTGTTTTGTGTTAACTCGTAGTTTCTTTAAAAGGGTTAGATCGAAAATTTGGTAAGGTTTATTCAACCCCTCCCTTCTAAACCTTACTCTCACTTTGTTGACTAATTGATACTTGGTATCAATTCTCAAGTCGTCCAAAGAAGGGAAAAAAATGGGTGTTGTTGCATATTCCTCCTATGGAATGCCTATAAAATGGTGGGGGGAGAAGAGCAAAACCATGGCAAGATAAAGAGCTTGGCCATCCAACCAGGTATGGAGAGAAAAATGAATGTACATGTTCAGAGAGATCAATTTGTGTGAGTCAAATTGTGATAGAGACGGGGAAGCACTCGGGGGTATTTTTTTCTCGAGTAATACAAAAGGGTTGGGGAGAGTGTTCTTTGATAGCTAGTAAAGTGGTTGTACGAGAATTTTATTCTTGAGTTTGGACCATAAAAGATAAAACTCAAGGGGTGCATTTTCTTGTATTGGAAAATTCTTTAAGTAAAGAATGGAAACTCTTGTGGATGTAGCGGGTTTTGCCGAACCACGTAAAATCTCTCGTGTGCATTTTAAATTTTGTCGGTATTATTTATTTTTGCCATCATCTTGTTGATGTGATTTGTCGAATATTCCAAATAAATCAAATCTCGGATCTCGCCTCCATCAGATTCAACAAGTGGTATCGAGCCATTTAGCCACTTGGTAACTTGGGCACGTGGTAGTGACAAATTCGTTTAAGGTGCAATAATTTGACGACAAATGGAGTTTAACTCTTTGGCAAAGAAGGGTTGAAGGATCTCTTAGTTCAATGGGGTTTGTGATAGTGTTCAATGGAAATGAGGAAAAACGACATAAATGACAAACGATATTGAGAAAATCTGGATGAACTACGAAAAGTTGATATAAGGGTTGAGGAAGAATATAAAACACTTTTACTTCTTACCTCTATTCTTAATTCATATGATAGTCCGTTACTGACGTTGCTATACGGTAAACACACACTAGACTTGGAGCATATATTAAAGTATTGTTGTTGTCCCATATAAGAAGGCAACCTGACATGAGGGACACAAACCCGCTTTGGTTGCTCGAAGGAATCAAAAATGGAAGAAAATCGGTGGTGGAACCGTGACCAAAAGTCGTCATTCAGGACCAGTGAAAGAAGGGCATCGTATGCTATCGTTATCATGAGGATGGTCACATTAAAAGGAGTTGTCCTCTCGGAGAAAAAGGATGATGCCAATTATTGTGGCGTTGGTGATGCGGTGATAATCGCAGAAAATGGAGATCTCTCACAGCTCTCCACAAGATTGATACTTCTTCTCGCTATTGATGGATTTTAGATTCGGGATGTGTAATGCATGTGTACTCTGAAGGGATTATTTTGATTTACTTCAATTGCGGAGGGCATGAATTTTATCCTCGGGTGATGGTTTTACTTGTAGAATCATGGGATTGGAGTGGTGAAAATCAAAATGGGTGATGGAGTAGACCATACTTTGGGTGGTGTGATCTATGTCCCAAATATATGGAGAATTCAAATTTCCTTGAGCCAAGTGGATTCCAATAGTTGCGATATTCAGCAGGATGTGGAGTTCTAGAAGTCACACGTGGCAAAAGGGTTCTAAGGGTGGGAGAGAAGTATAGGAATTTGTATAGTGCAACCTCAAAGAATTATCGGAAGTGGAGCGCGTCGGAAGGCTTCTAGGGAGCGGACGAGTGTGAGGAAATTCTTGTTGGGCGAGAGGATGGATTAAGGTCATCCTCTCGGCACTCAACTAGTGGTGTTGATCGGACTACACGTGTGCATTGGCCGATTGAATCGGTGGAGTTAGGACCTTACAAATTCGACATGTGTAGAGGATTGAAGGCCAATGGTTTGTTTTGGTTTTGCGGAAGGCGATGGTTTATGGTGGAGGTGGAGATTGTTAGGATAAAGCACCCCTACAAAACAAAATCAATGGGTGGTGCCAAACTTAGTCCCACTTTGTTGACAAATTGATACTTGGTATCAATTTTCAAAAGCCGGCCCAAAGGGGAAAAAATGGGTGTTGTTGCATATTCCTCCCATGGAATGCCTATAAAATGGTGTGGGGGAAGCAGAAACAAAACCATGGCAAGCGAATAAAGAGCTTGGCCATCCAACTCGTGTATGGGGAGAAAAAATGAGTGTCATCTCGGGAGATCAATTTGTATGAGTCAAATTGTGATAGACGCGGAAACACTCGAGGTGTTTTTCTCTCGGATGATACATAGGGATTGGAAAGAGTGTTTTTGATAGGTAGTAAAGTGGTTGTGACGAGAGTTTTATTCTTGAGTTTGGACCATACAACTCAAGGGTGTATTTTCTTGTACTAGAAAATTCTTTATTAATAAATAACTAAACTCTCGTGGACGTAGACGCTTTGCACGAGCCACGTATAATTTCTGTGTGTATTTTATATTTTACCGATATCATTTAGTTTTGTCATTTAATTATTGGTGTAATTTGTCAAATATTCTGGATAAATTAAATTTTGGATCTCGATACACCTCAGCTGCGCCCAAACAATTGGTTGGTATGCAGTTGGCGAATTATGAAACTGCCAAAGAGGTATGAGATCATTTGGAGTGATCAGTGATGGTACCTGGTTTAGAGTCAAGCCCGATTCAAACCGACCTTTGGCTAGATCTAGTATGTACGGGCAAAGTTACTTAAAAAGTACTATTTTTTAAATATTAAAAGAGTTGTTTTTTGTCCACCAAACTGCAATAGTGCAACATCAATATTATTCACCTAAAAGCTTAAAATAAAGCTAAAAGTAACTATAGCAATTATTTATCTTTTTCTTGGTAAAGCAATTGTTTCATGTTACTTGCACTCATTTTGACTTAATCTTGAAATCTTTTGTGAGCTAACTTTCCTAGAAATTATAGGCCACGTGTTCATTACAAGTGGACAGTGTTTGGAGAGGTGTGACATGACTTCATATTTACAAAAGTCAACAAAAGTCCTCCATGAAGTTGGCAGGGTTAGAACTTAAAAGTGGGTGGAGTGTGTTTGTCTATATAAATGATATTATATTCAAATTATATATAGGGTAAATGGCATGTCACCCCCTTAATTTTATAGTTTTTGGCACATAACCCCTAGAATTAACATAACATTACATTACCCCTAAATTTAAACTAATGATAGTACTTTTGCCCCCCGAATTAACATAACACCACTTCACCCCTAAATTTAAACTAATGATAAGACTTTGCCCCAAAGAAGCCCATTCGGGCCAATATATTAAATATAAAATTGAGCGGCCTTTCTATAGGTTTTCTTGACATGCCAAAATTCACAAAAGAAAATTTTAAAATTATTTGCAATTTATTAAAAAATATTTATAAAAATTCCAAACTTATTCAAAAATCTAAAAATTGAAAATATTAAATCCCAATAATTTTTTAAAAAACTAAAAATAATAAAAAAGTAAAAATAATTTTAAAATTATAAATTATAAAAATAAAATATGGAAATTGTTGATAAAACTATAAATCATATATAAAAATTGTCATTTATTTAAAATATTTTAATACCAAAAATAAACTCAAAACTCTTTCTAAAATTTTCTAAAACTCAAAAGCGATTTTGGAATAATTTTAAAACATTTTAGAAATAAAGGATATAATAAAATCTGAAAAGTTTTAGAAAATTTTACAAAGAGTTTTGAGTTTTTTTATTTTGGAATTTAAAATATATTAAATAAATGCCAAATTGTTTTATAAATGATTTATAGTTTTATCAACAACATCCATATTTTATTTTTATAATTTTAGGGTTTTAAAATAATTTCGATTTTTTTTACTATTTTTTATAATATTTTTTAATAAATTACAAATAATTTTAAATTTTTCTTTTGTGAATTTTGGCATTTTGGCATGTCAAGAATACCCATTAGAAAGGCTCGCTCAATTTTATATTTAATATATTGGCCCGAATGTAGACATGTCCAACGGTTCCGAACCGCCGGTTACGATTCGAATCACCGATTCTGATTCGCCCAAAGGTGGAACCGTAACCAACCGTCCTATAGAAGGTTTCTTGCCTCGGTTCGGTTCAATCATGCTGGTTGAAACCGCCGATTCCGCGATTCCTGGTTCGATTTGGCAGTTTTTTTTTTTTTTTTTTTTTTTGAATTTTTGAATTTTTGAATTTTTAAGTTTTAAATATTAATAAATTAACACCATTGATAAATTAACACAATTGATGAAGGAAATAAAATTGAGTAACACAAAAAATAATTTTATTGATTTAAAAGTAAAATTACAACTTACAATTTACAAAATGAAAAATTCTAATATATTACAATTCCAAAGTACAATTTAAAAATAAAATTACAAGTTAATACAATTTCGTATAAAGTTTAAATTACAAAGTACAAAGTACAAACCACAAAGAAAGGAAAAAAGAAAAAAAAGAAATGGGTTTGAGTTTTATTTTAATATTCTAAGTTAAAAATTTGAAATTTAACTTTGAATATTGAAATAAAATTACTACGTATCCTCATGTAGAGAATCAAAACCCTACGTAGTTCTCTTACCTTTTACTTACCTTAGGGAAGGTGGCAATTGGCAACATGATTCTTCAATTATTTTGTGACTCGTTGCTTGAATCGGTATCAAGATTATCGCTTTCTTCGGAATCATCAAAATCGACTTGTTGCTCACGTGTTTCGGCGTTTGTCCAATCGTGGAGCAATACTTGAGCCTCTAGACTTTCTACTGTTAATCTAGATCGTCTAGGATCCAGAATATAACCTCCTCACTGAATGCTTGCTCTACGGAGACGGTTGAGGCAGGAACGACTAATATTTCCCTCGCAATTAAAGTTACTATAGGAAAAGAGGAAGACCTCTTTGACCACCACTTTAACAAATCGAACTTTGAATTCCCTACTACAAATTCAGTATAATCAAAAGGAGATGTTAAATATGTATCAAGTTCAAGATAAGGGGATGCGCCTCCTCTCGAACGTTTTGGTATCCTCGCGTCATAAAAATTATCTAATGGTGCAAATACCGACGCCTCATTAAACGTACCAATATCACTAGTATGTTCAACATCGGGTGTAGAAATAGCAGAACTAGATGAGCCTCTAAAACTATCACCAAATTTTATTGAATATTCTTTAAAAATATCATATAGACATGATTTAGCATTCTCTACTACAACACTTGAAAATGGGAGTGTCATGTTCTTTAATAGAAAACAAAGCATCATAATATATTCCTAACAATTCTTCTAAACCATCTAATCTTACTCTAGGATCTAATATTTTTGCAACTAAAAATACATTAGGAATATAAGTGAAATATTTTAACCATTTTAATCCCATTTGGGCAATAGTTGGTCTATAGTAGCACAAGGCATGAGAGATCTAAAAAGTAGTGCAATTTTAACACAACGATCTACAACTAAAATTGATGTAGGATAATAAACACCGGATAATTCTTCTGGTAGCATCTTTAAAAACCTTTAAAAGTTGACATAAATTAGAGCATGCATCCCATTGATTGGGAAATAAAACTATGCCACATTGTTGATCGGCAAAAAATGAACATAAAGCTTCTCTATATGCATAACTATCATTTATCATTTTATATGTAGAATTCCAACGAGTTGGCACATCGTAGAGAATTTTCTTGGGTATAAACCATTTTCTTTACAATATCTCGCCCATTTTTTCAAAAAAACAAGAAAATCTGTTTAAATATAAAAGTGCATCTCTAATAGGTGCAATTTCTTCTTTTAAAGTAGCTAAACCATCTTGAACACATAAATTAATAATATGACATATACAACGAACATGAAAAAATTTGCCACCAATAGAAGGTTCACAAATATTAATAAGTGATGGTAAACTAGCCGTATTAGCACTAGCATTATCAAATGAAATTGAAAAAATTTTTGTAACTAAACCATATTCTTGTAAAATAGTATGAATTTTATGAGAAATATTAATAGCGGTATGTTCAACATTAAAATCTCTATATGCAATTAAACGTTTTTGCAAAGTCCATGAATCATCAACCCAATGACAAGTAATTCCCATAAAAAAAACTTCTTTGCCAATGATCACTCCATACATCCGAACAAATTGAAACTTTTGTTTGTAAATTAGCAAATGAGTTAATTAATTGAAACTTATATTCACAAACTGTTTTTTTAATATCGCGAGTCAATGTAGAACGTGAAATTTTATTAGCAGCGGGGTTAAAAGCACGTCTAGTATACCTTTCAAATTTTTTATTATCGGCAAAGGTAAAAGGAAGTGACATACCACTAACAAATAAAGCTGTCTCTTTTCTAGCATTTAAATCGGTATATTTAAATAAAGAAGAAGAAGACTCCATACCTGTTGAAGAACCCGTGAATCCCGTCGGTAGTTGTGTTTGAGCACGATCTAGCCCAACTTTATCCGGATGCTTTTTGTTGAGGTGGTTCGTGAACGTCCCATAACCGCCCCTCCTCTAAACTTGTAGGAATTAGTGCAATAATTGCAAGTAACTTTGAAACCGCCGGTTGTAGGATCCGGAATTTTTTAAAATGAACCGAAAAAATATCGGATCTAAGTGGCGAGCTCGGCGACTTTGAGTTTGAGTTGGCGATTGCGATTCCGGTTGAGCCTCACCTTCTTGTTGCAAACTAGCAAAACAAGCTTCGATTTCATCTTCGTTCAAATCGAAAGCTTCATCAAAACATGGTGGTGGTGGTGGTTGTTGCTCGAGCCGACGCCAAACCTTTGCCCTTAGATTGATGGGAAGATCCTCCACGCCTCTCGACATTTTTTAAAATAGCTAATGAAATTAAAAGTATGAAACTACTAAAACTTAAATTGAAACTTGGAATTTAAACTTGAACAAGTTGAATATAGAGAATGTAGAGAATTGGGAGATTAGAAATTTGGTGTGAGGAAAAATGGATGAATTGGAAGGGGTATTTATAGGAAAAAAAATGAAATTCAAAAAAATAAAAAAATAAAAAAACGGAAAACCGCCGGTTTTAACCGAAACCGGCGGTTTCGGTTAAATCGGCGGTTTTCAACGGTCAAATGATCTTGACCGTTGATCATCAACGGTCAAATGATCTTGACCGTTAATTTTTTCAAATTTTGAATTTTCAAAAAAAAAAAAAAAAAAAAGTTAAAACCGCCGGGTTTTTTTAACCGAAACCGCCGGTTTACGGTTAAAACCGTGATTAACTGATCACAAAAGTGACCGTTTGAAATTTCAATTTCAATTTGAAATTTGAAATTCAAATTTCAATTTCAAATTGTAAAAAAAAAAAAAAAAAAAAGAAAAACCGCCGGTTTAACCAGGCGGTTTCTGATTCAGTGAGAGCATCGTAACCTAACCTTAAAATTAAGGTTTACGGTTCCGGTTCGAACCGAAACGAACCGAATCGGGGTCAACGGTTCAAAACCGTTGACTACGGTTAAACCGCTGATTCACGGTTCGGTTTCGAACCGTTGGACATGTCTACCGAATGGGCTTCTAGGGGCAAAATGCTATCATTTGTTTAAATTTAGGGGTGAAGTGGTGTTATGTTAATTCGGGGGCAAAGTACTATCATTAGTTTAAATTTAGGGGTGAAGTGGTGTTATATTAATTCGGGGAGTTATGTGCCAAAAAACTCGTAAAATTAGGGGAGTGACATGCCATTTACCCTTATATATATAACACACAAGATTAATATTTATTTATATCGATGGTTGAAAAATTCATTTATATCTAATTTATTATTAATTAGTTAAACTTAAATACATTTTTTCATTTGATAAATCTAAAACTTAATTTGAGCTCAATTCAATCAAGAAAAGAACATGTATAAAACAAATCAACATAATTTTATATTCGACTCAATTAAAACGTGTTCCAACTCCATATGTGCTATAATCAAATCAAATTCAAATTCAAATTTTTGAACCTTGACAACAATTTAACAAACTTGAATGTAATATATTCCCTACGAGACAACTCTTTTGAGCAAGTCTCTTGTGAGACGGTCTCACGGATCTAACCGTGAGACGGACCTCCTAAGGGCTCCGTCTTGAGAACATAAACCATGAAAATAAATTTAAAAATAATAATGAACCATGAAGAAACAAAAATAAACCCTAAAAACATGAACCATGAAGAATAAATCCGAAAAACAAAAATAAACCCAAAAATAAAAAATAAACCCTAAAAAAACTAAAAATCCTAAAAACTCAAATCAATTAAAAATAAACCCAAGAAACAAAATAAACCCTAAAAAACCAAATATAAACCCTAAGAAAAATAAAATCAAAAAAAAAAAAAAAACCTTTAAAACTTTGTGTAAGGGCTCAAGTCTCACGGATCTAAACCAAGAGACCGTCTCACGCAAGTTTTTGCCACTCTTTTCTACTCTAATATTTTTACATACTTGTCAATTTGTATATCAATATCTCGAAATGATAATGAGCAAGTTTCTTGTGAGACGGTCTCACGGATCTAAATCCGTGAGACGGACCTCCTAAGAACTCCGTAAGTTTCTTGTCAACATAATTTTATATTCGACTCAATTAAAACGTGTTCCAACTCCATATGTGCTATAATCAAATCAAATTCAAATTCAAATTTTTGAACCTTGACAACAATTTAACAAACTTGAATGTAATATATTCCCTACGAGACAACTCTTTTCTACTCTAATATTTTTACATACTTGTCAATTTGTATATCAATATCTCGAAATGATAATGAGCAAGTTTCTTGTGAGACGGTCTCACGGATCTAAATCCGTGAGACGACCTCCTAAGAACAAAATCTTGAGAACATGAACCATGAAAATAAAATTAAAAATAATAATGAACCATGAAGAAACAAAAATAAACTCTAAAAACATGAACCATGAAGAATAAATCCGAAAAATAAAAATAAACCCAAAAATAAAAAATAAATCCGTGAGACGGACCTCCTAAGGGCTCCGTCTTGAGAACATGAACCATGAAAATAAATTTAAAAATAATAATGAACCATGAAGAAACAAAAATAAACTCTAAAAACATGAACCATGAAGAATAAACCCGAAAAATAAAAATAAACCCAAAAATAAAAAATAAACCCTAAAAAAAACTAAAAATCCTAAAACCCAAATCAATTAAAAATAAACCCAAGAAACAAAATAAACCCTAAAAAAACAAATATAAACCCTAAGAAAAATAAAATCTGAAAAAAAAAAAAAAAACCTTTAAAACTCACAGAAGGCTCCGTCTCACGGATCTAAATCCAAGTGAGACCGTCTCACGCAAGTTTTTGCCAATGATAATAATGCTATTTGTTTCCCAGTTTATGGTATATATATATATAATTTATTTATATTTTGGATCTTTTAATAAAATATTGTTTTCCAAAATAATCCTTTACAAAACAACTTGCTCATGTAAACTAAATAACTAATATCAATAACTTTCAAATTTTGAAAGTAAACGTATAAATGTATGCAATATTTTTTCAATTTTATTTCATCAAAACCACATAATGAGTCAAAAAAAAAAATCTTGAATGTTTACCCATTCAGTGAATTTGGTATTGGATGTTCCCAAAATGGTTACTATAGGGTCGGGTCAATTCAATAATAGACATATATTGAAATTATGTCCTTCCTTCTCCTTTCACGACTTATCTGGAAGAGAATCCACACCTTTTGGTAGTGAATATTTGAATTGGTTGTCCGATGTTCAGAATTATTGTTTGAGTGTTTTATACCATACATGCTTGATCTAGTAGGATGCATAGTTAGAGGTGTCAAATGGGGCGGGACCAAAGAAAAAATGGGGCCGAAGCCAAACAAGAATGTCGGTCCACTTATTTTTGCAACCCAAACCATAAAAATACAAAGGAAAAGTCAGTCCGACGGACAGGCTCGTTTTTTATCGGGCCTAATGGGCGATGGCCAAAAAAACCCAATTCATTTCGGGACTAAGAAAACGTAGCTTTAACCCTACCTTCTTGCTACCGAAATTAATGACTCTTTGTGCATAGTAATAAAACTTTTAAGTTTTTAAAAAGAAGTTAGTGAAATACGAAATTTTTTAGGACGTTGAAATCCCACACAATCTTTTACAAATAATAATTTGATAAAATCTCCTAAATATTATCATTACTATAGCAATCAATTTTTATTTATATTATCCTTTTCTGTCGTGCACGTTGGACGAGATATAACAGGTATATTCTTAAATTAATCATGAATTTTTTATGACGAGTTTTATTATGTAGACAAAACTCTATTTAATTTTTTGTTGAATTCAAATAATACCTGATTGATTAAGGTTAATTCTTGAATCCTTGAATTTGCTACTAAGGATGAATGAAGAATTAATTATTGTCGGACGTCTTTATGACATTCCTCTCTTTTTTTTTTTCCCCTAAAACTTAGAACTTTTGAAAGACGCTCCCAAGAGTGTAGGGGCAAACTGGTCAGATATGAGATATAGAGGGGGTTAGTAGTTAAGAATTAAGACTTAAGTGTGAAATATTTAAGGAGCTCTAAACTAATTATTTTGCATCAGCTTATAATAAAAAAATTTAAATATATAATTTTGCATCAGCAGGGACCACAACGTGGCAGGTGCACAATGAATTGCTTGGGCCCACCTCTCTGTGGCCGACACGTGGTTTCACCTGCAAGGACATTTAACGGCAGATTGACGGCGTACGCCGGCGACTTGTCGTGTTTCTTGGTACTAACGAAAATTCGAGCAACGGAGTTGAATGGGGTCAGCTGGCACATGGGTTGACGCATACTCGTAGACTTGACACGTGGGGGGCACTTCAAGTTACTGTGGGAGCGCCACTACTATAACGTTAATGAGATCTCTATTCTACTTGTTCCCCCATATTCCATATATAATGTTTTTAAACTCAGACCAAACATCGAACCGCATTAATAACTCTAAATTATTGGATCACCTTAATCAACCTAAAAAGATACATATAAAAAATCGGTTGACCCATACATAATTTAAAAAATTTGAACTAGGTTAATTGGATCACCTAAGTTTACGGTTTTTTTGTCGAGTTTGACCGGTGGCCACGATTTTTTAGCCACCCGATTTTAGTATAGAACCGTGTCGTACATGTGACATGTTTCGGTTAAAACTCGTCCAACCGCCGGTCCGGTCCGGGCTTCAAAACATTGTCCATATATTGAATGAAAAATATTATGTACAATTATAATATCATTATGTATACATGCCATTCATCCGATCTAATAGAATAATGAGTGAAATAGGAAAGTGGAATGAAAATCCCAATTTGATGGGAACATTGCTTTAATATTATATTATTAATGATAGGGTAGAGTCTCTCTATTAGACGGTAAACTGGATCTAAGTCATTAGATGGGTCTTCCAAACCCGACCCAAATCTTTAAAAAAATGCTCCAGTCTCTTTCCTCTCTTCTCCTTTTCTGCGTGTTTTTCCTCTCTCTCTCTTAAAAGTGTTCCCTATTTTATTCATTTTTCTTCCATCAAAATTGAACAGATGCGCTATTGTAAAGAAGAATTTCTCAAAACCACAATAGTTCATTTCTCTAGAAGAATGACAAAAAAGTTTATACAACTTGACTAATTGCTCGTCGTCTAGCTTGGATACCGACTTTTTATTAACCATCATTGTCATCTCATGATAAAACATGCAAATCTTGACCTTAATCGTCTAAAATCAGAATTTTTAATCTTTTTCTCCTTTAAGTGTTCGATGAATGCTTCATCGAAAATGGGTTGGGATTTTTCCCTTTCTAAAAACTCATTGGAATCTGTGCTTCTTCTTCTTCAAAAATAATGAATTCCCTCTCTATATGGCTATGAATACATAATGAATTTATAGGAAATTAATATTTTTCAGGTTAACTCTAATACTTTTTAGGGAACACTAATACTTTTCATTTTTCAAGAGAAAAACTAACACTTTTTAGGGGAACTCTAAATAATTTTGAGGGAGACTAGTAATAATTTTCAAAGGGCAACTAATACTTTTCATAGGACGATTAATACTTTCCATGAACTACTAATAGTTTTTATACTTTTTACGTAAAAAAATACTTTACGGAAATTACTAAAACAACTTTAAGAGAAAACCTAATATGTTTCATGAGACGACTAATACGTTTTAGGGGGATTATTAACACTTTTGACAAAAAAAGCTAATACTTTTTCCTGGATGATTACTAAAATAAACTCGCAATACTTTTCAAGATAACTACTAATACTTTTTAAAGGAAAAACTAATACTTTTTTGGGCGTTAGTAAAACTATGACACCGCCCCAAAATATTACAAAAATGCCACGGGGTCTGGGTTTAGGATCCATCTCGGCCAATTTTGACTGTCAAACGATCTCGACACGAGTCTTTATCTTAATGATATACCTGGTTTTCGGCATTACATAAAGCGGAGACTTTCTAATATAGTAGAAATCCAATCAACTTTTTAATCATTGTTTTTAAATAGAGGTAGTCTCTTGTCAAATAGTCTAATTAATAGTTAAACGGATCTAGCCTAATGGATTTACTCGATCCGCGAACCCAAAGAACCTAGTGAACCAAAGGAATATGACCTACTAATATTTTTTATTAGAAAAACTAATACTTTCCTAGGAAAATTCTTTGAAAACTTCCAAAAATATTTTTCGGAACTACTAATACGTTTCACCGGGACTACTATTACTTTTGACCGAAAAAACTAATATTTTTTAGGAGGTTATTAAATATTTTCAAGTGAACTACGTAATAATATATTTTTAGATGGATTAGTAATACTTTTTAGATGTAAATCTAATACTTTTTCATTTTTCTAGTTATATTATATCATTGTCAATATTACAAAAACTAATATTTTCAAGTAAACTACGTACTAACACTTTTCGGATAGACGGCTAATACTTTTCAAATGAACTATTAATATTGATTCCCTGCTAATAAAATAAAAACGTCACCGGGTATTTTTGGGATTCGTCTAATGAATTTTGGTCACATGAGTTTTTGTCTTATAAAAATAATAGTACAAAATATTTTAAAACATGCCTGTTTGGTCTCATTTTCAAATTTAGTCAAGAATTTCTAAAGATATATTTAGTTTTAGTTTTTTTCTCTTTTCATTTTCAAACAATTAATATTCGGGTGTTTTCACACACGCACCATAATTTATGTTAAAAAATCTATTAATATTTCACGTTGATGCAAAAAATACCATTAAGAAACATATGCATTTTTTTAAATACATATCATGAAAGGGGAGGGGTAATGCAAATCAAACACTGGTTTGTGTTTGAGAGTCTTTAACTACTCGAACACTATCCGATTCTCGATATTTTTATTTTCAAACATATGTATTTAACACAAAAAAAACTAAGTATCCAAAATATGTTTTTAACAATCCAAGAAAAATAGATATTTTAAACCTACAAACATTGACTTACTTCATGAACTCTATAAAAACTTATATTCAAATCTACTGACACTTCACAACTTTTTCATGCCAAAAAAAAAAAAAAAAACCATTTACAATTAACACAAACATATAAATACAATCCAAACATAATTTTGTTTTTCACAATCTAAAAATATATTTTTCAATGTGAAAATAAAGTAAAACGAACGCTTATCTTTACAACTCTTTATCGGATCTTTTGCAAAAACTTGTGTAAGATCAAGACAATGATATCTTTTAGTGTAACAAGTGATACTTTTAATGTAAAAATTACATTAAAAGTATTTACATTAAAAGTATCACTTGTTACACTAAAGATATCACATTAAAAATATCACTTGTTATACTAAAAGTATCACCGTTTTACGATCTCACAACTCACAAGAATAACGACGAGAGTATTAATTCCCAGATCTAAGAACTTACCCCTACTTTTCATTTTGCAACCTTTCATTTATGGGCTTATATAATGTGAGTCTGACCCATCCGAAACAAATTGGTATATTTTTAATAAGAAATGTAAAAAAGATCTTAACCTAAAAACATGAACAATTTAGGACAACCCATGCTTTATAAAACAAAAGAAGAACCTCAACGAGTATTTGTAATTTCGAAAGATGATTTATTTATTTTTGGTACAACAACAACAACAACAAAAACTAAGCATTAATCCCACTATGTGGAATCGACTATACGATCATATCGCGCCATCGTTTACGGTCATAAGTGATATTTTCATTTATTTCTAGATATAACATGTCTTGTTTAATGGTTTCTTTCCAAGTCTTTTTAGGTGTTCCTCTGCCTCTTTTGGTAATTAGACTAAATTTAAAAACTAGTTTTTTTTTTCTTAATTTAGGTATAACTGCGAATACTGCCCTTGATGTATAGCCTACTTACCAAAAAAATCCAGTTGTCTTTCACAATTATAAATACCTCATTGACATTTTTCTATTTCACAAATTGCACCTACTGAGGGAAATAAAGAGATTTAGTAAAACAAACACAAACCTCAAGAGGGCATTGTAATACCTCAAGATGGTATTTGTAATTTTAAAAGATAACTGAATTCATTTGTAAATAGGCAAAACTCATGGGTAGTTTTGAAAACTAAAATAATAAAACTCATGACAAAATTAGATAATAAAACTCAAGACTCATGAAATCACTTGTTAGTAGAAAATCGGATTGGTTTTGGAAACACCATTAATCCTAGAAAATTGGCAATCACAATAATCACTTACCTGATTCGACTCCAAAGGCAAACTCAATAAGGAACACACTGTTAAATACCATACCCTTTGGGAGATGAATTTTGCAACTACAACCACGACTAGTATCAAGACTACCTTTCAGCATAGAAGTATAACAATAATCGAATATAAGTCAGCCAGCGTCAAGGAAACATTCCCTCAAGATACTCGTCAAAGTTTTCATCATCTTCAGGCTTTTGATCACTAGCTGAAGTCAAAGCCTTCTTCCCTGAAAGCGTAATGTGAGAATTTAAAATATCGTTCGCAGATTGAAGGGTTAATAACAGAAAATATCCTTGAGGGTTAGACGACCCGCCCCCAAAAAAAAAAAAAAAAAAAAAAAACCCAACTATATTTCAGAATCACAAATACCCCTTAGAGAAGCTCATCTCCAATTAAACAGTTTTAGTAAACACAAACAGTGATGGGGTTTTGTGATACCTTAAAGGGGAGGGGGTGTTTGTAATTTTCAAAAAGATAATTGGAGTTTTTTTGTAAATAGGCAGAACCTCGGGTCGTTTTTCTAATCTAATCCCCCAACAGAATTGCTAAAAACCAAAGAACCAGAATAATAAGAAGAGAGGGAAAGAACAGAAAGATAACGTCAAAAAGTGCCCATAAATGAACACTTCAATAAGTATGAACTTGTTGATTTCAGTTTTTTCTTTTTTCTTTTTTTTTTTTTTTGAAGGAATTTCGATTTTAGTTTTATCATAGTGAACTTGTTTACGGTTTTAGTACCCAGAAATAATTCATCCTGTATCATTAAACCATTGATATTAATGCATGAATAAAGAATGCAGCATCATACCTTTTCTCCTGTCTTTGCTACTGCCATAATCACTACCAGTATAATCATCACTTTCAGACCTATCCCTGAGAAAAGGAAATTAATTAGTGAGCAACAATTCGCTTGAAAATCCAGTCTCAAGCTTTTGACATCTTCAAACACAAACTACACTTTTACTGTATACTAACCTTTTCCTTGGGTGTTTTTCATTCTCTTTTCGTTTCAATTGGTCTTCCTCTTTCCGTTTCTTATAATAAAGCTTCTCTGAACATCTATTTCAAGAATCAACCTCAACATAGACGTCTCCAAAATCGATAATTCACGTACAAGGATGACGAAATTACCACAACTAAAACATTGGCATACACAGTTGCAAAGCTATCATGACATTCGCAGGGGAATATCGTTTTTTACCCCATTCTTCCTTCTAATATATATTTTGCAAAAGGTGATTTTTGCTCAAAGACTACATATTATTGAGATTAAAGTAAAAACAAATTGATGAATGCAGATTGCAGTCATTAATCATATACTGCAAGAAAAAATTCTCCAAACCAAAACGTATTATGAAACTTACTTCAACACATACTGGTACTTGACAGCATACATACACTAAACAAGGTCAATTACCAACTGTAGATATGATGGATTAAATGTAATCACAAGCATAGCAGCAGCTTACTCCTAGCAGGTTCCCGTTTTCTGATGTTTTTATCACATGCTAGAACGGTACTGCATTAGCGTTGGGCACACGTGCATGCACACACACACACACACAGCAAGAAAACAAAACAAAGGTTTTTGCCAATATCCATAAAAAGAACTGCATAGCCAAATAAAGCATCAATTTTTTATTTTCATTTATATCACATCCTTGTGTCCTCTGTTTGCTTAATCATTTGATTTGATTATTGAAAATAGGGATAATTACAAAAAGTACCCCTGAGGTTTGACCTAATTACAAAAAAACCCAGCTAACTTTCAGAATTACAAAAAGTACCCTTGAGGTTTAATTCAGTGTTAAAATTAAGGGGTAAACTGCAATGATTTTATAAATATGAAGGGGGGTTTTGAATATTTTTTGCTTATGTGGGGTTAAATGTTAGACAAAATAAAACCTCGGGGGTATTTTTTGTAATTTCGAAAGTTACCTGGGTTTTTTTGTAATTAGGTCAAACCTCAGGGGTACTTTTGTAATTAACCCTTGAAAATATAACTTTTTCCACAAACATAACGCCTAACGGAATATAAAAGCCGGTCCAAACTGTAAGTAATTTCTGCTAAGAATTCCTCAGGATTCACATTGCACACATTTTAACAGACACTGAAGAAGCCCCATATCTTTTATTGTATTTGGAACATCTGTTGTGCGATTAACATGCACAAATAAGGGAAACCAGTACCCAGCCAGCATATCAACAAGGTGACAAATCAGACTAACACATATAAGATAAGGAATGTCATCAGACTGCCAGCATGTCAACAAGATAAGAAATCAACTGTGCAGGCAACACGCATAAGATAAGAAATGTCATTAGACTGCCAGCATGTCAACGAAAACTGAATTGTGCATGCTCTAGATTTTTATTAGCTTTTAAATTCTAATACTCCAGAAATCGGATTGACAATAAAGATGATATTACACAAACTTTGCCCTCGCCCTGGCTTTCACTCGATTGAAGGTAGAAGAACTTCCCAAGGGATGTAACAGAAGTCCTTAAGAGATGGACTTTTTGCTTATGATAATTTTAAGAGTAAGTATTTGTTATTGTATGTTAATTAGAGTCTACAAATACTGCAAAATATCAAAAGCTGACCTAGAATGGCATGTCACCGACTTACCTGTCACAGGCTACTAATTTCACCAGGGCCTGTTTGTTTTCTCCAGCTTCAAAATAGGAAAAATTTACCTGCATAACACAAAAAGTTAGCAAGGAAATTGATAAGAGAAAAGAAAGGGTCGTCCCAAATTCCAATAATGATAGAGAATGTCCTATGTTTCTATGGACTCTCAGTTTTTACTCTTCATTCACATTGACCATTTAAGTAGCTCTGGCAATAAGCCAATGCATGAAATGTATTGTAACACAGTAAATAACATACAGTATATTTGTGAAAAATCTATTTATTCGAGTCTGTTATGTTGCAAGAATCAGCGAATTGGTTAAGATTGGAAGGTTTTTAACCAGAAGAAATATCCATTATGCTTAATTCACCGCCTCGTCCTCTTCTTCATTTCCAAATTCCACATATTACAGCACAAGATGCTAGAATTCGGAATCTGATAGCTCAGGACCCTTTCCCAGCAAATTTTCCACTCTCTCCTGACCACCATCATTTTTCATCTTTTCCTTTAGCTTTGTTGATTTGGAAAGCAAGGTCCCCAAAACATGAAAGCATTTACTTGATATATTTCACAGAAAATAAAAGTTTACAAAAACCAACTACTTGCAGCAGTAGAGAATCCACTTAAAGTCGGTCTCCAGACACTTATTTTTTGTGTTCCATTTCTGCATTCCATTGTTACTGAATATATGGATAGCCATTGTGCTCTCACAACATTAAATATTTTGTACTTCCAGAGAAAAGCTCAGAAGATTCCAAATTAGGTTTCTGCTGTTCGGTTTCTGTAAGATCTTATGAGGAGATGCAATGTTGGCATGAGTATGGGTATTTGTCTATTTGACTGGAGAGGAATAATAAGATTTTCCAAAATCATCAGAAACCACTTTACTGGATATACGACCTTCTGGCATTCTTAACTTCTTTGTGGGCATCTGGAGGCAATTTTAGCAGAATAGCATTGTGTTTTGAAACATTCATGGGATGCTCCTTTCAGTTTCTAGAGAGTATTTTTTACTTTGGCTTCGGTTCTGTTGGGACTGCTTATCCTCTGAAACATTATTATGTTTTCTCCATTTAGATATAAAAATAATCTTCAATAAAAGGAATTAGCTAGCCCATTTGACTACATCATGACACAATCCATCAAACCGACCTTCACTTCCCAGATTTTAGGTCAATACTCATCATGATTACAGTGCACATTTACTAATAACAAAACCAACAAAAATACGAATGGCAGCAGAACATCAATTAGGCCAGAAAAAGAAATTTAATTTAATATGTTGGTATCAGAAACATTATAAAATACGCAACGCCTAATGATTGAGACCCTGATGCAAACTTCTATACCATTTCCAGAAGTTAAAGAGGCATAGATCTTGATGGACAGCACATTCTGGATATAATTCAACCCAATTCTCATCATCGTTCAAAAGAAATATGGCATAATAAACTAGATCAAAAGTGATTCTCCTGGTCATGCTTTTAAATGCATACATGTAAAGTTCCAGAAATGTAAGATAATGAAACTTTGTGGAATAAAAGAGAAGCGAAAAATACAGAATACTATTAGCCAATTATCTATTTTTCTGATTCCACAGCCATAAGTTCCAACAACTGCCACCGAGCTCATAAGACTACACCATAGACATTCAAAAGAAAGACCATGCAAGGAGAGATAACAAGTTACAGTAATTTGAATGACAAATTATTTCCAGAATTATCGGCCTGAAAAAATAAACACGAAACCTTTCAAATATTGATGGCAAGTATGAATTTAACATTTAACTAACATTCGGTGTTTTGAAAAGATGCTACTGGGACACTCAACACATGCATCGGGGCAAGGCACATGTCCCATTACGCGTATGCCTTTTGCGCCCTAGTCGCCCTAGAGGAGAGTGAATTTGGAAAAAGAAAAAAAAGAAACTTTTACAACTTTATAAAGTTTCAATCACCTTTGTGATAAACCACCTTCTAGATTCAAATCTACTAAATGAAGAAACTAACCATATGAATAAAATTAAGAAAGCAACTCTATTCAACGATGTCTTGGAGCAACAAAAATATTTATTGTCAAGCTTCTTATAAGATTTGGAAGGACAAATAAAAAAGAGTATGAAACAAAGTGTTCTACTTCCATCCACATTCAATATCAACAGTTAAACTCACTCAAGGATACTTGCCTCATAGCTTGACAAACTATCTTTCTGGTTGCAGTGCTTATTACCGCATGTGAACTGTCCTGACAATCAAGTGGTGTTCAGTCAGGCTTAATTCTTAAGGCAACTAGCCAAAAGACTGAAATGGAAAAGAAGAAACCATCACACATTGTAGCAGTACTGCAATAGCATCCACAAAGTTGGCACAAGGATGAAAATTCAATTTGAAAACAGATTGTTGTCCCATTTTCTTTTCTTAGTTATTCTATCAATCGGGTATGTTCGAGAGTGATCACTAGGGGAAGAGGTAGCGGGGTTCAGAAATTCTAGGTAAGAAGGTCAGCAATTAAAATAATGCAGTTGAAATATAATCATTCATTTTTTTCCACACTTTCCGACCAGATGTCTCTCCAAAAAAAGCTGCCTACAAAGTTGAGGCTCATATAATTCTTTACATAATCTGTTCGTACGCAAGAATGTATGTCTGATCTCCATGATCTTTCGCCATCTCAATAGGTTTATTTGTGTATCCATCAAGTTTGAAATTTTGAGGGAGAAGAAAAAAAAAAGAGAAAAAGAAGAGTACTTTTCAGAGATCTAGAGAGAGAGGAGTGTTTATAAGAGCCTTATGATGTTTTGACAAAAGAAAGGAAACCCCAAGTGCAAATAGCCATGCAAGAATATAAAGAAACTAGTGCTATCACTAATTATTGTCTTTGAATTTGTTTCGGTCAGCATTAAAACACAGGCATGTATGTCCAAATACATTGTGTATCCAACACAATCGCAGAGCACAAAGAAAGAATGACAGTGAGTCCAGTGCAGTTTAGAAAGAAAGGAAACGAACAGTAACTGAACCAAGCTAAAATCTATTGTCATGCTCAGAGGAACAAAAAAATGAAAATAAAAATAAAAAAATAAAATCAAAGGTCCGGAATATGAATATTCAGTAACGTAAACCATCTCCTCCATTTGATGGAGTAATTTGACCAACTTCATATTTGGAGTGTCAAACTCTTTATTCGTCAAGTGAAGGCATAGATTCAAAACCTTTGTTTTGAAGAATAGCTTGCCACTGTTACTGTTTTAGCTCACTTGATGACAAAAAAATAAAACAAAATACCAGAAGGAACACTAGGACTTCATTTGATTGTTGAGAACTCAATTGGGAAAGTATTTCCCACAAAATTAAGTTTAAAGCGGGAAAAAGAAAAAGGTAGGTAAATTCTTGCTCATGTTCAATTGGCAAGAAAGTAATTTTCAGACAATGTTCACGAAAGTTGACGGAAAAATGTGCCTATAATAATGATTCAATTCATTAATAACTATTTTCATGCAAAAAAATAGTTATTTATGACAGATGAAAAAAGAGATATGTTAAGATGTGATAGTCAAAGATATAATACAAATTTTGCTCATGAGAAATAGAGCTCCATAACATGAGATTGGAAATTAGGAATATGAAGATACACTTAGCATGACATACTGCAAAAAGACTAGCACTTCAATATGCAATCTTAAGAGTTTCTAAGAAAGAACCAAGATAAAATTTCATCAGAAAACAAGGTATTATAATTACCTATTTGAACTATACCATTGTTTTTTTTAATTCTTCTATTTATATATAAGTCAAATAGTTGGTTTTCATCAAATCCTTCTGAGGGAAGTCATAAACAATAAACTGGAAGTTGTTTAATTAACTCTTTTTATCTAAGAAATATGACCAAATGGAATAGCACAATTTAATGAAACATCAACTTCAAATTGTGTATGCTATACTATAATTTTTCTAGAAATCGATCATAATGCCTTTATATATATATATATATATATATATATTATATATTAATTTATATTCAGTGAGAAATTATTGTTCACTTTACACAAGAATAAATTGTAATAAACTTTCTTTTCATCACATGAATTTCATGGGAACTTGATCCTATGAGTAGATTAAATGGTACAAACAATTTCTCAGCAGCCCAAACATAAGAAGATTGCTGGAAAATTGACTTCCTTGCACTTCTCCACAACTTTACTTGCAACCAACCACAGGGTGGAGGAAGATTGATGCTAAAAGCATGATTGATAAGTACTTACATTATTTTCAAAGAAACGTCAATTATGCAAAGTAAACAAGAAACATAAAGGAAAATGGGATTGGAAGTAGGATTGTACCTTTCCCAGATATTACTTCCTTTTCAGTCCTCCATCTGAGACCAATCTAAACAGAGAACAAGTGTGATTTAGCAAAAAGGTTTTGTGTAAACAAGAATTAAAAATACAACAATATAAAAGGTAACAACAATTACATGCTCAATTATATGTCAAGAAAAATCGACTCATTTATTTATGGTCTCATTGGCATGCCAGGGCATTGAAGTCTGAAATATGCAGAAGGAAAGAAATATTCATTAAACTACTCTTATCTTCCAACAAAGATTGTTTTACGAGAAATGTCAAACAATAACCAGAAGATTTTTGGTAATCAAATGGACTTCATACATACCCTAAACCAACACTTTCATATTCGTTGACTTTCCTTTTAGGTAGTCTAGATTATTTGATCCCGACTTGCTGAGTCGTATATTTATTGGTAGCCCTTCTATTTCTTTAAAGGAGTGTTATCTTTACAGTTAAGAGGCAGGTCCCACATATTCTCATCTCTCCTTGTAATATAATGTATTCTCAATGAATTGTATATTATTCCAAGAGATAAGGTACACTTATATACAAGTTGGAGAGCAACCAAAATAAGGAAACTAAATCAACAGGCTAATCTACGGGATTCTAATAATCTTCTAATTGATTCTAATTATCTCCTACACAATATACCATATATACATTAACACTCCCCTCAAGCTGAGCATATATATCAATAATGCCCACTTTTTACAAATATTGTTCATTCGTACTCCATTCACTTGCTTTAGTGAATATGTCTCCCAACTAGTCTTGGATTTGACATAGCCCGTAGAGACGAACCCCTCTTCGACTTTATCACGAACAAAATGACAAGTCTATTTCAATATGCTTAGTTCGTTCATGAAATACGAGGATTGGATGCAATGTGAAGTGCAACTTGGTTGTCACACCAAAGTTTAGCCTAGAGTAAGCTCATAACCTACTTCCTTTAGTAACTCGATGTATCCATACAATTTCACATACCGAATCAGCCATGGATCGATATTCTCGAAAGAATCGACCGAGAAACAACATTTTGTTTCTTACTCCTCCATGAGACTAGATTACCTCCCACAAAGATACAATACCCTGAAGTGGATCTTCTATCATCTTTACAACTGCGCATAGTCGGCATCGAATATGATTCAATTAACCCTATAACACTCCACTTTTGAAATACCATGTCGCCCATAGAATAATCCGCGCCAGAGCCCTTTCGATAACACAAAATTTGTTCAAGAAGTGCCCAATGAATAACAAGTAGGAGCGCACATAAATCGGCTAGCAACACTTACTGCAAACGCAATGATCGGGGCGTGTCAAGAAGATAATTCAACTTCCCCACAAGTCTTCGATACCGCTCAGGATCATGGAACGGGGCACCAGTGTCTTTTTCAAGTTGCAAGTTGGGAGCCATTGGGGTACTGCAAGGCTTAGCCCCTAATTTCCCAGTTTCCTTGAGCAAGTCAACCACATATGTTCTCTCGAGAGATGAAGATTCCTCTCTTGCTTCTCATTATTTCCACTCCTAGAAAATACTTGAGAGATCCCAAGTCCTTTGTCTCGAAAGTGGGAGTGGAGGAATGACTTTAGCCCGAAATCCCGACACTATCATTCCCTCGTAATTACAATATCATCAACATAAACAACCAAAGAAAATTACCCCATGCTCGGAGCGCCCGTAGAACACCGAATGATCGGTTTACATCTTATTAAGCCATATTTCAAAATGATCCGACTAAATCTGTCAAACCAAGCCCGAGGACTCGTTTCAAACCGTATATGGATTTGCGAAGATGACATACTTTCCCATACTCCCCGAGCAACAAAACCAAAGGCGGTTGCTCCATATAGACCTCCTCTTGAAGAAAACCATGAAGAAAAGCATTTTTAATGTTTAATTGGTGCAGAGGCCGATCAAAAGTGGTCGCAAGAGATATGAACAAATGTAACAGTGAGTTTGGCCACGAGGAGAGAATGTCTCGGAGTAATCAGTGCCATACGTCCCGTGCATAGCCTTTAGCGACAAGTCGGGCTTTAAGACGAGCGAGGAGAACCATCCGGATTCACTTTAATCGTGAACACCCAATCGCTTTTTTGCCAACAGGTAAGTCTACCAAAGTCCAAGTGCCATTATGGTCAAGTGCATTCATTTCCTCAACCATAGCAAAGACGCCAACCGTGACGAAATGGGCCAAAGCTTCACCAACAGTTTTAGGAAAAGAGATAGAATCTATTTTCGCAAGAAAGGAACAAGAAGAGGCAGACAAACGATCATAGGAAACAACAGAAGCAATAGGATAGGTACAAGTTCGTTTACCTTTCCGAAGAGCAATGGGAAGATCATCAAGAAGGTCGGAAGGTGGGGCGGATCTTCCACCAAAGCAAAGCAGAGCAAAGGACATGAATCGCTCAACGGTTGGAGTTGTTCGTTGGCGTCGAGTGTAGACTGAGTAATCGGGGGTCGAGGAGCTTGTGGTGACTGCTCGACTTGGGGAGGGAATGACAGGAGCGAGAATAGACGAAGACATCATCATCTCCCTCGGACGAGGTGACACAGAAGCGAAAAAGTATGGGAGATGTTCATTGAATGTAACATCCCGAGACACAATATAGCGATTGAGTGTAGGAGAAAAACAACGATATCCCTTTTGCACACGAGAGTACCCGAGGAAGACACACTTGAGAGACTTGGGATCTAGTTTGGTGAGATGAGGTCTCGTATCACGAACAAAGCACGTCTACCAAAAATCTTAAAGCGATGGGGAAAATAGTTTTGTCGGAAAAAGGATAGAAAAAGGGAGAGCATTATCTAAAACCACCGATGGCATACGATTAATGAGGAAACAAGCGAAGAGAGACAAGATCCGCCCAAAATGGTTTAGGAACATTCATTTGAAATAATAAAGCTCGAGCAACCTCAAGAAGATGCCGATTCTTGCGTTCGCAACACTATTTTGGGCGGGTGTGTCCTGACACGAAGTTTCATGCAAAATACCATCTTTGAAGCATATAAGATCGAAAGTAGTAGACAAGAATTTTTAGCATTATCATCTGCGAAGCATTTGAATATTTGCGTAAAACTGAGTTTTAATTGCAAAGACAAAAGGAAGAGAAATGATGAAATACTTGAGCGATTTTTCATAAAATAAATCCAAGTAACACGAGAAAAATCATCAATAAAAGTAACAAAATACTTAAATCCGGACTTAGATGACCGCGAACAAGGACCCCAAACATCGAGTGAACTAAGCGAAAAGGGGACGCAACCCGCTTATTTATTCTAGACTTAAATGAACACGAGAATGTTTGGCAAACCGACACGACTCACAATATAACGACGACAAATGAGAAAAATGAGGACACAACTTCTTGAGACTGGGAGAGAGGGATGGCACTAGCGTGATGCATCTCGGGCGGATGAGGAAGATGTGCCAATAAGAGACTTGGGCTCCGGAGTGTCGAGAATGTAGAGGCCATCGATTCACGCCTTTACCAAGGATCTCGCTCCGTCGAAAGATCCCTTAAAAACACAATAGTTAGGGAAGAATGAGATGCTACAATTCAAAGATTTGGTAAGCTTACTCATCGAAAGTAAGTTGAACGAGAAATTAGGTAAACTCAATACTGAGTGTAATGAAATAGACGGCGTGAGGTGAATAGAACCAAACCAAGAACACGTGGGGTGGACCCATCAAAGAATAGTAACATGAGTGGAGGGTGCATGAGAATGAAAAGTGGAAAAAAGGTTTGAGTTACTCCGTCATATGGTCTCAAGCACCGTAATCAATGACCCATTTAGATCCTTTAGAGATAAGGCATGTAGCGAGTTACCTGTGTCGCAAAATACAAAGCAGGTGGTTGAGGTTCACACCGAGTAAGTTTAGATACTCCTCACTCGAAATCGTGACCATATCGTAGGAAGAGGCGATGGGCGTAACCTTTTTGTTCTCGCGCGGCAAGTTGCGGACAATTATACTTAGTGTGCCCAAATTCATGACAACAAAAACACTCCACCTCGGCGGACTCGAGGTGCGAGAACCACGAGAGGTCACCCGCCTGGCACCGCCGATTACCACCGCGAGAACCACGACGAAGACCTCCACGAAAACCACCACAAGACCACCACGACTAATAAGAGCACTATTCCGAGGGTGGGATGTGAAGGTTGAACATCCTCGCACTGAAGAAAGCGAGAAAACGTCTCCTCGTAAGGAAGGGATAGCAGATTCGAGAGAAGTTGAGACCAAGGTATCAAACTCGGACGCGTAACCTACCAAAAACTCATGACGACAATTTGTTCTCGCCTTTGTTGCATTATCTTCATATCTCAAGCGCTCAACGGAAGAAGAGAATTGAGTTCTTCATAAGTTTTGTTGAACTCCATAACATAAGCGGTGGGGTTTTATCGTGTTGCTCCCCCCGATGAAAGGATTTGCAAATCGAGTAAATCCGAGAAATATTACTACGACCGAATATAAGAAAGCGAAATAATCCATAAGCTCCTCGACAAATTCACAATGGTTGATTAAAGAGAGTATCTCCTACCAATAGAATTCGAATTTGTACAAGGAGTTTGGCATCATCACGCAACCAAGCCCATCGGGGTCATCCTGGAGGATCGTAGTCAAGTGGTCGCCCTTGTCAATACTCCGCAAATGGACGATGACGCTTTACTCCAACCAAGGTAATTGGAGCCATTAAGTTTGACATCGGTAATTTTATTCATCATCGAAATGACCTCGGACACAAGTTTAGTAGTGTCACCCATGAGAACAAAGAAATCAAAGCCACAAAAAAATATTCAACACCAAATTCGTGAATCGACCGGAGCAAAAACAATGAAGAAAATCGAGACCAAAAACCGAAAAATCCAAAACGAGTGCAAACCGTAAACGAAATACCGAAGCAATGCCGTAAACAAGGAGCCCTAAACAAAACGAGCCGACGCCCGTCGATTGGAAAAAATTCCGGCGTAGAGACGCGCTGCGCGGGGGGCGGACAAAATAACGTTGACCGGCGCGTGTGACCGACACGCGCCGCCTCCGGTGGTCGGGCTGGGCCGGTGGGAGTCGCCGGGACGTGCCGAAGGTAGAGGTATGGGAGGTGAGATCTAGATCGGACCCAAAAGGTGTTAATCGAAAAACCCTAAGAAACCCTCCTTTGGAAAAAAAAAAAGAAACAGACGGCTGTAGAAAAAAAACTTGAAAGAAACCCTAGCTCTTATACCATGTAATATAATGTATTCTGAATGAATTGTATATTATTCCAAGAGATAAGGTACACTTATATACAAGTTGGAGAGCAACCAAAATAAGGAAACTAAATCAACAAAGCTAATCTACGGGATTCTAATAATCTTCTAATTGATTCTAATTATCTCCTACACAATATACCATATATACATTAACACAAACAGAGAAATTAGAGAAAAAAAACAACCAAATATAGAACACATGAAACATATGAAACAGTGATCAGAAGATATTAAGGCTGTAAACATTCATACCTTGCCAGTCTTGTACTTAGACATATCAGCTATGCAGTATCTTCAATGAGTTAAAAGAAATAACTAACTATTAAATGTCATTTCTTATAAACCAACAAAACAGCTACTGTTCTATTTCACTAGGCACCGAAACAAATGATCACTAGTCACTACAGAACATTTATTTTGCAGCATTAAATATGCATCAACATATTGAAGGATAGCAGACAAAGATTTCACTACGTTTACTTCAACACTTAACTTTCCACATAGCACATCATGTATGCAACACATCACAGCATTTAAACCAATCTTTCAGAAATAGTCATGAGTCAAGTCCCTTTCACTAACAAAGCAAATAGATGCATCTCAACATCTACTCCCTCTATCCACCTTTCATATTTTCCTTGTGATTTGGCATGAAATTCTGAGTTTAATTTTTAAACACTAATATACTGTCTAAAATTCTTGACACTCAAATCATATATTTTGAATAACAGAAAGTAAATAATTATATTTTAAAAAAACAAAGCTTTTGGTGGACATAGCATTCAATCATGAAAGGAGTGAGTATCATTCCTTTCTGGGTAATTTATGATGACTCTTGGACATGCATTCATGAATAGTTTACAAGGTCTAGCATTTTCAAGCTCCTAATTTTAGCTATTGCATATAAGAAAGAATAGAATATTCCCTAGCCGAAAGTCAAAACACACTCCAAACAGAAATTCTCCCAAACTTTGCTTGTCAAACACTCACATTCATAATGTGCCTCCGCACTCAAGTGCAAGAAACATATGTTTTGCATATATACATGCTGAAAATAACTCCCTATCCAAAAATAAGCATAAATCACATATCTGAAAAAAGAGGCCGGATGCCGATGTTGTATTACTGAATGGATCGTCATATACGAGCTAGTCATGAGCTCAGCATCCGCCCCCACGTCATTTATTTTGCCGACTACTTCAGCATGTGAATGTGCAAAGAAATTAATAACTCACAGTGATTCATCATAATCATAGAAAACATGCAGCAACTCAAAGGATACTGGTAGATTTAAAATTCAAATTAAAGGATAGAGTTATTTCTAAGTACTTACTCATCAATGACTTGTTTCATTCAGCAAGATTCATCACCACAAAGAAGCACTTTAGTCATTTATATTAATTTTCAAATTCAGATACAAAAATCTAGAAACGCTGTAAGGATAACAAGGCAAAGGATACTCCTTGAAGAGCTTGTCATAGTAGCGCTTCACCAGCCTTTGCTCCCACGAAGGATTCATGTCATCTTCCTCAGTCCTTATGAACCTTTTCGCAAAAATGGACAAACTGCTTAGGACCACTGATTTAAGCAAATAATCAGAGGTAATAAATCATATTGAAGGCTAACTTCATAAGCTACAGGCCCTCTGTTAAGTGTGTGATCTTATTGTTTAGATATATATATGGTGCGGGTGCATGTAGCTTCAGATCATCTACACTGTTATAGAAGTATGAATAGCTTGAGATGCTATAAGTTTCTTAAATTTTTTTCCACGACAATAAAAACCCCTACATAAAATATTAATAAAGCATTAGACTTTTGTATTATTAGATTAGATAATTTCGTAATAATATAGGACAGGATCAGAAGTCAGAACTACAAAAATCTAGGACAAATAAAGAGAAAATAATATGATAAGGTTGGGGGCCCTATGATGAGGAGAGGCCTATTAGATTATATTATATGCTATAATGCATTAAAAAAGAAAATGATAAGGTTTGCATACTCGAACTCTAAACCAAATCTAACAACCTCCCTCCCCCAAAGGTACTTTTCTTTCTATTCTTCCATGCTCACGTTTATCCCAACAGTAGGTAAAGAATGTTGTAGATTAAGAGTTATTAGAAAAGTTGAACTCTGTCTCTATAAGGATAACAATTAGCAAATAATTAAATTAATTGGGTTACAAATTAAAAAACAATCATTATCAATTAGAGGCCAAATTTTAATTAAGGGATATAAATCCACACACAATACCAAAACATTATTTAACATCCATGTAATATACAAAATTCATAATGAATGAAGTCAATGATGTAAGAAGATATATAAGTCTTCTTATTCGAACAAAGGAACAAAGACAGTAGGAGAGAACATAATTTTGTTTTACAAAAGTGAGATTTCCTAAACAAATTCCCCTAAAAATAGGAAACTGGTAAACAATGAAAACTAGAGGTCACATAACATACTATACAAATTTTCTAGTCAAGGAAAAAACTAAATTGTAAAATCCCTTTAATTCTTGTGTGTCTTAACTACCAAATTTTAAATTCTACAATACATTACAAATGAAACAAGCTGCGAAAACTATACCCCACACCAAAACCATCAAAACTAAATGCCATACTAAAACCTTCAAGGGACATTTTTCCATCCTTTTCCTCTCGAAGCTTTTGTATCCTTGTTAGTGATCCAAAAGTTATGATATCTCACAGTAATTGCCCTACATTTCTTCAAATCCATTCCAAAGGACATATTAGTACCTATGTCCTAGATGACAGTTTCTACCATCTACTTCCTCTACGAAATATACCAATGGTCTCTTCTCGAGTGTGAATATCTATTGAGATGTAGAGACATCTAAGCCTTAATGAGCGGCTGTCGTTGAATACATTGTTCGCTAAATTGATCCAAAAGCATGTTTTACCCAAGGTTGCAAATCGCTAGCGCCCGCCGGCGGCAAGAATCGGGCGCCTAGCGCTAGGGCGCTAGGCGGGCGCTAGGCGCCTAGATTCGGCGCCTAGAAAAGCCCAAATTTTTCTTATTTTTTTCATTTTTTTTGTATTTTGGCGATTTTTCCGATTTTTGGCGATTTATTCCGACTAGACCGCCTGACCGATTTTTTCCCGATTTTTTCCGATTTTTTGCCGCTGGCGCCCGCCTGGCCGCCTAGCCCCGCTCAGGCGGGCGCCAGCGATTTTTGCCCCACGATTTTTTTTTTGGCGATTTTGGGAAAATCGGGTCGGCCTGCGCTGGCGCTAGTCGGCGCCTGGCGGCCGCTGGGCGATTTTTACAACATTGGTTTTACCCATATCAACTACCTGATCTCTTCTATTGGGTTCTTCTTAATTCTTATCCCAAATCTTGAAAAACAATCCTCTAAATTTCGAACTTCCAAGACTATAATCACCTTGGAAATATGTTTCATAGTTCTAAATAACCAACATATCCTCAATTTTTGGCCCATTTCTTTCTCAATCTGATCTTAGGACTCTTCTTCTTCTAAAGGGCATATCCAACCCAATTACAACCTAAAACAAAAATTTCTTGTCACAAAACGCCACGGTGTTTCACAAAGGTAAGGCAAGCAAATGCTTTGCAACTTACTCGCCATGTAAAATCATGTGACATGTCCAGTCATACAAATTAAATGATGACTTCAATAGATTGAATATGAAAGAATAAAGAGCGATAAAGTTGAAGTCATTAAGTGTCCAAAGTCAGAGCAATACGTGGTACACAATATAAATGACACAAACAGAACTCATTGAAAACATATGCATATAATCAATGGAGAGAGAAAGGGACCCTACCGATATCCTTCTCTAAGGGTGTCTTGATCAGTTTTGACAGGTAATGTTTCTCGAGCAGAATTCTGTTTCCCATAATAACCAACTGCAAACAAATAGATTAGTATAAGAATTGCATTGACACCCCATCCCTCCCTCCTCAAAAAAAAAAAAAAAAAAAAAGAAAAAAGAAACACAGTTCGTGCTCTTAAGCCTTTTCCCAATTAGGCTAAGTTCTATATTACTATCTTACTCTATACATGCATCTTCTGTTTGCAGTTTAATATTACAACTACTTGTAATTAGACAATAATCTTTCTTGGAGAGAACTACTAGAAATGCAATGTTCAGACAATTACAAGCAAAACAATTTGTTTTGCCGGTTCAGAAAATTCCCAGCATATTTTGAGCAAACAGGGTAACAAGCAAAGCCACATCCAAAAAGATACTATTCACAAATACACATGTGTACATATATAGATGCCATAAACCATGTATACTGACTCCCTCTAATTATTTAAGAAAAACACTCTCACAAACAACTATTTAAGTGTGTTTATTGGCGAACAAATTCTTGAAACCAAAATCAAAAACTGACCGTAATCATTCACGAATTTCTTGTGGCGATCGTAGGCGTTGAGGCCTCGTATATGATCCTGATACTGCCTGGTTATTCATAAAATTGTGAGACCCAATTCATAAAATAAAGCTGCATGTAATATTGCATCACCAATTTTCAGGAATAAGTAAACAAATATATATAAAAATGTTTACATACAGTTTTCTTGCTTCGTTGTCGAAAATTGCTTGCTTGATAGACCCAAATGAAGCCATGAGTATCTATTTCTCTGTAACGATTCGATTTATCAGAAACTAAATTGGAGTAGGAATTTGTTATAATTCTTCGCTTCAGTTGTTGTTCATTTTGGCCCTTCCCCTTTTTTTTTTATTTTTTTTTTCTTTTCTTGTGGAAACCAAGCCCTTACCATTTATAATTGGGAAATTTGGAAAAATACCCCCTTGAAGGGGTATTAAAGAAAAATGCCCCCACTTTATTAAATAAGGAAATATACCCCTCTTCACCTCCTAAAAAGTCTATTTTACACTTGACTTAAAAATCCAAAAAAAAAAAAAAAGTCAGTAATAATCTTTTGGAAGAGTTGGAGTTCGAATCGGGAGTTCATTTTCACCATAACAAACCCTAGTTTCACAAAGAAAACAAGCTTTTGAGAAGGAGAAACAAGATTTATGAGCAAGAACAAGATTTACGAGTTTATCTTTACAATTACAAACCCTAGATTTGGCTCGTATGAGAAGCGGAATATTGAAGAAATAGAAGCATTTGTTGACTGAATAGCTTGCTTCGAAAGGACCTAGGTTCGACAAAATAAATCTCATTTATTACCTCAAAATATGGATAAAGGTTAGTTTTGATTGTTCTTTCATGTAATTGCAGTATTTTTCATTTTCACAAAATGGTTCGATTACCCAATTTTTCATGATTTTTGGTTGCGTATAATTTTAATAGTTAGACATTGTGTATAGAATGATCACCATTCCGTAATTGTTATTGAAATTTTCTGAAAAATGTGTAATCGATTTTTCTCGCAACTTGTAATTGGTGGGCACAAACGTGGGCATTTGAGTAGGCACAAACATGGGCAGGTGTATTAAGTGCGCACTTGTGTGGACATTGGGTGTCTGATTATGTTAAATGTCAAATATTAGTAGGTGACAAGGAATTGAACTCTTATACCTTGATTGGTGTTCGGTTGTGGGCATTTGGGTGGGTGTTTGTGTGCGCACTTGGGTGGGCAATTATGTTAAATGTCAAATTATGGGTGACAAGGGAACTGAACTGGTTGTGGGCACTTAGGTGGGTATTTGTGTGGGCAGTTATGTCAAATGTTAAATATTATGGGTGACAAGGAACGAACCTGGTTGGGCACTTGGGTGGGTAAATGCTTGGGTTGTTATATTAAATGTCAAATATAGTTTGTACCAAGGAAACTAAACTTTTATATCTATTTATTTATTGCAGGGGTTCATATATTTTTCTTATGGAATGGAGTTTGGGATTGTGATATTAGCACATTGCGATGGAGGTTTACAGGGAAGCAATCCAAAATCGTTCTTTTCCCTAAGGTCAAGTGTAGTAGTAGCGGTTGCGTAGGCAAATACGTGGGCATGTTTTGGGCATGCCTTTTTCATAAAATATCGAGATTATAAAACAATTAATGTACAATTATTTTGTTGCAATTTTTGGGTTCAAAAATGTTGGTTGATGTTGACGACTATATCATGACTCACAAAGGTCAAGTGTAGTAGGCAGTTGCATAGGCAAATGTGTGGGTAAATAAATAACCACAAGTTAACGTAATAAATAATTACAAATTCAAATGATAGGTCATATTTCCATCTCCTCCTTCCTTTTTGGACCATTCTTCCAAGCATCTTCCACCATTTAATTTTTTTGCGAGTGATCCTTCTCATTGGGAACAAATACTATTTTTTTTTTGAATCACGCAATGAAATGATGTGTCAAAAATAAGTGGGCACACAGGGCAAAATAATGGGCAAACAAAGCAGGGCAAATAGGTGGGCAAGATAAAAATACAAGTTGAAGTTAAAATCGATTTCAACCTACAACACATTATGGACTCCACGAACATGAACACCATAGACTCCACACAAACACGTTAATTTCACGAACATGAACCATGTGAAGTTAAAATCGATTTTAACTCCATAGAACATGAACCATTTCGCTTTTAATCACATGAACCATTTAACATAACTCGTCCCAATCGCCCACGCAAAACCCACCTAAATGCCCACTAATCGGGTATAAACGTTTTGTTCCCGCCGCAAGCACCCACTTAATACACATGCCCACTTAGGTGCCTACTTACGCCCACATTTTTGCCCACCCAATTGCCCACGCAAAACCCACCCGCTGATGCCCACTAATCGGTATAAGCATTATGTTCCCGCCCCAAATGCCCACGCAAGCGCCCACTTAATACACATGTCCACTTAGGTGCCTACGGTTCGCCCATATTTTTGTCCACCAAATACAAGTTGCGAGAAATCGAAACTATTCAAATTATACCAACTCCAAAATCATGAAAAATTGGTCAATCGAACCATTTTGCGAAAACAATCACAACTAACCTTTATCCATATTTTGGGGTAATAAATGCGATTTATTTTGTCGAATCCAGTCCTTTCGAAGCAAGCCCGTCAATCAACAAATGCTTCTATTTCTTCAATATTTCGTCTCTCATTCGAAATGGCAAAACTACGGTTTGTAATTGTGAAGATAAACTCGTAAATCTTGCTCTTACTCATAAATCTTGTTTCTCCTTCTCAAAAGCTTGTCTTCTTTGTGAAACTAGGGTTTGTAATGGTGAAAATTAACTCCCAATTAGAACTCCTACTCTTCCAAAAGGTTGTTGCACCTTTTTTCTTTTTTTTTTTTTTTTTTTTGGGGGTTTCTAAGTCAAGGGTAAATTAGACTTTTTAGGGAGTGAAAATGGGCATATTTCCTTATTTAATAAAGTGGGGGTATTTTTCTTTAATACCCCTTTGGTGGAGAGTATTTTCCTAATTATCCTTTATAATTAAGTATTACATAATCTTGGCTCAATCCTTGCTACAAGCTTACACAGATTTATAGCATTGGATAATTTATTGTATTATTTATAAATCGAAAAAGTAAAAATAAAAGAATAGGATTGTATTAAATTTTAGGATCGAATAAGGTTGCATTATTCATCTATAATACAATTTGATATAAAATTGTGTTTGGATATAAGATTGACATATTTATTTTTGGCAAAAACTTATAAAGTACCGTCTCACGGTTTCTAAATCCGTGAGACATTCAACCCAAAACCCACTGGCAATTTTGTAATACTTGGGACGGAGGTATTGTTTTAATATTAGGAAGTGAAACAACATCATTAGGGTGAGTTGGCATTTTTGTAATATCATAGCGACAAAATAACATTTCTATGGGGCAAGGACATTTTTGTATTTTTATGTGGTGACAACTATCAATTTAGTCTCGAAAATTATCTATTTTTATTAAGGATGATCACTTTTACTCTGAAAAGTATACATTTTCAAAGGAACAAAACTGATCATTTACTTGCAAAGTAATATACAATTTGTTTAACAATATCACTTTTTATTAAAAAATAATTTTCTCTAAAAAGTATATGTTTTCAAAGTAAAAATTACATTAGTTGTTCTCTCACATAATATCACTTTAGACTCGAAAAGTATCACTTTTCTCTAAAAAATATTTAATTTCAAAGTAACAAACTAATTATCTACTTGCAAATTTATATACAACCTTGTTCAAAAGTATCGCTTTTTATTTTTTTTTAAAAAATCTTATCATTTTCACTCTAAAAAGTACATGTTTTTAAAGTAACAAAATTACGTTAGTAGTTCCGTTAATATGGTATTACTTTAGACTCAAAAAGTATCATTTTTTATTAAAAAAAATATCACTTTTATTCTTAAAGTATACATTTTCAAAATAAGAAGACTGATTATTTTCTTGTAAAGTTACATGCAACATTGTTCAACAATATCACTTTTTATCCAAAATAACAAAACTGATATTAGTAGTTCCCAAAGTATTAGCTTATCTCACAAAAATAGAAGTAAAACCCTGAAAAGTTCTATTTCTTTCAATGCACAGATTGGATATTTATGGATGTGACCTAATTATCGAATAACATGAAATGAATATATATTTACCCGTGTTGGAGTCTTCTCGAGTTCCAGTTTGAAAAACAGAGGTGGAGAAGAAGAAGCATAAAGCCAAGAAAATAATATACCACAAATAGATGGCCTTAAATTCAAGAAAATGTGAAACCCTAGAACTTGAAAAATCATAGACGTTTTACTTCATCTTCAGGTGAAAAGAGCTAGAAATCCTTGGTCGAATCAAAAGAGGCACATATATGTGCTACAACAACAATCTGGAAATAGGTGAATGGATGAGAGAGGAAAAGAAGGAGGAGGCAACGAGAGAGATAGGGGTGGAGGAAAGAGGAAAGAATGAGGAGGCAACGAGAGAGATGCGTGAACTTTCTGATTGTTTTCTTTTTTTTTTTTAGTTTATTAACGGATCTAGGTACTGAATCCGGATTGTGGATATGTCGTACGCCGTAACATGGTCCTATGAGAGACATGCTAAAAAAATAGTAATTCAATTGGAGTAAATTAAATGTTGTAATTTGTTTTTATGATTTCCAAAAATAATATTCTCTCTTTTCAAAAGGACCCGAATTTTATTAAAAATTATGGGTTTGTTTGGAATATGTTTTTCCTTTTATTATTTTTGTTTTTTCCCTTTTGGTTGAATGCACTCCTATCACTCCTAATTGTGTTTCATTAACTTTTTATGAGTTGTTAAAATAGGTCATAGTTTTTCTAAAAAGTATCATCTCACTTCCAATAATTTTAGATGATGTGATACCTAATAATAATGTGAGACTACTATGATTTTCATAACATTTTTATATTCATTTTTATATTTTTTTAAAAGTATTTTTATGTTCCAAAACAAATAAAAATGGTATCACATCAATTGTAACTATAATATCTTTAATTCTCATCCTAACACACTCTTAAAATCTATTCTTTTTTTTTTTCTGCAAAACAATAGAAATTTTATTGATCACTCAAACTCAAGATTACAACCATAGCCAACTCGGCACTAGAGTCTCCTTTTACTAACAATTGTCAAGGAGGAATGCAAAAGCACTCAAACAAACTCAAACACTCCCACCTGATGGGACTAAGCCACTCCGGCCCTAAAGGGGAGACTAACCAAACTGATTGAAATAACACAAATACCGGGCACGAACAACCATCATGCATTGCAAGCTCGATAAACTAACCCGCCTACAAACTTCGTCCCTCATCCGGCAACAAACAATCAACAAAGAAGTAGAGAAAAAAGAATACAACCAAACAACTATAGACCCCAACTAACTAGAAAAAGTTAAACCACAAAAGACCAACAATACGGAGAAATAAAAATAAAATAAAATAAAAAATAGAAACAAACAAAACAAAAAAATGACTCTCCTCTCTCGACCAACCCTTCCACCACACGCCCCGCCCCGGTCAACCACCATCGTCGCTGCCGCCGTGATGACACCGCCCACCTCTGAGAAAAGCCCAAAACTCCATAGATCTGCAACCAAATCTCGGATTTGACAACCCAAATGCAGCAAAAACGAGAAAAACCCAAGCATCACCATCTTGAAGGCTTCTAAGATGGGAAAACATGGGTCTTATGTCAAAAGAGAGGTGCACAAGTCCAGATCTGTAGATGAAACTATGGATAAGGTGGGGGGTTTCGGCGCCATCCGGCCACAACGGGAGGTGGGGGGTTGGCCTAAGGAGTGGAGAGGGAGAGAAAATGGATTATCAACCTAAAGAGAGAAAAACGATATTAAGAGAATTTTAGAGAGAGAATTTTGGAGAGAAAATACTCTCAAAATCTATTCATTATTCATTTTTATCAAAAGTGACTTTTTCTCTATGTCTCATCTAAAATAACATATCTAAAAAAATAAAAAAGATAAGCAAACACGCATCAAGTATGTAATAACCAGATTTATTGTTATAAGTTTTATTAAGAATGTGATTATATTAGATTTTAGTTAGTTTTATTTAGGGGCTAAACTCATTATTTTAAAATCCAAGCCCAATCTTCTAAAGTTCAATGTCCAATTACCCAAGCTCAAATTTAAGCCAAGCACATTTCATGTGAACCCATTACCAATTTAGCTTTATTGACAAGTCCTACTCCAAGTAGGATTCAAAAAATTCAGATATACATGATTTCAACTTTTCAAATCACAAAAATTCCTCCTCTCTTATCATCTTATTAGATAAAATCTTAACTCGAAAAATATTATTAGTTTTTTCTTGAGCTTATGACTCTTAACACTAAATAAGCTATAAATAGAACCCTACAACTCTATTTTTTTACGTATTTTCTTATACCCAACAAAATGTAAAGTCTCGTTTTATTCAATTTCATCTTCATACCCTATTACATGGCCAACCCAAACCAGATGCCACTAATACCACCGGAAGACAACTAAAACTAGCCCAAACAATCACAATGCCAGAAAAAAAATCCACGGCTCGAAATCGAGAGCCCATAAAAAACCGAACACCCAAACCCGATTATACTAGAAATCTGAAAAAAAAAACGAATGTTCATAGCCTAAAACTCCCAAACCCATAGAAGCCCCGTAATGGACTGACCAACATATTTTACGTGCGCTGCCGGAAATCCTGAACCCAGTCGCCGCCAGAAAATTCCTGAATCAGCCCAAAACTGACCATGTTCCGCATGAACTCACTTGCTATGCCGCCGCGTCGTGTCGCCCTGGTTGCCACTGGTGTGGGCAGGTAGAATCGGTCGGATAGAAAAAAAATTATAGAAAGAAGGGGATTTGGGGTGGACGGAGTCTGAGAAAAGAAAAAAATAAGGAAAAAAAGAAATAAGAAAGAGAGCTTGAGAGGGGTGGGGGACTGTTGGCAAAAAAAATATGAAAAGAAAAAAAAAGAGATATAAGTAAAGGATGAAGAAAATGAGGAGTTTGGGGGGAGGGATGTTGTTGACGCATAGACAAGGAAAAAAAGTGAGGAATGGGGGAGAAAGAAAATAGAAGAAAAAGGGAATTGGGGGAAAGTTGGCTTGTACAGAGGGAAAAGGTTGAAGGGAAAAGTATGAGAGAGAGAGAGAGAGAGAGAGAGAGAGAGAGAGAGAGAGAGAGAGAGAGAGAGAGAGAGAGAGAGAGAGAAGGGTGCATATGTATGGGAGGGAAAAAAATAGGGAAAGAGGAATTTTGGGGTGTGATCCCTTCTCCTTGAATTACAGTTCTGCCATTGATTATATTTCCAGTTGTCCAAATTAGCCTTATTCCAATTTCAACCTCCAAATTCAATTTAGCTTCAATTCTACTTTATATTCTATTAAGCTCCTAAATTAGGATTTTTAGATTATTATTTTCTAAGTTTAGAAAATTTTGAGGTTTTGACTAGTATTATGTTTTTATTGTTAGACGATTTATCGAGCGAGGATTAGGTGTACTTGCATCCAACACTTTTAAGTTCTATTTGTTTTTAAACTACGTTTCAAGGTGGGGTTTGTTTTCTAAACTCTTATTGTCCTCGTTAAATGCTTAGTTATTTTGCATGATGTGTAGTACGGTTGCTTTAGACACCTATGTCACCAGGGACGCAAGAGGTCCGAGGTCGATGTATCCCTCAGGTGGTATCAGAGCAGGTTTACCTTCCTATAGACTAGCAAAAATATATATATATAGTTTTCGTGTGTGTACTCTGATAAATGAGTAAGTAAATTCTCAAAATAATTGAAAAAAGTCAACTATCCACCACCGCTATGCCACACCAACTCCAAAGCAAAGGTATAATTTTTTTAAATCCTCTTTCTCTTTGCTAGTATCATCGCTATTGTTATGCTAACATTATTGCTAAATGACACCGCTAAAGTATTTTTAATATTGTTGTAACCAATTTGATCATTCCCATTGCAAAGAGAAAAAGAAAAAGAATATGATTAATTAAGATTTCTTGGATGCACGTACAACACATACGATAGAATGCCATTGAACTATTGAGATATTTGTGAACAATATAGATAGTTAGAAAGAACTTAGAGGACTTAATTTCTTTTCATGCTCTATAGATGACACATAGGAGATATACAACATGGAAATCCGATGTTAGTAGCATAAATAGGAGAGCAACGATAGAGAGATACAAACAATACCAATTGGACCCTAGTCATGACGTTGGATTGCACTTAACAACTATGTTTGAATTATGGAGAGAGGCATGATATGCCTGGCCACTAGCTAGAGACCTCGATCAAGAAGGCATACTCATATTTATCCATACCCTATCGAGAGATACCCTGCGAATGGCAAGAGAGATCTATAACCGATGATGATAGCGGATGTCCAAGGTGTCCGATCACGAGTCGATTATGAGGATTTTACTTGACTTTCCGACGATGGGTAGGTGGGTCATATACAACTCACGATAAACGATCCTCACTTCTCGCCCGAGAACAAGACATACATGATGATGCCCTCCACCGAATCTAGTGAAGACGAAGATCCGAGGAAGATCTAGAGGAGGACCCCCTTAGGAAGATGATTAATTAGATATCATTTTTTCTATTAGTTGATGTTGGGTTGTTTCCCTTTCATTTAGTATTTTGGTTTATGTTTTTAATTTTTTTAAACTATCGGTTGCTTCTTTATTTATCGGATTCGATGTAAGAAGTTTCAGATAAATGGATTATTATATTCTTTTATTGTGTTGGGTGCTTGTTATTATTTTGTAGTTTAATTTTTTGATATTATAAGTTTGAAATATTTCAATTGGAGATTAAATGAGTTTTATATTCATGGTTATAGGATGATGCCTAGAGGCCGTAGAACCTGGCTACCACAAATTCAATAACTCGGACAATTTGTGAGACATAGTGGCATGTCTTGCCATTGTCTTTGAAGATTTGACTCAAGGGGGGTGGTATGAATCCGCATAACTAGCCAGCCACGACGATCAACACCTCACAAGTGGTGGAACAGTTTCGCCACTCTGGACCTCCGACCTCACGGGATAGAAAGAGCCACATATTGTTGAAGAATGGATTGCGAGTTAGAGGGAATATATGAATTGATTGAGTGTACTAATGCACGAGGGTTTCTTGTGCAATATATCATCCGAAACAAGACGCAAGGGATTGGTATTCACATCGGCGCACCATCACCATCACCATCGGCATCGAATTGACATGTGATGGAATGACTTTAAGGTGTTAGTCATGCAACAATTTTTCCCACGATCTTACCGGGATAAAAAGGAAAGAGAGTAACTAAATCGCAACAATGGACTATGACACCGCCGAGTATGAGCGGAATTTAATCATTTAGCGTGATATGTGATCCACTTGACAAACACGGACCAGAAGCGTGGCTAAGAGGTTGTGTTAAGTTTACGTCCCGAGCTAGACGGGGTAGTGATTATACTAGGGAACGCATCGTGATTCTGCGGTGGTGGAAGGATCTCAAACAATTGCTTCCAATATGAGATTGGAGGAAGTAATAAAAAGGCATACGAGGATCCCAAAAGGAAATGGGAGGGTCCCAAAGAGTAGAAAGGTTGTCAATAACATCAAACATCGAGAGAGTTGGTGGTGGCCCTAGTCGTGCCAAGGTCGTCACGGACGAGGCCACAATGCCAAAGAATGCGGGAAATATCATAACGGCGAATGTTTGCTTGGAAAGGATGTTTGTTTCCGATGCCATCAGCCAGGGCATCATGGTTGGAACTGTCAGAAATATCCCAACTAGCCCAGAGGGGATCAGAGATCCACATGAAGGAAACCCATAATGTACGCCATGACCAAGCAGGAAGCACAGGAGGAGCCCGAGACAATGACATGTATATTACGAGTTTTTAATATACCGCTCTTGTACTTTATGAAACCAGCTACGCATTCTTCATATCTGCAAAGATTTATGGAAGGATTGAATAATGTGATATGTGAGTCTCAGGAATGATACATGTAAAATATACTTGCATTTAAGTGCTTATTTTGTTATATAAATGATGCATTTGCATGTATATTTAGTATATTTTACTTGGTTTCCTTTAATGGGCATGATACTGCGGATTCTTGTGAATTTTGCAGAAAATGGAGCTAAATTGGACAAAAGGTGATAGCACGTTTTAAATGATATGTAAAAGACAAGGTACGAGCAAAGATATGAAGGAAAGAAGAATGGTCGATCGAACAAAAGGGAATTTCTTTCAAAAACGTCTAAACGCTATGGCATTTTTAAGATCGGCGAGTTTAGTATTTTGGCCATAACTTTCTCTAACACATTGATATTGAGGTGATTCAAGTGGCTATGAAAAGTTATGAGAAAGGACTAAAACTTTCATGAAGACCCTAGGAGTAGATTCAGATGTTTTACAAGTCATACGACCGTGTGAAGTGCTTCAGCAATTTTCAGAGTCAAAAACCAAGTCGCAAGGTCTGCCCGTGTAGAACCACATGACCGTGTGGGGTGGCTGTGTGAACTGATACAGTCCGTACAATGTGTCTACGGCTGATTTTGAGTCCTAATCCCATAGGAACTCTACTAGTGATCTCTCAAAGCACCTATATAGGGGGGACCAAGGCCTGGACGAATTTTCATCATAAAATATCATTCATACAACATACAACACATCAAAATACATAGGATTGCACAAATCAAAGGTCTTCTGAGAGAGGGGGGCCTAGGTTACGAAGAGCACCACAAGGCCTTTCGCATCTACGGAAGCACAAGAGTTTCGAAGGCTTGGAAGGAGGATCCATCCTGACAAGAATGGGTTTTTCTTTCTTAGTTTAGATCTCTTGTCTGTGCTTAAACGATGTGAAACTGTTGATTGCAAGTTTTTCTATGAATTTGTTATCAATGTTAGACTAATCTTTCGGATTCTAGGGCATAATCAAAACTGTGATTCATGTTAAATCTTGATTGATTATTTTCTTGATTAATTTATATGTTCTATTTTATGAATTCGAGTGCTTATTTTTTTGCTTGTTATCTAATCAATAATTAGCATGTCATATTTGTTAGTACGAAATTTGGAGAAGAGTTCTAACAAAGACGAAAATCGAATGCAGACATAAACGGGTGTAATGAGTCGGAGACCTACAACCTGTTTGTGAGGGGTCATTCAACTCTGTTTGATAAATGGTTTTATCATGATTTTGATGATTTTGTTTTTATACCAAAACAATACTTTTAAAGGTTGTCCAAATACTCATAAATGATTTAAAATGGTTTTAATAATTTTCGAGTATTTCGTCAAGTTTATTTTCGTCAAAATTGGATAACACATTTAATGATTTTGTGTCAACGGGTTTTTACATTGAAACTATGTTTCTAAATGTTGTCCTAATACTCCCGATTGGTCTAAAATGTTTTTACTCTTTTTCGGAGTATTTATTGGAGTTTATATCGGACAACACTTTTGATGATTTTTGTGTTAATGTGTTATTTCATCAAAACTATATTTCTAATGTTGTCTTAAATACTCCCGATCGAGTTTAAAATATTTTTACGAATTTTTTGGAGTATTTCTTGAGGTTTATTTTCGACAAAAATCGGACAAAGATGTCATTTAGGAGGGCGACCGGTCGACCAAAGAGGCGCGACTGTACACAGGGAACAAGTTTCGCGAAACAGAAACTTGAGACTCCTAAAAATTGGTCAGGTGACCGGTCATCGTGGAGGCGACCGTCGCACCCTAGGCGATCGGTCGACCCCCTTGACCGGTCACCCCGTGTAATTTTTGCTGCGTTCTTTTCTAATCTTATTTGTGCAACCTGTCGCTCTCTATTTGACAAAAAAAATCGACCGTTTGACAAGACAACTTTCCCTTAATTTGTGGGATGGATTTCTAACAGACTCTTTTCTTCAATTGTCTTGGTATTTTTTACGAAATTCTTGTCCCCAAGAGGAGCCTATCTTGTACAAGACATCTTCTATAAATAGAGGAAGAATTGAAGCAACACAATAAGAGAGAAAACTACAACACAACAAGATACACTCAAGAATACACTTGTTCTTACATTGTCTTATTTCTTGTTGTAATTTGCCTAGCTATTCACTTTCACATCCTTGAGGTCTAGGCTTATTTCTTGATTACACTTGCACTCATAATTGTATAATTCATTATCGAGTTGTAATCTTGAATTTTTGGTAATCATTCAACACAAGATATCCTTGTGAGTGTTCTTGTGGTAAGAACACACTTGGGTGATCTAGGTGTTAGGTGTGAGAATATTGTGGTAATCTTCTTGTTGAGGTGTTGAAGAATTTGGTATTCTTCAAGGTTGAAGATTGTAGGTAATCTTCACAAGGTGCCGTTGAAGATTGTGGTAATCTTAAAGTGAGATTGTGGTAATCTCAAAGGTGGTGTTGAAGAAGAGTGTGGTGCTCTTCAAGGTGTTGTTGTAAGTTGGTGTTGTATTAATTTTTGGTAAATTAATAAAATCTTTTTTCTTTTTGAAATCCATCCCGGATATACTGGGGTGGTAGAGGATTAGGCCCTAGGTGGGTTGAACCTCTTTAAATCGACGTGTGTTGTTTACATTCCGCACCTTATTATTGTCTTGGCTTGTTTTGTTCGAAAAAGAGGGCGAAATCGAAAAGATGGAGATAATCTATTCACCCCCTCTAGATTATCGTAGCCGCTTGGACTTACAAACTCATAGTTCTTTTGGGAGTTAATAATAGTTGTAACGTATTGAGAGTTCTACAATTGTTATTAATCTACTATTTATGCGCCGCCCGGAGGGGGAATAGACTAATTCAGAATTGAACCCATAGAACAAAGATAAATGGTTTTGTTAAATATTAATTGGATTTAATATTGAAGAAGCATGTTGAGATTATGTGCCTAGGGTTGCTTTCGTATTTGTTGAAAAAACTTGTGGAGTTCGAATTTACTTGTTTTATTTTTATTTTTCGATTATTTCTTGAAAACTTGTGATATTCGGTTGCTTCAATAAAATTGGAATGCGATGTTATTGTAGGTCCCAAGGGGTGAGTAGTAAGGTTTAGAAGAGGGTTGAATAAACCTTACCAAATATTCGATTTAGTCCTTTTAAATATTTTCGAGTTAACACAAATCGCTATGTCCTTGAGGACAACTATGTTGGCTTACTTGAAAGAAAGTTACCCACTCAACCGCACTCGATAGAGCCGTTGATAGTATAACTTAGCCGGGATCAACTAACACTTAGATTCTGATTGATTTGGTTTTGTTGTTCAAATGAAGACTTATCACCATGATGTTTTAAACTTGTTTTCAACACTTTTTTTAGCAAAGGTTATTAGCGATTGTGTTTAGCAATTTTAACTTAGCGTGAGATATAAATAATGTGCAAGAAGAAATAAAGTGATGTAAGTAAATATGACACAAGCAAGTTTTATAGTGGTTCGATGATGGGGTAATTCCTCTAATCCACTCTTCTCTAACTCCTGGAAGAATCCACTAAGTAACAAATTTGGTTACAAAGTAGTGAATTGTCCGAGATGCATGACCTTGATCACACACAGTTGGTTGCTCCTGGGACTTAGCTTCTTCACAAAATAGTTGCCTTGCTACTTGACTCCTTCAAACCCTTGGAATTTATCACACAACCTTCCAACGAGCCTAAAGCTTCACGGTTCGAACTTGAACCTTCCTACTTCTTCTTCAACCTTGGAGAGTAGACCCCTTTTGTTCGTCAAACAGTTTCCTCTCCACGTAGAACATGACGACTTCTTGCGGTATGTATGAGAGTGTTCCATGGTGAAAAATCCCTTCGACCGGATTTCTCCAACTTTGCGGAATCTTTTGGACCAGGGTCTTGTCCACTCTTTGTTTCACCGTACCTTCAAAATCTACAAATCAATCCAGTGGATTTTCTCGGCCATCTTCACGAAATCATAGTTTGCGGCCATTTCTCGAAAAATAAACGGTGAAAAGCTTATAAAAGCGGATGCCGAGAACTAGGGTTTCACCGGTTTTGCGAGAAAAACTTTGTCTTGCTTGAGAATGAAGAGTGTTTTGTGAGGAGAGAGAAAGTTAGATTTTTGGTTTATATGAAATGTGAGGGGACGGTTTCAGAATTTGAAAAGTTCGATCAAAATCAACGGTTAAGATTAAAATTTCAAACTGCATTAATTTCCCCGCATTAAATGCAACAATATTTATATCCAATCATAAGCTAAATGTGTACGAGCTTTATTCTGACACAATAATTACGCTGACGTAATGCCCAAAAACATTCCCACTCGCAGAAAACTACTGCGTTTTGTCACTTAGCTCATAAATAACTCAGCTATCTCCCAAAAGTGACTTGACTCTGCTTCTCTCTTCACATTATGATCACTCAGTTGCCAGCTAACTTGATACAACTGATTTCCTGTCTTGGCTGTTTCACTTGGCTGGAATGTGAAACTTTGCTAATTTTTCATTTCTCTCTTTTTGGACTCTGCTGATTGAGTCTGCTGAGTCTCCTAACTCGGCTCAATCAAACCTAGCTCATTCTTAAGCTCTTCAAATCCCGATTCACATAGAGGCTTAGTGAATTGCCAGCTAATTACTTATCAGTTGAGATATATTCCAAAGTGGTGTCCTTATTTTCAACATGATGTCTTATAAAATGATATCTGACATCAATGTGCTTTGTTCTTGAATGCAATAGCGGATTCTGAGTGATTGCAATAACACTTGTGTTACCACACACAATTGGAATTTCTCTTTCTTCTATATTATAATCTCTCACCGTTGCCTCATCCATGTAGACCTTGGGCACAACAATTGCAGCCTATTTACTCGTCACCGTGGATGTAGCTATCTAATTTTGTTTCTTGCTGAACCAAGAAACCAATCTGTTTCCAAGCATTTGACAAGTACTCGAAGTACTCTTCATGTCCACTCTATATCCAAAGATTATGCGAGTTTGCGTAGCCTACCACTCAATCCTCCATTATTTGGATATCATAAACCAACTCTTGGCATCCCTTAAAATACCTTAGGATTCTCTTGGCTGCAGTCATATGACTCTCTTTTGGTGCAGATTGAAATCTAGCACATACACATACAACAAAGGTGATGTCTGGCCTACTTACTGTTAAATAGAGCAATGATCCAATAAGGGCTCTATACTACTACTCACTAAGACAATGTGTCATACCAGGCTCTTGGTGCTTATTTCAATCCATACAATGTTTTCTTGAGCTTGTAGACTTTATCTCCAATAGTTTTATGCTCAAAACCTGGAGGTTGTTCAACATAGACTTCTTCTTCCAAAAGTCCATTCAGAAATGCACTCTTCACATCCATTTGATATATACAGTGAAGTTCTTGTGTGCAGCATAAGCAAGAAACATCCTAATTGCTTCCAATCTAGCAACATGAGCAGAGGTTTCATCAAAATCTATTACTTCCTCTTGGCAATACCCTCCGGCTACCAATCTTGCTTTGTTTCTAAAAATAGATCCTTCCTTATTCATCTTGTTCCTGAATACCCACTTAGTACCAATAACATTTTGGTGGGTAGGTCTTTGAACCAATTCCCATACCTTGTTTCTTTCAAAGTGATTCAACTCTTCCTGCATAGCCTGAATCCATTGTGTGTCATCCAATGCTTGAGACACATCTTTAGGCTCTATCTGGGAAATGAAATGTAAACATGGCTTCATGTTGAGCTTTGGATCTGGTTCTTACATCTCTAACATCTCTAATGATCAGCTCAGGTGGATGGTCTCTCATCCACTCACATCAGGTTGGAGTAAGTCTGTTGGATTCAGTCGTCTCGCAGCTAAATTGTCTTGAACAACTTCTTCATCATCATTCAGCTGCAGACCTTCCAGCTGTCTTTGAGATTCAGCTATCTCATCTTCTTCTCGGATTGAGGGCTCTCACATTTGCATCAACATAGGGACTCTTCATAGTTGGTTGATTCCTCTTCTCAGCTAACTCATCTATGTCTTCTCTATTCACATTAGGTTCATAAAAAACCACATGGATAGAATCTTCTATAACCATAGTCCTTTGGTTCAGCACTCTGTAAGCTTTACTCTCAGCTCAATATCCCAAAAAGATACCTTTATCCGCTTTAGCATCAAAAGCTTTCATGTTATCCTTGCCATTATTGTGGATGAAGCACTTACATCCAAAGTCTTGAAATATCCAACATTTGGCTTCCTCCCCTGTCCCGATTTCATATGGAGTTTTAGTCAATTGCATGTTGATCATACACCTATTCGAGTGTAGCAAGCGGTATTGATGGCTTCACCCAAAATCTCTTAGGTAATCCAAAACTTCAACTAACATTGTCCATGCAAACTTCCTTGAGAGTTTTGTTCCTTCTTTGAGCTACTCCATTCGATGTGGAGTTATTGCGGTGACAACTCATGAGCAATACCATTTTCAACACAATACTGAGTTATAATCCTATTGACAAACACAGTTCCCTTGTCAGATCTTATCTTTATAATGGTTTAACTCTTCTCATTTTGAACTCTTCTCATCAGCTGAGGCAATTTCTGCAAGGTTTCCTTCTTTTTACACATGAAGACAGTCCATGTATATCTTGAATAGTCATCCACCACTACTAAGGTGTATTTATTTCCAATGATAGTAGCTGGTTCAACAGGACCAAATAAATCCATATGCAATAGATGCAATATCCTGGTTGAAGAATGACTTGGCTTATCCTTGAAGGATGATTTAATTTGCTTTCCTATCTGGCATGCATTACAAATGCTTTCCTTCTTGTAGATTGAGTCAGATAATCCTTCCACAAGATGTCTCCTTGCAACCTTGTTGATTGTCTTGAAATTCAGGTGACTCAGCTTCTTATGCCACAACCAACTTGATTCGGTTGTACTCTTTTCTAGCAGACATGTGCTTGGTATAGCAGTTGACCAATCCACTACATACATGTTCTTCTGCATTAATCCTTGAAGCACAACTTCATTTGATTCAGCATCATTGATTTGGCAAACTCCCATATTGAATCCAACATTGTAGCCTTTGTCGCAGAGTTGACTGATGCTCAGTAGGTTGAAGTTGAGGCCTTCAACATATGCAACATCTGTGATTTCCAATCCACTTTTCCTTATGGATCATGTGCCTTTGATTTCCCCTGGAGTTTCATTTCCTCCAAAAATAGCTTTAGCACCTTTGATTTCCTTGAACTTTGATAGATTTCTATTGTTTCATGTCATATGTCCGGAACAACCACTATCTATGTACCAGGTTCCTTGGCACTCACTTTAGTGAACCTGAAATCAAGGAAATTAGTTTTTAGGTACCCATACTTGCCTGGTCTGAGGGGTTAGTCTTATAAGGTGTTCCAACCAATCTACGACCGGATGATATGACTCAAGAGGTTGCCACCTATTAGTTCCATTATCATAATGCACATTAGCAAATTGCTTGGGGGTTTTAGGATCATACAACCTGTCTCTTTTGTCTGTATGCTTGTGTGTGTGTGTTTGAGTATTTACTTTCTTGGGATAATAGTGATATTTACTGTGCATGTTGGGTTACTCAGTGCCTGGTGCATATGTATGCTTGATTATAACTTTTTTGCCTTGGGAATGACCTATGATGAGGTTGAGGTCTTTGCCACTTTGGCTTGTATCCCATAGGTCTTGGCTGATATCTCACTTTGTTATTCTAATCAGCTTGGCTTGGGTAATTTTTACCATTCCCATCATATGACTTTATTTGCTGAAATCTCTGGTACTTTTGGTAGCTCTGTTTATATTTCACAAAGTATTTTTTCTGTCTAGTCTGCGATTGACTTTTCTCAATTTAGTTTCGATTGTCTGTCAAGATACTCAATCGGCTTCTTTCCTTTTGAGTCAATAGGTTCATCCAATGATTTGGATACCTTAGTGAATGAAGCAATCACATTTTTAAGATCCTTTTCCTTCTTTTCTCAGAAAGCGACTAAATCTGCTTGGATCTTGGCCATTTCAAAACCTCATCTTAGTATTCTCATCAGCTATGTGACTTAGAGTACTTAGTTCTTTGGTCAGCTGTGAGTTTTGGCATTTAAGCTGACTATTTTTCTCATTTAATAGTGTGTGTGAGGTTTTTATGCGCTCAAAATCTTTCATCATTTTGCCAATTGAATCATAAAGATCTGGGTGATGAAGTGTTTGTGTCACAATCACTATCACTAGAATCAGAATGAGATGAGTTAGAGTGTACCTCATCTTCTTGATCTTTTGAGTCTTGTTCTTTGGCCATGAGGCATATCAAATCCTCTTCCTCTGTATGACTTGAGTAGTCTGCTTCACTACTATCTGAGTCTGTTGGTTCCTTGCACTTGGCTGTTTCAGCAGTCTCAGTAGCCAACATGGCTTTCTTCTTTTCTTGTCTTCTTTCCCTGAAGATTTTTCTTTCTTCATCATTTTTGTATTTGTTGACTAGTGGATAGGGATAGTCAACAGCGAAGTGTCCTGGTTGCCTGCAATTCCAACACAGGTTCTCATCACTCTGCAAGTCAGCTTTTTTTCGGCTCTCGATTATCGGCTCTCGATACTCAGTTCTTTGATGTTCAGCTCTCTTGGGTTGTCTGTCCTCCCTTGCTTTGGAGGGTGTTGAGTGTCTTCTAGATGATTCACTCTTGTTCCTTTTATAGTTCTTATTGAAGAACTAATTGAACATTTTTACCATCAGGGCAATCTCCTCCTGGCCTATGGTCTCCTTGGATTCAACTCTCTTTCCTTCACCAGCCATGGGTGTAGTTGTCTTGGGTACAACTATCTCCTCTTGTTCCTTCATTCTCAGCTCAAACTCATATGCTTTAAGATCGGAGAACAATTCATGGTTTTATTTTAAGGTGAGATCCATGGAATGTCTCGGGGCCATGACCTTCATTTCCCATTCACCGGGAGAGACCTTAGGATTTTCATCGCATCTTCTTCGTGTGTAGTCCTTTCCCAGAGCTAAAATCTCATTGATGATTTACGTGAGCTTGGCATCCAACCGATCCAGGACTTTCACTTGCAATCATTTTAAAATTTTCAAATTTTTGGACTACAAGAGTCAATTTATTTTTTTTTGATTTGATCGGACCCTTCACAAATCAAAGTGAGTTTTTCCCAAATTTCTTTAGCTGATTTGCAAGATTTGACTTTATTAAACATAGGCTTATCAAGAGTTTTGTAAAGAATATTCTTGGCAATATTGTCAAGATTGTATCTCTTTCGATCTTCGTTGGTCCATTCACAATGAGGTTTTTCAACCATTCTCGCTTACTCTATTCTCGCCGTGGAGTCCTTGCGGTGATAACTCATGATCAATACCATTTTCAACACAATACCGAGTTATAATCCTATTGACAAACTCGGATCCTCTATCGATCTTATTATTATGATGGTTTGACTCTTCTAATCAGCTGAGGCAATTTCTGCAATGTCTCTTTCTTTTTACACATGAAAATAGTCCATGTATATCTTGAATAATCATCTACCACCACTAAGGTGTATTTCTTTCCACTAATCTTTGATTGGTTCAACAGACCAAATAAGTCCATGTGCAACAGAATCAAGATCCTTATTGAAGAAGGACTTGGCTTGTCCTTGAAGGATGATTTGATTTGCTTTCCCATCTGACATGCATCACAAATACTTTCTTTCTTGTACACTAAGTCAGGCAATCCTTCAAAAAGATGACTCCTTGAAAGCTTGTTGATTGTCTTAAAATTCAGATGACTCGAACTTTCTTATGCCACAACCAACTTAATTCGATTGTACTTTTTTCTAGCGACATGTGCTTAGTGTAGCATTGGCCAATCCACTACATACATGTTCTTCTCGCTTGATCCTTGAAGTACAATTTTATTTGATTCAAAGATCTTTGATCTAACAGACTCCCATATTAAATCCCACATTGTAGCCTTTGTCACGAGTTGGTGATGCTCGGCCAGATTGAAGTTGAGGCCTTCAACGTATGCAACATCTGTGATCTCCAATCCATTTTTCTTTATGGATCATGTGCCTTTGATTTCCCCACAGCTTCATTTCATCCAAATATGACTTTTGCACCTTTTGATTTCCTTGAACTTTGACAAATATTTCTTGTTTTTACATGTCATATATGCCTGGAACAACCACTATCCATGTACCAGGTTCCTTGCACTCACTTCCTAAACCCGCAATCAAGGAAATTAGTTTTTAGGTACCTATACTTGCACGAGTCCTAAGGTTAGTGCTATAAGATGCTCCAACCACTATAGCCGGATAATCGACTTTAAGAGGTTGCCATCTATCGGTTCCATAATCATAGTGCACATTAGCAAACTGCTTGGAGGTTTTAGGATCATACAACTGTCTCTTTTGTCTGTATGCATATGTATTTGGTTGAGCATTTGCTTTCTTTGGATAATTGTTGAATTTTTGTGCTTGATGGGTTTTGTGCCTGGGTGCATATGTGTGCTGATGATAGCTCTTTTGCCTTGGGAATGGCCTATGATGAGGTTGAGGTCTTTGCCATTTTGGCTTGTATTCCATAGGTCTTTGATGATATCTCACTTGATTATTCGATCGACTTGGCTTGGATAGTTTCTACCATTCCCATAATATGATTTCCTTTGCTAAAATCTCTGGGGCTTTTGGTAGCTCTGTTTAGCTTTCACAGAGTATTTTCTGTTTGGAGTCTGCTGATGGACCTTTCTAAATTTTATTTCAGCTGTCATTTCAGCATACTCTACAAGTTTCTTGCCTTTACCCTTATATCCAAGACCAGTATGGTTGTGATTGTGTTTTTATGTGGGTGTTGGTGCGACATATGATGTTTTGGATTTTTGGACTCCTTCACTACTTGAGGTTTCTTTTTCCAAAATCACTCTAGGAGCATGAGCATGCGCAAAGGAATTGAATCATATGTCCTGCCTTATCTCCACACCCTTTACGAGTCATTATAAGTTAATCCAATGATTTGGATGCCTTTGTAGATGAAGCAATCACATTTTGACGATCATTTTACCTCTTTTCTCGTAGCATCTAACTCTACTTGGATCTTGGCATTTTCACCTTCAACTTTGTATTCTCATCGGCCTATGTGACTTAGAGTACTCGGCTCTTTAGTCACCGTGAGTTTTGCATTTAAGCCGATTGTTTTCCTCATTTAATAGTGTGTGTGAGGTTTTTATGTGCTCAAAATCTTTCATCATTGATGGCTCAAAAGCTACTCTAGAAAACCATAGGCAATGCACCTATCGTTTTATAGTATAGATTATTGAGTACCGAGTGTCATTCCCACGAGGATTATGTAAGTACTAATAATTACCGTCTTTTTGTTATTTAATCTAATAATTTTCAAAGTTTTGTTTGTTAAAATGGAAAATGAAAAATAGAGAATTTAAAATAATTACAACTTACAAAAGATCAAATAAAAGTAGATTGTAAAATTAAGAAATCAAGAGCTAGAAATGTGTTTGAATGTAAGTCCTCTAGAATGTTTTTGGATTCAACAAGATAAAAATACAACCATAAGCCCTTAAAAAAAACCAACCTCTTTTAGTAAAATCTCATGTTTCATGGACCGTAGAAATTCGATTTAAGTTAAACCCTCTATCGAGCGTGAATAACTTCTAACCTCAAGTTGATTAACTCAAATCTCTTTCTAGTTAAAACCACCAAGACATCATTATAACGATTTGTGGATTCCCATATTAGGTTTGACCACTAATCCGGAAGATTTATGTCATCCTATATCTAGGATTGCATGCAACTCTTTTCACTTATATAGGTTCTATTTCACCATGAATCTCTCGATTTCCGGTGAAGAATAAACTTCAAATCAATATCGCTAATACCAATTTGAATGAATAAGCATAATATAAGTGAATCACATAAATCATGAAGATTTTATTAAAAACATACAAACCTTAATCACAAATTCATTCTAGAGTTCATTACATTCAAACACTATAAATTTAGCTACACACGGCTTTGACAAGAGAATATACTACACAAGAAGATTTGAATAAAATGAACATGGTGTACTTAGCTCTTATTCAAGGCCAATTCAGACTTCCTCCTCGGTTGATTGCAATGATGTTGATTCCAAGCCTTCTCCTCTATTGCTCTTCAACTTCCAACTCTACCTCTCTTTTATCCTCTCAATGTATTTTGCTTTGAAACTTAGAATATACAATGAATCTCTCTATCAATGAATGAATGTGAATTAGTGAATATCCCAACTCAAACTCTTGGCTTTTATAGGCACCATCTTTGTGAAAGAACACATCAATAATGCCATCTTTTGCTAAACAAATGCCCCACTTCCATAGTTGAGTTGTTTGAATCATTGTTGTCATATGATAATTGAGGGAATAATATAGCTTGGTGCATAAAATGAGAAACCAGTCGATAATTAAAAGCACGCCAGCGCTTAAAAGCACAATCGAAGCCGTGTTTGCGGATTTTGCGAACACGCGGCCGTGCTTCAAAAGCACGGCCTGGCCGTGTTTGGTACGTCTTGGTTGAAAATTTGCTCGGTTTGGCTCCTCAAAAGCACGGCGTGCTTTAAAAGCACACCCTTCCCGTGTTTGATGAAAAGGCCTCGAAATGACGCGTTTAGCTTGGGATTTCGAGTGTTTTTGCATCCATAAACCCTGGGGTATGTTATGACATGAAACCATGGCCCAAAATTCACCAAAACCAGCTCGAATCATCAATCTACATCAATAAAAGCATCTCGAGTAATATGAACTATGTACAATCAAATATTTATGAAACTAACGATGAAATAACTCAAATCATACTCAAATATACACATAAAACATGCATAAAAAGACCCTTATCAAACCACCTCCAACTTTGAACTTTGCTTGTCCTCAAGCAAAACATTAAACAAAAAAAAAAATGATTCAATAAATTACAACACACAAGGATTTTTTTTTCAACACATTGAACACAAGCAATCAAGTTCTTAGCCTTCTCAACCCAAATTAACCATTCAAGAAAAACACGACTTTGTAAAGCGATTGATCATCAAGAAAGACTCGTAATATCGGCGAGGCATTATTCAAACTTGAAATCATCACTCCACAAATATTGATAGTTATGAATAACTTCAATTCAATAATGTCATGAAAATACAAGAATTCAATGGATCATTGTAGTTAGCCTACTAGTCATATAACCAAGCTTCTTGAACTTGTATTGGAATGAGAATTCAAGGAATATACATTCTCCTTTTTTTTTTTTTTTTTTTTTTTTTTTTGTAGGTCCTTTCGAGGCATTCTCCACTGGGTTTATATTTTGAATTTCCGTTCAAACACTCCTAGGGTGGTTTCCCATACTCATATTTGTGTCGCCGTTTTACGTAAAAGACAAACATGGGGCTCATGAATGCTCCTAATCACTAAGTAACAACAAATAGAGGAGTATAACCTCGATTGAATCCCCCTTTTTTCTTTTTTTTTCATTTGTTTTTTTCACAAGCTTGGTTTAACAACTAGTTAACCACCACTAAATCATGAATTCTCGAACGTTCATAACACTAAGTATTGTCGTAAATGCCTTAACACAACAAGTATTATGGTGTTGGAAATCTTGTCAAAATTTAGCCCACATCCACGTCAATTTATTCTAGACAATCAAATGCTTCGCATTGAAAACACAAATTAACAAGTTAATAAAGGTATAATTGGGTCAAATTATTGACTAGCAAACACTCAATTTGTTAAAATTAAAAAAAAAATCACATCTCTTGCGGACAAACTCAAAATTAAAACAAACACACACAGACTCATAATAAAAACAAGCACACAAACATTCCGAAAATGTTATTGCACCACTTCCAACTTTAAAGGTTCACATTGTCCTCAATGTGAAAGAAAGAGATGAACGAACACAAACAAAACACTCAAAAATCAACCACACTAGAAGAAAATAAAAGAGGTGGAAAAAGAAAAATACGACCTTACTAGAAGAGTGAAATCGGTATTGAGCGACCATTGGGTTGTTTAGTACGAGATCTTCATCAAAGATCTTCATACCTAATAAAGGATACACAACTCGAGTACCGTGAAATCATCAAATATAATTTTTTTTTTTTGAGATTTTTTTATAAAAACACGGTCGGGCGTGTTCGGTACAAATTTTTTTCTTGGTCGAAAAATTTTTTTAAAAATTTTTTTTTTAAAAAACACGGCCGTTCTTGAAAAGCACAGACTGTGCGTGTTTGGTGCAATTTTTCCTACAAAACCTTGGATTTTTGAACACGACCGGTGTGTGTTAGCGAAGTGGGTGACGAACACCGCCAGTGTTTTTTTTTAATTTTTTTAATCCCAAGCAATAAAAAAATTAAGTAAAAGAAAATGCACACAAAGTGCTTGGATTGCCTCCCGGTTAGCACTTCTTTAACGTCGTATAGCTGGACCGTTTACCCGATTTTGGAGATTAGTCGGTGGAGCCTTGGACTTATGAAAATCCCTTAGGCATTTAGTAGCGTTACCTCCAACTTCAAGCTTCAAAATGTGCTCTTTGACCTTCAGTCTCTATTTTGGAAATAAGTCTCCTAAGGAGATTATTTTTCATGGGTTGGCCTGCACTTTGATCAAATTCTTTCTCCAAGAGATTTTTAGTTTTCACTTCACTCAAAGAGATTGAGTCAACAAAAGAACAAGTAGTATCCTTATCAATTTCAACATGAATTTTAAAAATTACTTGTTCATCCCCCACTCTCAAAGCTAATTTTCCCTCATGCACATCAATGATAGATTTCGCGTAACCAAAAAAGGACACCCAAGAATTAGAGGAACATCAATATCATCATGCATGTCAAGAATAACAAAATCAACTGGGAACATGAATTTATCAATCTTGACTAACACATCATTGATAATACCTCTAGGATGTTTGATCGATTTATCGGTTAAGTGAATGTCCATCCTAGTAGGTTTCAGTTCACTTAATCCCATATGCTTGAATGTATCGTAAGACATCACATTGATACTAGCTCCTAAGTCTGCTAGTGCCTTATCAACAGGTAAACCATCAATTGTACAAGGGATAATAAAAGCTTCCTGGATCATTAAACTTTTGTGGTAATTCATTAGAAGAACATTTATCATTCAATTGCACATTTGGTAATTTGTTAAGCTTATTTTCATTAGGAATGATGTCATTTAGATCCCTATCATGCTTTGAAGGAGGTTGAACAAATGGAATATTGGTATGTAATTGCTTGAATGAATCAAGTACTTACCAAATTTGTCTTCCCTTCTATCTTCTTTAGTCAAACTCGGGTAAGGGATCTTGGGTTTGTATTCTGCAACCACCTTTTTCACGGGTTTGTCATCCCCCATATATTTCTGCATGGGAGTGTTATGCTCATGTGGAACATTGATGGTGATTGCCTTTAGGTGCTCTCTTGGGTTTGGCTCTGTGTTACCCGGCAAACTTCCTTGTGGCCTTTCGGAAATTATTTTTGCAATCTGTCCTATTTGGTTTTCCAAATTATGGATAGATGCCTCTTGATTTCTCAAGGATGTTTCCACCGCCTGGAATCGAGTATCTGTTGATTGCACAAACTTTGTTATGAGTTCTTCCAAGTTAGGCTTACCTTGATTTGATGAACTCCGGAGAGGCGTGTGTAGATTAGGGTTGGGGTTAGGTCATGGTTGACCTTGATTTCCCCAACCGAAATTTGATGTTGTCGCCACCAGGGTTGTATGTGTTGTTGTAAGGATTATTTGGGTAATTTACGGCTTGATTCCCAACGTAATTGGCACCTCACTTGCGGTATTATGTGTGGACATTCCCGATGATTATGCGTTCCTCCGCAAGTTTCACAAGATAAAACGCGTGCGGTGGTGGTGGTTTAGGAGCCGCTAGATCGTCGATCTTCTGGGTGAGCTTCGACCTCTGCATAGTGTAACCACCGATTTGCATCGCATTATAAACACCCACTTGTTACATTAGGTTTACCTCGTGCGGATTGCCATTGATAGCCATTCATGGACATTCCCTCTATCGGGTCTTGGGCGGCTTCCGGTGTTTTATTGTTCAATGTTCCCATTTTGCCGCATCAATTATTTGCCTCGTTGACGAGTAGCCCATTGTAAAACGTTTGGACTTGCATCCAAATAGGAAGACCATGATGTGGGCATTTCCGCAACAATTCTTTAAATCTCTCCCAAGTGTCGTACAAGGTCTCGTCGTCTTCTTGAGTGAATGAAGAAATTTCATTCCTCAATCGTGCGATTTTTTAGCGGTGGAAACTTTTCGGCCATGATGCTCCATGTCGTGATTGTTCCTTTTGGCAAAGTATTAAGCCATTGTTTAGCCCGTCCCCGAGGAGTAAATGGGAATAGGCGCAAACGGATGGCATCGTCGAGACCCCGTTGATTTTGAATGTATCGCATATTTCGAGGAAATTTGCGATATGATTATTCGGATCTTAAATGCGGTAGTCAGTCAAATTGAACAAATTGTTGCACCATTTGAATGACATTTGGTTTTATTTCAAAATTGTTGGTACCTTGCAACGGGTCTCATGATACTAGATGACGTGTCGTCCATGGATGGTTTGGCGTAGTCGTACATAGTTCTTTGTTCATCCACCATGCCGAAATCTTTGCTTTCGTTAATATCTTCTTCGTGTCCTGTATTAGTACTTTCCTCGTGTTGCTCTCGGCGGTGTCGCTTCCAAATTCGACGACGAGTAGGCATGCACTATGGTAAATAGAGAGGATAAGTGTAATTCAAGACTTACAAAGATAGATAAAAGATGATGGTAAAATAAAAATAATAAAGAAAAAATGATTAAGTTAACAAAAATAAAGTGTTCTTAATATTACAATCCCAAAGAACAACGGCGCCAAAAACTTGATGGCTCAAAAGCTACTCTAGAAAATCGTAGGCAAGTGCACCTATCGTTTTATAGTATAGATTATTGAGTCCGAGTGTCATTTCCACGAGGATTGTAAGTACTAATAATTACCGTCTTTTTTGTTATTTAATCTAATAATTTTCAGAGTTTTGTTTGTTAAAATGGAAAATAAAAAATAGAGAATTTAAAATAATTACAACTTACAAAAGATCAAATAAAAGTAGATTGTAGAATTAAGAAATCAAGAGCTAGAAATGTGTTTGAATGTAAGTCCCTCTAGAATATTTTTGTGATTCAACAAGATAAAAATACAACCATAAGCCCTTACAAAAAAACCAACCTCTTTTAGTAAAATCTCATGTTTCATGGACCGTAGAAATTCGATTTAAGTTAAACCCTCTATCGAGCGAATAACTTCTAACCTCAAGTTGGTTAAATGAAATCTCTTTCTAGTTAAAACCCCCAAGACAACATTATAACGATTTGTGAATTCCCATATTAGGTTTGATCCTAATCCGGAAGATTTATGTCATCCTATATCTAGGATTGCATGCAACTCTTTTCACTTATATAGGTTTTATTTCACCATGAATCTCTCGATTTTACGGTGAAGAATAAACTTCAAATCAATATCGCTAATACCAATTTGAATGAATAAGCATAATATAAGTGAATCACACAAATCATGAAGATTTTATTAAAAACATACAAACCTTAATCAGAAATTCATTCTAGAGTTCATTATATTCAAACATTAGAAATTTAGCTACACATGGTTTTGACAAGAGAATATACTACACAAGAAGATTTGAATAAAATGAACATGGTGTACTTAGCTCTTATTCAAGGCCAATTCAAGACTTCCTCCTTGGTTGATTGCAATGATGTTGAGCTCAAGCCTTCTCCTCTATTGCTCTTCAACTTCCAACTCTACCTCTCTTTTATCCTCTCAATGTATTTTGCTTTGAAACTTAGAATATACAATGAATATACATTGAATCTCTCTATCAATGAATGAATGTGAATTAGTAAATATCCTAACTCAAACTCTTGGCTTTTATAGGCACCATCTTTGTGAAAGAACACATCAATAATGTCATCTTTTGCTAAACAAATGCCCCACTTCCATAGTTGAGTTGTTTGAATCATTGTTGTCATATGATAATTGAGGGAATAATAGAGTTTGGTGCATCAAAATGAGATGTAAAAGTTGCTCAAAGGTTGCCAAAAAGCAAAAAGGGAAAGTCTCCATAATTTCCACCAACAAAAACCCGATCTGGATGAAAAACACGCCCATGCTTAAAAAGACGGGGCAGGCGGTGTGTTCGCGGATTTTGCCGAACATGGTCGGTCGTGCTTCAAAAGCACGGGCTGGCCGTGTTTGGTACGCGTCTTGGCTGAAAATTTGCTTTCGGTTTTGGCTCCTCAAAAGCACGGTCGTGCTTTCAAAGCACACCCTGCCCGTGTTTGACTAAAAAGCCCCGAAATGACGCGTTTAGCTTGGGATTTCGAGTGTTTTTGCATCCATAAACCCTGGGGTATGTTATGACATGAAACCATGGCCCAAAATTCACCAAAAACAGCTCCGAATCATCAATCTACACCAATAAAAGCACCTCGGAGTAATATGAACTATGTACAATCAAATATTTATGAAACTAACGATGAAATAACTCAAATCATACTCAAATATACACATAAAACATGCATAAAAAGACCCTTATCAATCATTTTGCCAATTGAATCATAAAGATCTGTGGGTGATGAAGTGTTTGTGTCACAATCACTATCACTAGAATCTGAATGAGATGAGTTAGATTGTACCTCATCTTCTTGATCTTTTGAATCTTGTTCTTTGGCCATGAGGCAGATCATAGCCTCTTCCTCAGTATCACTGGAGTAGTTTGCTTCACTACTATATGAGTCTGTTGGTTCGTTACTCTTGGCTATTTCAGCAGTCTCAGCAGCCAATATGACTTTCTTCTTTTCTTGTCTTCTTTCTCTAAAAACATTTCTATCCTCTTCATTTCTATATTTGTTGATCGGTGGATAAGGACAACCAACAACAAAATGTCCAGGTTGTCTGCCCGGTTCCAAAGAACAATCACTCTCTTGCAAGTCGGCTCTCTCGACCTTCCGATTATCGGCTCCCGATATTCGATTCTTTGATGTTCGACTCTCTTGGGTGGCTGTCCTCCTTGCTTTGGAGGGTGCTAAGTGTCTTCTTGAGGTTTCATCTTTGTTCCTTTTGTAGCTCTTATTGAAGAACTTGTTGAACCTTTTTACCATCGGGCAATTTCCTCCTGGTCAATTGTTTCCTTTGGTTTAGCTTTCTTCCCTTCACTGCCAATAGTGCATATAGCTCATGATTTGATGTCTTGGAGAGGTCCATGAGTGTCTCATGGCCATGACCTTCATTTCTCACTCAGCTGGAAGGGACCTTAAGATTTTCATGCACATCTCCTTCTGAATGTGCTCCTTTCCCAGAGCTGAAAGCTCATTTGTGATTTCTGTAAATCTGGCATCCAGCTGATCCGACTTTCATCTGTAATCATTTTAAATTTTTCAAAATTTTGGACTGCAACAGTTATTTTATTTTCTTTGATTTGTTCAGATCCTTCACAAATCAAAGTAAGTTTTTCCCAAATTTCTTTGGTTGTCTTGCAAGATTGACATTATTGAACATGGCCTTATCTAAGGTTATATAAAGAATATCCTTTAGGATTGACATTCTTACAAGTTTGGGCTGTGTTGACCTTTAGGATTTGCGGTGGCCCATCTTCTATCACTAGCCACATCTCATCGTGCAAAGGCGATAGATGAGCATGCATGAAAATTTTCCAGTCATCAAACTCTTCCACAGTGAACATGGGAATGCGAGTTAGATTTACTTCCATGATAATAACTTTGTTTTTGAAATAAAAGCTTTTAAAAACTCAAGTGTTGTATCTTTTGAAAAGACTGAGATCTAGTTCAGTAACCGGTGGGGAAGGCTCAATGAACCAACTGCTCTGATACCACTTGTAGGTCCCAAGGGGTGAGTAGTAAGGTTTAGAAGGGGGGTTGAATAAACCTTACCAAATTTTTGATTTAGTCCTTTTAAATATTTTCAGAGTTAACACAAATCAGCTAAGTCCTTGAGGGACATCTAGGTTGGCTTACTTCAGCAAAGTTACCCACTCAACAGACTCGATTGAGCTGTTGATAGTATAACTTAGCTGGGATCGGCTAATACTTAGATTTACAGTTGATTTGGTTTTTGTTCAGTGGAAGACTTATCACCCTTGATGTTTTAAACTTGTTTTAAACACTTGTTTTTAGCAATGAATATTAGCAGTTGAGTTTAGCAATTTTAACTTAGCAGTAGATATAAATAATGTGCAAGAAGCAAGAAAAATAAAGTGTTGTAAGTAAATATGACACAAGCAAGTTTTATAGTGGTTCAAGGATGGGGTAATTCGTCTAATCCACTATTCTGCAACTCCTGGAGGAATCCACTAAGTAACAGATTTGGTTACAAAGTAGTGAACAGTCCGAGACAGTCTTGATCACACAGTTGGCTGCTCTGGGACTTAGCTTCTTCACAAAACAGTTGTCTTGCTACTTCAGCTCCTTCAAACCTTGGAATTGATCACACAACCTTCCAACGAGCCTAAAGCTTCTGGTTCGAACTTGAACCTTCCTACTTCTCCTTCAACCTTGGAGAGTAGACCCCTTTTGCTCTTCAAACAGTTTGCACTTCAACTTGATGAAGTATTCTTTCCTTTATTGAGTGTGTCGGATCGAGTTCCTTCGATTTTAGGCTTGAGGAATATCTTTGAAAGCTTGAAAGTATTTGCAGGTTTGCTTGAATGCTTAATTGCTTGTAATAAATTTGGTTTGTTCTCTCTCTTACTTCCTCAGCCTTTTATAGTGCAGATTCGAAAATATGTCCGTTGAAGAGATAAACATATATTTCAAATCTCACTCGTAGGTTGTTGGCATGTCTTGTCCTTGCAGCATTAATGAGGATCGTACCATGAGTTTAATGCACTGCAGCCTTTCCTAGGTCTCTGCAGGTTTTTAGGTGCATCCCATTGGTTCTTGCTTTTTGTACTCTTTTTCAAAGAAACCGCTTTATTACATGGCGGCACTGACACATGCCTATTTCAAAGAAAGTCTTGACTTGTGTTGACAACGCTTCTCGACTTTCTTCAAGTCTTGTCTGCTTTAAACCCTTTTGACATTCGATTCCAATCATTTGGAATGACTTAGTCGATGGTAGTTTGACCGAGACAGTTTTACGTCACTTGACCGATCCTTCACTTGGCTTCACACAACCGAGTCTTCTCTTATTTCTTGATCGACTCTTGTAATCTTCAACTTAGTGACTCAACTCACTCGAGATAGACCTATCCATTACCGGTTGAATTACAAAGAAAATGGGGTGCCAACTTCCTATTCAAAGTTTTACATGGCATCATCAAAATCTAAACATAATTTTCCTAATCAATTTATTATAACCTAAGTGTTTCGTAGTCAATCCCCGAGAATACGACCTTGCTTGTCATTATCCTATAAACTACATTGTACACTTGCATTAGAGAAATCCAAACAAATATTTGTGGAGAACGTGGAACCTTTGGGGTTAGCATACCATCGAGTAAAACTATAGTGGTTGAACATAGATTAAGTGGGGTACAAATCAACATAAAAGGAAGAACTCTAGAAGCGAACCCATACGTCATAAAAATGAAGGACTTTGACGTAATCTTATGAATGGATTGTTAAGCGAACCGAGCAATCATCGATGTCACGAGAGGGAAATAGATTTCCATGTACAGGAAAGCGAATTTCACTTTCTATGGGACTAAATCGGTGTTTCACCACGAGTTATATTAGCAATGAAAGCCGTGAAGATCTTGAGGAAAGGAGAATGCCAATCATTCTTGGTGAATGTAAGGGCTACCCGATTGAAAAGAGAAATAATATCGATCGATATCCCAATCGCCTTTTTTCGATGAGTATCCTTACGGAATGCCACGAGAATCACGATTGGAGTTCACGATTGATCCGTGTCGGAGAAGCACCAACGTCAAAGGCACCATACAAGTAATTACAAGAATTGATGGATAATGGCTATATGAGACCGAGTGTGTCTTTATGGGGAGCACATGTATTGTTTGTTAAGAAGATATACGATACAATCGGGAAGTGTATCAACTATCGAGAGTGAATAGTCTCACGATCAAGAACAAATACCCCTTACCCCGTATTGAGGATCTGTTTGATCAATTAATGAGCTGGAGTTTTCTCGAAGATTGATCTGGGATCTGGGTATTATCAGCTGATGATCAAAGAAGCAAATATACCCAAAACGGTGTTTAGAACTCAACATGGACATTACGAGTTTACTGTGATGCCATTCGGGTTAAGCAACGCACCCGCTGTCTTTATGGACTTGATGAATCGAGTGTTTCATTCTTACTTGGATCAATTTGTCATTGTTTTCATAGATGACTGTTAGGAAATTTATTTGTTAGATTTTGATGATACCATGTAAAACTTAAACTAAGAAGTTGGCACCCCATTTTCCTTGTAATTTGTATTGTAATAGATCGAGATGTTAAACGGGCCGGGCCCGGCGGGCCAGCCCATTTAAACCGCAAAATAAATAGGGTTAGGGCCTCTAAATGCTGGCTTGTTTAGATCCGGGCCTTTTGGCCTAGGGGTCCCGGCCACTGCCGCCACACCGGGCCGCCCGACCACTGTTTTTTTTTTTTTTGAATTTTGGTATTTTTGAATTTTTGTTTTTCAAAATAGAGGATTGGTAAATAAAGGGATAACAAAATTTACGTAACATTTCCTAAGAAATATATTTTTATAGTGACTTAAAATGTAATCCATTATGATGATTTAAAATGTTATATAATTTATATCTCTCTAATAAATACAATACTATAATCTAAAAAGTTTAACATTTTCGTGACTTAAATTTGACAAATAATTGAAACTTTATGCAAATAATTATAAAGACGAATTTGTTGTATTTTGAGATTCCAACTTATCTCACGCACAAATATTGAACATCAAATCACGTTTTATCATTATTTATATTTTTTTAATTTGTTTGACAAAAATCAAAAGGTATTAAGAAAATATTCATTATATAGTGTTTATCATTCTACATTGTAGTTTGTTGTTTCTATTTTCATTTTACAAATGAGTTGTTGTACATATTTTTGTTTTAACTCTTATTGCAGTAAGTATGTTCATAAAGTTTCAAAGCCTTTGGCGATAATGTAACATAAAAAAAATTGTGTAATTTAATTTTGCATATTTAGTTTGATTGTTATATTGTTATACATGCTTTAGTATAAAAAATCGATTTAAATAAAAAAATAATTTTTTTGGCTTGTAGCCCGTTAGTGGCCCATTTAGCCCGAAGCCCGCTAGGGTTAGGGTTAGGTTCGAAAATGCTAGCCCGCATAGTAGTGGCCCGTTTAGCCCGAAGCCCGTTAGGGCTGGCCCTCTTGGGCTAGGGCCAGCCCGTTTAACATCTCTAGTAATAGATAGGACTGAAAAAACTGAGTCAAGTCAGCTATGTCAAAGATTACAAGAAGTCAATTGCGGACTATGTGAAGACTCTGTTGTGTGTCAGCTGAGTAAGGCCATGAAGGAAGTCAAGAAGTCGACTGAAGGAGAATCAGCTGAGGAACAGCTGTGAGAAGTGTCAGTCAAGTCAACTCAAGAAGCCAAGTCTACAAGTTGAAGTGACAGTTGAGTCAATCCAATGATTGGAGCAGACTCAAAGTCACGTGGGGTAAAGGCAGCAGTCAAGTCAAGACAACTGACTTAAATCCGTTGATTAAAGTCAAGAATATTACTCCATATAGTAATATGTCGGTTGCCAGTCTAAAAGTGTTTGGCCCCGAATTGTGCAAAAGGAATAAGTCAATGGGAAACATTGCACCTTGTGTCAGGCACCTGCAAATGCTGAAATGCCATTAATACAAGGAAATGTCAACATCACCAAGGCTGCACACCAAGAAAAGACAAGCCAACGATCACAAAGTGACATTTGAAATTAACATATCTCTTCAACGGGCAAAATTTCAAATGGGCACTATAAAAGGTTGAGGAAGCTATTGAGAAGAGGTCATCTTGATTACGAACCACGAACGAGCAAGCAATATTCAAGCATTTAACTGCAATATTCTCATAGCAATTCAAGAAATTCCTCAAGCCTCAAACCTCAAACTCGAAGAAACTCGATCCAAAACAAGTTGTGAAGGCAAGATAACTTCAACCATTTGAAGAGAAAACATTTGAAGAAGCAAAGGGTCTACTTTCCAAGTAAGGATTGTAGAAAGGTTCAAGGTTGAACCATTATCAAGTTTGTTGGAGGGCTTCGTGATCAAATCCGGGAACTTGAGAAGTGAGCTGAAGTAGCAAGACAGTTGCCCTGTGAAGAAGCCGAGTCGCAAGAGAAGCCAACTGTGTGATCAAGGCTGTATCAAGACTAATAACCACTTGTAAATTGATCTGTTACATAGTGGATTCCTACAACAGTTGGAGAAGAGAGGATTAGAAGAATTACCCCATCTTCGAACCTCTATAAAATATTTGTGTCATTTACTTTCAGCAAACTTATTTTCCCGCATATTTACTTTATATCGATGTTAGTATTATATTTGCTATCCAACCGATTAATAACCAAGTGTTAAAAATCAAGTGTTAAAAATAAGCTTAAATCTAAACAAAGGGTGTTAAGTCTTCCATTAAAAACCAATCAGCCAAGTTAAGTATTTGGCTTAAGCAAACTAAGTTATACTATCAACGACTCTATCGAGTCGTTGAGTGGGTAACTTAGTTTGAAAAGCCAACTTAGTGTCCTCAAGGACACAATCATTGTTTGAGTCAACTCGTTGAATATTTTAAAAGGACTAAGATCAAAAATTTGGCAAGGTTTATTCAACCCCCCTTTTAAACCTTACACCACACCCATTGGGACTTACAATGACATCTTGATTTATTTAAAGGATAAACAACAAGACGAAGAGCTTTTGAGGATCGTGCTTGAGACACTTTGCAAAGAGAAACTTTATGCAAAGTTCAAAAAGTGTGGCTGGAACGAGTGGTGTTCTTAGGTTATGTAGTTACTGCTCTTGGTGTTGAAGTGGACCCAGCCAACATGGAGACTATAAATGAATGGAAAGCACCATCGATCGTAAATGAGGTACGCAGTTTCTTAGGACTTGCTAGATATTGCAGACGGTTCATTGAGAGTTTTGCCAAGATTGCTAGACTAATGACCCGGCTGACGAGAAAGAGAGAGAAATCCCATTGGACTGAGAAATGCGAAACCAGTTTCAAAGAGCTGAAATGGAGATTGGTTATTGCACCTGTTTTGACGATACCTGCTGGATAAAAAAGGTTCGTTATTTATAGTGATGCATCAAAACAAGGTCTCGGATGTGTACTCATGCAATATGGGAAGGTGAGAGCTTATGCATCGATATAATTGAAGCAACATGAGCTTAATTATCCCACGTATGACTTGGAGCTAGCAACCATTGTACACGCCTGAAGATATGGAGACATTACCTGTACGGAGGGAAATGTGATATCTATACGGATCACAAAAGTCTCAAGTACTTCTTGACGAAAAAGAATTGAACATGAGACAACGAATATTGTTGGAGTTAGTCAAAGATTATGATTATACAATCCACTATCACTCAGGAAAAGCCAATGTGGTGGCAGATGCCTTAAGTCGGAAGAACAATGGTGAATTGATGAGTATGATCATTGAGCAAGAGAAGTTGATCAAGATATTCACCAACATGAAAATTGATGTGGTAGTACCACCAACTAACACCAAAGTTATCATATCTGCTATGGTGGCAGAGCCGACTTTGAGAAATTAAATCAAGGAGGTACAAACGAATGATAAGTTTTTGTGAAAAATGAGAGAGCGAGCTTTAGGCGGGAACATTAGAGGTTTCATTTGAAGCACCTGAAGGTACACTTACTTATGAAGGGAGAGTCTGCGTGCCAAAAGATGAGAACCTAAGAAGGAAAATCTTAGAAGACTCCTATTGTACACCTTACACAGTGCATCCGAGAGGTACGAAGATGTATCGTGACTTGAGAAATATTTTCTGGTGGAGAAAAATGAAGGAATCTATTACATCATTTGTGAGAGATGCATAACTTGTCAACATATCAAAGCAGAACACCAACTACCATCGGGGTTGCTACAACCACTTGAGGTCCCGGAGTGGAAGTGGGAGCATGTTACAATCAATTTGGTAACTGGTTTACCAAGGTCGAATAGAGAAAATGAAGCTCTATGGGTTATCGTTGAAGACTCGCACATTTCTTGCGATTAAGATGACTTTCAACATGGAACAATTTGCTCGATTGTACATTGAGGAGATTGTAAGATTACACGTGCCACTTTCAATTGTGTCTGACAGAGACATAAGGTTTATTTCAAATTTTTGGAAAGAAAGAGCAACGAGGACGAGATTATAACTCAAAGCAAGGTTTTCATCCCCGAAAAAGGATGATACATACATCGGAGGACACGCTTAGAGCGTGTATGTTGGATTTCGGAGGAGGTTGGGAACGCGACAATTGCCACATATTGAATTTGCTTATAATAACAATTATCATCAACTATTGGAATGGCTCTATACGAGGCATAATATGGGAGAAATGTAGGTCGCTAATTCACTGGATGAAGTTGGAAAGAAGAAACTTTTGGTCCCGATCCTCACATTATCTAAGAACATTGAAGCCGTAGAAAGATAGGAGAAAGGATTGAATTGGCACATGATCGATGTCTTATGCCGATTCAAGAAGAAAAGAGTTACAATTTGTTGTATGCGAGAAAGTTTTTCTCGAGTATCGCCTTAAAAGGATTTTCAGATTTGGTAAGAGAGGAAGCTCAATCCGAGATATGTTGAATAGTACAAAATTGCGGAGCAAGTCGGAGAGTAGTGTATAGATTGGCCTTGCCGCCAACGATGTCAAGAATACACAACATTTTTCACGTATCCATGTTACTGAGAGATACATGTCGGATCTAATCATGTTGTTAATTACGAGACCATAGAATTAGATAAGCGGTTATCATACGAGGAGAAACTATTGGCAATACTAGATCAAAAAGTGCGCAAGTTACGAAATCGAGGCGTAGAATTAATCAAAGTGCAATGGAGTGGTCATAGCCAAGAAAAGACTAAATAGGAATGCAAGGACAAAATCGAGCAAGACATCCAAAGGTTCAATCTTTGTTAGGCAAGTTTAATTTCGAGGACGAAATTATATTAAGAGGATAGTACGTAATACACATATTTTTATTTATAAGTTTTATTAAGATTGTGATTATATTAGATTTTAGTTAGTTTGAGAGGCTAAACTCATTATCTTCTAAAGTTCAATGTCCAATTATCCAAGCCCAAATTTAAGCCAAGTCTATTTCATGTGAACCCATTACCAATTGCTTTATTGAAAAGTCCTACTCCAAGTAGGATTTCAAAAATTTCAGCTATACACGATTTCAACTTTTCAAAATCTATCAAAATTCCTCATCTCTTATCATATTATCGATTAAAATCTTAATCAAAAATATTATTAGCTTTTTCTTGATTAGGACTCTTAACATTAAATACGCCTATAAATAGAACCCCATAACTCTAATTATTTTTTATGTTCTCTTATACCCAAAGAAAAGGTAAAGTCCCATTTTCTTCAATTTCATCTTCATACCACCCTTACGGCCACCAACCTAGATGCCCGGCCAATACCGCTAAAGACAACTAAAACCAACCAAATAATCACAAAGCTAGGAAATAAAAACCCATAGCTCGAAACCGAGAACCCATCAAAAACCAAACACCCAAACCCGATTATACCAAAAATTCAAAAAAAAAACTGAATGTTCACACCAAACTCCAAAACCTATAGAAGCCTCGTAACGGATTGACCTACATATTTTACGCTGCTCTTGAAATCTCGAACCCGTCATGCTACGAAAAATTCCCGAATTAGCCCAAAATCGACCATATTTTGCCCGAACTCGCTTGCGCGTCTTTGCGCATCAAGTCGCCCGGTTGCCGGTGTGGGCGGGTAGAATTGACCGTAGAAAAAAATATATAGAAAGAAGGGGATTTGGGGCTGGACGGGAGTACACAAAAAGGAACAAGTAAGGGAAAAAAAGAAAGAAGAAAAGGAGCTTGAGAGGGATGGGGGATTGTTGGAAGAAAAAAATGAAAAGAGAAAAAAAAAAAGACAGAGTAAAAAGGATGAAGAAAATGAGGAGTTTGAGGGAGGGATGTTGTTGACGTACAGAGAAGGGAAAAATGGGGGAGAAAGAAAATAGAAGAAAAAGGGAATTGGGGGAAATTGGTTGGTACAGAGGGAAAAGGTTGAAGGAAAAAATAAGGTAGCGATTGCTTAAGAAAATTTTTGATTTTAGTTCGCATCACGCCCCAAATGGGACGCGACGAACGATCCACAACTTAAATACAAATGAACCAACAAAACCGAGACAAATATCAATGAGAACCCAATAAGACAGAGTCTAAATAAAAATAGCGCGGAATAAAATATCAAGTGCGAATAAATCTTATACCGCAATCCATCATCCAAGTTACAATCCGAAAATCAACAAAATATAGCATCTTAAAGTCAAAGGTCATATGCCCTCAATTACAAACCCGAATGGAATGAAAAACAAAAGTTCGACAACAATATAAGAAAAGAGTCCAATCAACAAAGCAAGAAGTCGTAAATCCAACCAAAGATAGTACAAGGTCTCAATCGAGCCTGGTTCAAATCTCAACGAAATCCTCATCTAAGGTTAGAAAACGGGGGGATGAGACAAAAATCTCGATGGATGGGGTGATTGTGTGCGAGTGTGGCGCAATATAGTTAATGTGAGAAAACAATTATATGAAAACGCGTGAGTATGATGCATGATTTCACACACGATTCTAAGCGTCGTGATAAAATAATACAATAGTATATTTATACGATTCAAGAAAATTCATGGTCACACATGCACTATGTGAATCGATCAAGACAGGTAGGATTTAAATGCGGAAGTGTAACGCCAATCCTATGCAAGCAAATAATGGTTGCGTACGGTTTGTAGCGCCAACCAATGCAAAAGCAGTAGCGGTTGCGTGCGGAAATGTAACGCCAACCGAAAGCGGACGATAATGTTAGATAAATGTTTTTATCATGATTTTGATGATTTTGTTCAAATGGTTTTTTATACCAAAACAATGTCCCTAAATGTTGTCCCAATACTTCCGATCGATCTAAAATGTTTTTACTATTTTTCTGAGTATTTCTTGGAGTTTATTTTTCGATTTAAAATTGGACAACACTTTTGTTTCAGCTCGACCGGTCGCCCCCTATAGGGCAACCCGTACCTGAGTTGAGTTTTGAAACAGAAAATGGGACGTAAGAAAAAAAGGGTAGAGGCGGCCGGTCGACCAGGTGGGCGGCAAATTGTGGTCGACCGGCCGACGAGGGCGACCTGTACTGCAAGTTGGATTTTTGTTCCGGACTTCTCTGTTTCGTAAAATCGTCAAGGGCAACCGGTCCATACACTGAGGCGACCGTCGCACCCCCCGACCGGCCAAGTCCCCTGTGTAAAAATTCGCGAAATTCAATTTCAATCTTATCTCTGCGACGACCGGTCGAACCCCTGTTTTGACAAAGAAACTATCCGTTGCGTTTTGAGACACTTTTCCCTATTTTGTGGGATTGATTTCTAACACTATATTGATGATTTTAAATGGTTTCTTTTGCAGCAAATCACTCCCCAAGGAGGAGCCAATGTCTGGAAATCAAAGCCAAGACCTCTCCTATAAATAGAGGCTTCATTCAAGCAACAAGATACAACACTCTATACAAGCAAAAGAGCAAACAAAGCAAACACTTTCATATATCTTGTTGTATTAGCCTTAGCACTTTCACTTGCACAAATTTGAGGTCTAGGCTTTCAATTCTTGATTACACTTGTACTCATATTGTATCAATCATTATTGAGTTGTAATCTTGATTTTGGTCATCATTCAACACAAGACATCCTTGTGAGTATTCTTGTGGTAAGAATACACTTGGGTGATCTAGGTGATAGGTGTTTGAAGGTTGTGGTAATCTTCAAAGGTGTTGTAAGAGGATTGTGGTAATCCTCAAGGTGGTGTAAGAAGATTGTGGTAATCTTCAAAGGAGATTGTGGTAATCTCCAAAGGTGGTGTTGAAGAAGAGTGTGGTGCTCTTCAAGGGTTGTAAGTTGAATTTGTATTAATTTTGGTAATTAATAAAATTCTTTTTTTTCAAATCCATCCCTGATATCTTGGGGTGGTAGAGGATTAGGCCCTAGTGTGGGTTGAACCTCTTTAAATCGACGAGTGTTGTTTTATTTCCGCATTTACATTCTCGTCTTTGGTTGATTATTCGAAAAAGAGGGCAAAATCAAAAACCGAGATAATCTATTCACCCCCTCTAGATTATCGTAGCCACTGGACTAACAAGTGGTATCGAGCCAAACTCTTTGGCTAGCTCGTTCCGAGTAAAGAGGAAAGATCCATGGCTACGAATGACGCTTATCTCACCACCGGCGCCTCCACCAACAAGCCACCATTGTTCGACGCCAACAACTACGCATTTTGGAAAGACCGTATGGAGTGCTTTCTACAAGGGTGCGGGTTTGACATATGGAATGTGGTTATTGAAGGAGTTGATCAACCGACAAAAAAATTGGAAGATGGCACCTCGGCTCCTAAACCTTTCAAGGAGTTCGATGAAAATGATAAGAAGGCTTTCTCTTTAACGGTAAGGCCTTAAATATTTTGCATTGCTCACTTACCGCCACCGAGTACAATCGCATACGAGGCATAAGGTCGGCACATGAGGTTTGGGAAAAATTGGAGACTATATATGAAGGGACAAAGAAGGTCAAGCAAGCTAGAAAGACCATGCTTGTTAAAGACTTTGAAAACTTTAACATGTATGATGGTGAAAGCATCTCAAGATGGTGGAAAGGCTTGACAACATTATCAATCCTCTTGTGGCCCTCGGTAAAGTCATCTCCGAAGAAGACAAGGTGACTAAGGTATTGAATGCTCTTCCCGGCTCATGGTCCGAAAAGGTGACGGCAATCACGGAAGCACAAAATCTTGAGACACTCAAGTTTGACGAGCTCATCGGGAACCTCCTCATCTATGAAGTCTATCTCAAGGAGAGGAAAAATACCAAACCAACCATCAATCAATCGGGTATGCAAAATATTCCTAAAGGTCTTGCTTCCTCTTCTAATAATGCATACTATGATAATGATGATGATGATGAGGAGACGGCCGCACTTGTTCGAAAATTTGCAAAATTTGTGAATAAAAATAAAGCAAGAAAACCAAGAGATAATGCTTGCTTTAAGTGCGGAAAGCCCGGCACTTCATAGCCGATTGCCCAAAACTCAATGAGGAGGAACAAAAGAAAAAGAAGCCTTTTCCGAAAAAGAAGGCTCTAAATGCGGATGTCAAAACTTGGGATGAGCTACTCGAGACATCCGACGAGGAAGGTGAAACCGAACATGGTCTTATGGCTATAGACGATGAAAATAATGAGGTGCGCTCTAACTCCTCTACCTCCTCCTTAGTTGATGAATTGCAATGTGATTTTGATGAGTTGCAAAATGAATTTCAAAATTGATTGTTAAATACAAGAGTTTAAAGAAGGAGCATAAAGAGCTTAAAATAGAAAAGGATAAAATATTTACATCTTATGAGACTCTTGATCATGTTCATGCTATTACTCAAATTCAAACTCTTGAAACCGAGAAACAAATGCTCACTAATGATATTGATAATTTGAAAAAGGATGTGCATCGTTTTAATTTAAGCACGGATAAGGTTACTAAAATTTTAGATACACAAAGAGGTGAGCATTCAAAACAAGGACTTGGTTACAAACCATTTCAAAAAGTCTTTAAGAAAAATAATCAAGGTCCAACTTTCATACGTGCTAGTAGCTCTCATACTCCTACTTGTTTTTATTGTGGCAAAATTGGACATTATGCTAATAATTGCAAATTGAGAAATAGCTCTAGTTATGTTTGGAGACCCAAAGGTCTCAAAACTAACCCTCATGGACCCCAAAATTATAGGGTACCTAAAAGAAATACTTTTGTAGGTAATAGGGGCTATAACAACCATGGAGGATTCGAAATGGCTCGTGGACAGCGGATGTTCACGCCATATGACCGGGAGGAGAGAGCTTTTTACCAACATCAAGCTCCAAGAAGAGGGTATGGTCATGTTCGTTCGGCAATGGCAAAGGAAAAATTCTTGGAAATGGAGAAATTGGTAACTCTTCTTTCTCTCTTTGTAATGTTCTTTTAGTAGAAGGGCTTAAGTTTAATTTGATAAGTGTTAGCCAACTTTGTGATTCAAATTATGATGTTTCTTTTAATAAAGAAAAATGCCTTATTCTTAAAAATGGTAATATTATTTGTGAAGCAAATAGAAAAGGCAATCTTTACAAAATTTGTACTAGTGATTTGGTTAGTCAAAATGTCTCTTGTCTTGTCGCCAATAATGATTTAACGAATTTATGGCATAGGCGACTCGGACATGTTGGATACAAAAATTTGAAAAATATTTACAAAAACCAACATGTAAAAGGACTACCCAAATTGAATTTTGAAAATCTTGGCTTATGTGACACTTGTCAAAAGAACAAATTAGTTAAGAGTAGTTTTAAGCCCAAAATGAAATTTCCACTACCAAACCCCTACAATTGCTTCACCTTGATTTGTATGGGGATATTGGTACGGCTAGTCTAAGTGGAAAACATTACACCTTTGTTATTGTCGATGATTTCTCTAGATATACTTGGGCACTTTTTCTTGCAAATAAAAGCGATGCCGTTAATGAGTTTGTTAAGTTGTGTAGACTTATTGAGAATGAAAAGGAAGATACTATTAAGTCTATTCAAGTGATCGAGGTGGAGAATTTGATGGTGAATTTAGAGTCTTTTGTGAAACCAAGGGATATGCACATAATTTTTCGGCTCCAAGGACACCTCAACAAAATGGTGTAGCCGAAAGGAAGAATCGGACGCTACAAGAAATGAGTCGGTCCATGCTCAATGAATTTTCTCTTCCAAAATATTTTTGGGCCGAGCGTAAGTACCGCTTGTCATGTCATTAATCGAGTTTATATTCGTCTAAAATGAATAAAACTCCATATGAGCTTTGGAAAGGAAGAACTCCAAATATTAGTTATTTCAAAATATTTGGATGTAAGTGCTTTATTTTGAATACTAAGGATCAATTGGACAAACTTGATCCTAAGGCCGATGAAGGAATATTTATGGGGTATTCAACCAAGAGCAAAGCATATCGGGTTTACAACAAGACTAGCATGGTTGTTGAAGAATCTATTCATGTCAAATTTAATGAAGCCTCGGGTGTTGAAAGAATACCCAATGACGATAGTGATGAAGAGGATATTGTTGAACCTATTGTTCAAAGTGATGCTCATAATGATAAACCTTCTATTTCATATGATCAACCTTCAAGTTCAAATGTTCCTCAAGAAGATAGGGGTGATACTTCAAATCTTCCCGTAGCATTGAAATTTAAGGGAGATCACCCAAAAGATCTAATTATTGGTGATCCCCTTGATAAAGTAATGACTCGAAGGAATTTTGCCGAGAAAGCTCTTATATCTCAAAAAGAGCCTAAAAATGCTAAGGAAGCTATTGAGGATGAAGATTGGTTTTTGGAAATGCAAGAGGAGTTGAATCAATTTGAAAGAAATGATGTATGGGAATTAGTACCTTGTCCTCCATCTCAAACAATTATTGGTACAAAATGGGTATTCCGGAACAAACTTGATGATCAAGGCAACATTGTTCGAAATAAGGCAAGGTTAGTAGCTCAAGGGTATTGTCAAGAAGAAGGTATTGACTATGATGAAACTTTTGCACCCGTAGCACGTTTAGAAGCTATTCGTATTTTACTTGCCTATTCTTGTTTCAAAAATTTCAAACTTTACCAAATGGATGTTAAATCCGCTTTCTTAAATGGTATTATTCAAGAAGAAGTCTATGTAAAACAACCTCCGGGTTTGAAAATTTTTCTAGGCCTAATGATGTTTATAAACTTAAAAAGGCTTTGTATGGTTTAAAACAAGCACCCGTGCATGGTATGATAGACTTAGCTCTTTTCTTTTGCAAAATGGTTTTACAAGAGGTAAAGTTGATACTACACTCTTTGTTTTTGAAAAAGGGCAAGATTGTTTACTTGTGCAAATTTATGTTGATGATATTATCTTTGGTGCTACAAATGAATCTTTGTGCAAGAAATTCTCCAAGTTAATGCAAGGTGAATTCGAGATGAGTATGATGGGGGAGCTAAACTTCTTCCTTGGACTTCAAATTAAGCAATGCCAAGAAGGTATTTATATTTCGCAATCAAAGTATACAAAAGAACTTTTGAAGAAGTTCGGCATTGAAGAAGGAAGAACCGTCTCGACTCCTATGGCAACCAATGTCAAAATTGACAAAGATGAAAAAGGCAAGACGGTTGATGAATCCAAGTATCGAGGTATGATTGGTAGTTTACTTTATTTAACCGCTAGTAGACCGGACATTCTTCATGCCGTATGCCTATGTGCTCGTTTTCAAAGCAATCCAAAAGAATCTCATATGAGTGCCGTTAAAAGGATTTTTCGATATTTGAAAGGCACCATTCAATATGGTTTATTTTATCCAAAGAATGAAAATTTTTCTCTTAAAGGTTATAGTGATTCTGGACTATGCGGAAATATTGATGATCGGAAAAGTACTTCCGGATCATGTCAATTTTTAGCGATTGCCTAGTTTCTTGGTTCTCAAAGAAACAAAATTGTGTTTCACTTTCAACTTTCAACGGCCGCCGAATATATTTCCGCCGCTTTTGTTGTACTCAACTTCTTTGATGAAACAAACCTTAGCGGATTACAAATGCTCTTTTGAAAACGTACCTATCTTTTGTGATAATATATCCGCTATAAATATTGCTCAAAACCCTTCTTCATAACCGTACTAAACATATTGAGATTCGACATCATTTTCTAAGGGATTGTGTTTCAAAACGAAAAATTGAGATATCGCTTTGTGCCATCTCAAGATCAATTAGCGGACATTTTTACAAAACCGCTAACTTCCGAGACTTTTGCGTCAATACGAGCTCGGTTAGGCATAATGCATATTGAATGAGGTCCACGTTTGCATTTTGCATGTTTTTAAAACTTAGGGGCGAAAAATCGGATTTTTGGTTGAAAATTCGGATTTTGAAAAATTTGTCAAACAAATGGGGTGAAGAGGTTGAGGGCAACCGTCGCCCTCAACGCCGACCGGTCGCCCTCAACCACGACCGTCGCCCTAGGCTAATTTTTGGTTTAAGTTCGCTTCGTCTTGACATTTGACGCTTTCACTTCTTTTGCCATTTTTCGTCCCTTTGCCATATGCACACTATTGTCACTCAAAATGATTTTTATGCATTCCATTTATATCTTGGACCTTATATAGCATGTTTATCATCATCATTGCTCATCTTTTCCGATCGAATGGTAAGAATTTTCCTTACTTTGCTCAATTGGGTTGAACCACGAGTTTATGGCTTTCTTGTATATTTCTTGATAATTTTTGCTTATGATCCCGTTGAGATTAGTTATTATGTTGTATTGTATGATGTTTGATGTGGATTGGTGATGAAATTTTTTGGCTTGGACCATTTACAAGGGCTATATACAACTCTTTTTATTTTTCACGCCCACAATGTGTTCGATGAAATGCTTCAATGAAAATTTTAACTTCTACATGATTCTCTCGCTTCCAAAAGTCTTCTATACTCATTGAGATCATGTTTTGGGAAATAAAACGAGTGTATGAACTCTTCATGATATTTTTCTCCCATTTTCCTTGTTTTTTTTTAAGCCTAAATTGCTCAATGGTTGATAAACCATTTCTTTGGCGCACTTTGATATACTTCTATGATGTTTCTATCATCCTAACATTCTTTTTGATGATTCCAAAGGGGAGAAACAGAAATTGGCTCGTTAGCTCAAAGAAGCTAATAAAAGCTCATGAAAGAAGCTATAAGCTATGGCTTGTTTAGGCCATAAGTTGTGAAGTAAACTTAGTCCAATGGTTGTTTTATGGACTTGTTTGCATGGATATTAAGTATTTGTGATGGGGGAGCTTCTAAGCTCATGGAGTTATTGTTTATTTTGAAAGCTTGTGCTTTTAGCTTATGCAATATTTCTTCTTAATGTGCTTGTTGATAGGGGAGCTTTTGTAAAATGTTTTTAAAACGGATAGTTTACTCATAAACCGAAAAATTATTTTGTTTTTCGAAATCGTCCTCTTGAAAATTGTTTTGGTTTGTAATCATCAAAAAGGGGAGTTTGTTAGATAAATGTTTTTATCATGATTTTGATGATTTTGTTCAAATGGTTTTTTATACCAAAACAATGTCCCTAAATGTTGTCCCAATACTTCCGATCGATCTAAAATGTTTTTACTATTTTTCGGAGTATTTCTTGGAGTTTATTTTCGATTTAAAATCGGACAACACTTTTGTTTCAGTTCGGACCTGGCGCCCTATAGGGCAACCCGCACTGAGTTGAGTTTTGAAACAAAAATGGGGCGTAAGAAAAAAAGGGTAGAGGCGGCCAGAGTCGACCAGGTGGGCGACGGTGTGGTCGACTGAGGGCGACATTGCACTGCGCAAGTTGGATTTTTGTTCCGCACTTCTCTGTTTCGTAAAATCGCTGGGCAACCGTCATCACGGTGAGGCGACCGGTCGCACTCCCCTTCGACCGGTCCCCCGTGTAAAAATTCGCAGAATTCAATTTCAATCTTATCTCTCAAGGCGACCCAATTCGAACCCCTGTTTTGACAAAGAAAACTATCCGTTGCGTTTTGAATGACTTTTTCCTATTTTGTGGGATTGATTTCTAACAACTATATTGATGATTTTAAATGGTTTCTTTTGCAAAGAAATCACTCCCCAGGAGGAGCCAATGTCCGAAATCAAAGCCAAGACCTCTCCTATAAATAGAGGCTTCATTCAAGCAACAAGATACAACACTCTATACAAGCAAAGAGCAAACAAAGCAAACACTTTCATATATCTTGTTGTATTAGCCTTAGCACTTTCACTTGCACAAATTTGAGGTCTAGGCTTTCAATTCTTGATTACACTTGTACTCATATTGTATCAATCATTATTGAGTTGTAATCTTGATTTTGGTCATCATTCAACACAAGACATCCTTGTGAGTATTCTTGTGGTAAGAATACACTTGGGTGATCTAGGTGATAGGTGTTTGAAGGTTGTGGTAATCTTCAAAGGTGTTGTAAGAGGATTGTGGTAATCCTCAAGGTGGTGTAAGAAGATTGTGGTAATCTTCAAAGGAGATTGTGGTAATCTCCAAAGGTGGTGTTGAAGAAGAGTGTGGTGCTCTTCAAGGGTTGTAAGTTGAATTTGTATTAATTTTGGTAATTAATAAAATTCTTTTTCTTTTCGAAATCCATCCGGATATCTTTGGGGTGGTAGAGGATTAGGCCCTAGGTGGGTTGAACCTCTTTAAATCGACGAGTGTTGTTTTATTTCCGCATTTACATTCTCGTCTTTGGTTGATTATTCGAAAAAGAGGGCAAAATCAAAACCGAGATAATCTATTCACCCCCTCTAGATTATCGTAGCCACTGACTAACAGATAACTCCGGATCGTGTGGGATCGAGACAAATGATTCCTTCGTTTCTTCCTTGTAACTCCCGGTCGGATGGTCCAAGACCGCACCTTATCGCTCCGTAGGCAAAGACAAAATCCACAGCGATGGAGTCGGGCGAGGCTCGGATCCGTCATAATCATGATTATACCTCAAGTACTACGACCCGTTTCCCTTGGACAAACTCCGTCCCTCGATTGCGGGATTAGGGCGATGGGGCCTAAGAGTGGAATAGCAGCCGAGCTGCCGGTTCCATCCCCGACGTATCCATTCCGATTGTGAGCTCGACACACCAAGTTGACTCGAAGGAAAGTAAATACAAGTTCAAGCAATCAACCGGCAATGAGTATTATTGATTCAGTGGGAAGCGATTGAGAAAATTTTTGAAAAACGCGAGTGGCAATTATGGCGTTGATGGAGTTTTTGGATGAAGATAATTATCGGAAGGATAAGCAACCTTCGATATCTTGAAAGATTAGGTGGGACATAAGTCCCGTTATAGATTCAATTCGCAAGGCAAGGAAGTCGCTCCGCGATCGGGTATTAATCGGTCAAATTGATCCGATAAGTCGGGGTTTTTGGAAAGTAAAATATTTAAATTAAATCTCCAAGTCAGAGAGTCCAGGGCTATTTTAGTAAAAGAGAAAATAATTTGAGTTAGGTCCTTTATAAAAGAAAAATTGTAATTTAGCCCCGTTTTGTAAAAACTAACACTTTTGGGGTTAAAAATTGAATAATTAAATATCCCGACCTTGAAAAATTATGAGGTCAGTTCCTAAATTCTACAAATTGTCCAGAGATTCAGGTTTTTAAAGTTTTATGGTCTAGTTTTTATAAAAATCTCACATTGGCCCCAAATTTGTAAAAATTGTCAATTCGGACCTTAAGTTTTAAAAATTCGGAACTCACAAACCGGAAGGGCTTTTAATGTGATTCCAGTTGGAAAATGTCACTAAGGTTGGTAGGATATTGGGACAAAAGCAGTTTTTAAAAGCAATATGTGTAGGTCCTTCAACTTTTGAAAATATCATTTTTGTCTCATTTTAAAATAATTGCCTTTAAGGCTTTTAGGGTCCAATTGTTATGTAATTTGAACCTTGGATCCAAAATATAATTAAGTTATAGTTAAGTTAGTATTTCCAGGTGCATGGGCTGCATAAGTCCTGGAAATTTCATTTGGGTCCTCAAGTTTAGTATTTTACACATTAGTCCCTCAATTTTAGAAAAATTGTTTTCCAAGCCCTAACCACTTGGATTTTTTTGGAATACTTTTAAAATGTGTCATTCCCAGTAACTTAAGAGTAAAATTTTCAAATTTTAAAGTTAGGTCTGGTACAGTTTTAAAAATTGCAAAGTAGCCCTTAAACTTTCAAAATTTTACAATCTAGTCCTTGGGCTTTTAAAGGTTGATTTTATTTATCTCAAAACTCTTAAAACTTTATTAAAATGTCCAAAAGTCATTTTTGAACCTGAGTACAGTCCCAAATTTCGAAATTTGCAGAGGGGTCCTTTAACTTTTATTTTCTTGCAATTTAGTCCACCAACTTTCCATTTTTGTATTTTTAAGTCCAAAATTGAAATTTAATCAATTATGCTCGACTTTTCCAGGTTATAAGTCATCCAAAACATAGATTTTAAAGATCATACACATGCATGTCCAATACATACAAAAATTCATCAATTAAAACATTAAAGTGTACATGCATGCACCTAAAATTCAATAAATAATAATTTTGAGCAACTCTTGAGAATTTTCATGATTTGATATATAAAATTGACATGCAATACATAATTATATATATCTCAAGGCTCATGATTAAAGTTTCTACATGCATTTAATCAAAACATCTAAAAGTTGGAAAAATAATTTTTTCCACCCACCTTAAATTTGGAAATTGTGAAATAAAAGGATAATTTCACAATTTTTGGATGAGGCTTCTTAGGTCAGCCCCTAAGTCAAGAAAATATCAAAATTTGGAGTTAGAAAAATGAGAGAAAAATTAAGGAGAAAAAGAAGGAAATAAGGAAATGAAAAGGACTACACTTTACCTTGTGTAGTAGATGTTTGAAGACTAGTTGAAGCTCAAAATTGGAAATTTTGGCTCAACTCCAAAATCTCCTAAGGTCAGCCCCTATTTCTCAAAAATGAAAAAGGGGTGTTAAAATTTGAAAAAATAGGAAGAGTAGGGAAGAAGTCTAGTACACAATTCTTACCTTGTAGTCTAGTTTTTCTACTATTTTCTTCTTCAAGCTTGAGGTCTTTCTTCAAAATGTTGTCAAGTTCAAACCTTCAAGTTCTTGTAAATGTACCTCCAAAACCAAATTCAAACTTAAGTTAAGAAGGTGGAAGAGATGAACAATGTGATATCAAAAATGGATTGAAGCTAAATTTTCTTACCTTGTATGATGATGGTTCGATTTTTATGAAGAATAGGGAGGAAAATGTTGAATTTTTTTCTAAGTATAGAAGAAGAAGATGAAAGGAAGAATGGAGAGATGTTGGGAGTTTAGAGAGAAGGAGGAGGATTTTTGTTAGAGGATAGATGTGTTAGATGAAATGAGATGAATTTTTTTGACAAAATTTGGCCATATGGCCGTCCACTTCATGGAGAGAGGGGAGAGGATTTTGATCAAATTGTGTCTTGTAATTTGTCTCTTGCATGGAGACAAAAATGCAAGTCAAAGTGTGGGTCAATTGGAATTTGAAAGGAATAAGAAGAATGTTGGGAAGAATGGAATAAGTTGGGAAAAATAATAATAAAGAATTGGTGTATAAGATGATGTGTATAATGTTTGAATTAATGATATAATTATACACAAGATGACTAATATATGGTGCAGTACAAGAGTTGGATGATATTTTTATCCCAAAAATACCACCATGGCCGTCCACTTTGAGGGCAAATTGGTAATTCCATATTTTTTTGTCCCAAATTTGATGATAATAGATGAAATATATCAATCTCCAAAATATTTAGTGATTTCCTTGATCACTTGTAAGTCTCAGATCACTTAATCTAAATCAAAATCTTAATTCTATAAGGTAAAAGTCTCTAAAATAAATAGTCTCTTAAAATTCTAAGGTGGCTAATAAATACAAAAATAGTAGTAATGATCAATCAAGTGATCATAAATGAGGGATAGAATTAAATAAGATCATGATCACAAATGATTAAATAAAATGAAATAAAATACAAAATGTATATATTATTATTAATTACCCGTCAAAATGATGCGATAAAATAGTCGATCAAATGTTTAAACAACAATAAGGATCCATTAATAGCTTCGAAAAATCGGGGCTTCACACCGCTAGAGAAATATTTTTTACTCCACAATATGAATGCTTATGAAAATTTCAAAAATATACTATTCATTTTTTTTTCTCCCACCAATCACTTCTACCCACTTTTCAAAAAATCCATCAAATCACCAATCATTATTACACATCCTCCCACAAATTTTACTATTTACTCACTCACACATTTCTAACTACCAATCATATTCAGTTGGCCAAATTAGCCTTATTCCAATTTTGGGAGAAAAAGGGTGCATATTTATGGTGGTTGGAGAGCCCTCCCGCCTGGTGGTCCATAGGGCCCCTCTTGGGTCGACCTCGTCGTAGGTGGACACCCCGTAGTAGTCCAATACTTTTTAATCTGCTTTTCAGTTGCTGCCTGTTACTAGTAAATGTTATGTAATAAATGAGATCATTATTGTACACGTTCACCTGATATATTGAAATACACGATGAATGAAACATTAAGGTGAATAATAAATCATATTCATTATTTCAATTTTGAGATTCACTAACTCAATACAAAAGCCAATCCCAATTAGATTTTGGAAATTCAGATTTGACAATGTCGTGCGCATGGAGTGTAAGTTTAGGTTGTAATTTAGGAATCAATTTCCTAAATTATTTTACTTAAATTGGTTTTATAGTTGGGGATTCTAATTGGTTATGAATAAGCCCTAATTATGGTGAATTCAAGTTTTTTTTTCTGATGAATTCAAGTTCATAATGCACTTTATAACAATGGTCTTCATAGTTTAGTAAATGGGTCGGACCGAATCGAAACTTAAAATTTTATAACGTATCAATCCTATATACTAAAAAATAATGATACATGCCAACACCTCACTATTGCGAGACATGTACCAACTCATCATTCTCCTAGTTACACGTGGCGGCTTCACAATAATCGATGGTTAACTATTTTTTCCATATTTTTCTTTGATGGTAAAAAGATAATATGAAAGGTAAAAAATTAATCTAAACAATCTATCTATATAATCTAAATAAGTTAGTTACTTTAAAAAATGGAAGGTATATTTATTGGATACTTTTGATAATAAAAATTAGCACATATAACTAAGTGATTCTTTAAATGCCAAATTAACTATCAGCATCTCAATATGCAATCAATTTGCGAAAACTAATGTGAAAATAATTATAATATTGTAATTAACAATTTAAAAGTTCATGCCATTTTAACAAGCCAAAAACACACACACAAAACTCAAATTTATTAATAATAAATTTGTTTTGCGCTAACAAATAACATGCGAATTTAATTGAAATAGTTTTACTCAACTACATTGTGTACAAATTGCATACATGGGGTTTGATCGGGCCATGTATTTTCACCGCCCGACCAAAATTGGGTCGGCTGATTCGACCCAAAATTTTTCAAAATCTCGATGGACTCGGTAGGGCTAATGGGTCTGCCATTGCCGCTCTAATGCAACCAACAGAGCCAATGAGCTCGTTTGCCATGTACGATTAGGTGGGAAAAAGCCATTTATTAGCCCGATAGTCATGTTTTGCAACATTGAAAAAAGCCCATTATTTTCTCTCGTACCCATGAAAATCATTGGGATAATTACACTTTTGGTACCCAAAGTTTACTATCTTTTTGGTTTTGGTACCTAATGTTCCAACTTAATCACTTCTAGTACCCTAAGTTTCGACGTTAATCGCTTTCGCCACTACGTGGCGTTATCTTTCCATTCAAAATTGACGGTTGACTGTTGTTGCGGTAAGAAGTGGTTTTAGCCTCAATTAACTTAGGTCGCTGCACCTCCAATACAATATTTCCCTAAATGATGACCCCATTGAATTAAATATGAATTATTTAAATATTTATTGAGTGAAAATTGGTATTTATTATTTTACAAATAATTAAATAACTCGTAAAAGTTTTAATATCAATTATTAAAGATAAATTAACAAATTTAAATAAAATCACTATTAAGTATTTGAATACAATTAGTAAAATTTCTCATTTGATTATGAAAGTATTATTATATATTTCTATGCTATGTTTTTCCTTTTCGATTTCAATATATTAATTTAAAAAAAAAACAGAAAATAATATAGAAAAAAATTTTGAAAACAAAAATAATATAGAAATATTTGTTGAAAACAAATATAATGTTACTAGAATTACAAATATGGCAAAATTGTTTTTCACTTTTTAACTGTTCTTACTTCACCAATTATAATATTACTAGAGTTTAAAATATAGAAAAAATTGTTGAAAACAAAAATAATTAAATAATATTGATTTCTTCTTTTCGCTTTTTCATTGTTCTTTCTTCACCAATTTTCTCCCACCAACCACCCACCACCGATCAACAATCGCAGTAACCGCGCAAGACCCCGCCAATGCAGCCCGCAAACACTGACCACCGCGACCTCTTCTTCTATTTTGATTTTATTGTTCCTTTCACGCATTTTCATCCTTTTTCACCAGATTCTTCACCTTCTATTAAAAATTTCCTTTTTTTTTTTTAGGGAAACCTCCTATTAACAAAATTGGTACTAAATCCCAGTCCACTTCTTACTTCTTTACCTGCAAGGGAGGGGGGAACTTGATTGTGGGGAAATAGGGGAAGCCATTGGTGGGGGAGGGTTGGGGACGGGGAACTGGGATGGTGTGGTGTGGGTTTCCCAAGAAATTTTGGGAGGAAGAAGGCGGGAAAAAGAAAAGGAAAAAAAGAAAAAAACAAATTTTGTATTTTATTGATAAATATAAAATACAAAAATAAATCACTTTTTACCTAGAGTAGGAGGTCAACCGTCAGTTTTGGATGGAAAGTTAACATCACATAGTGAAAATGATTAATGTAAGAAACTTAGGGTACTAGAAGTGATTAAGTTGGAACATTAGGTACCAAAACCAAAAAAACAGTAAATTTTGGGTACCAAAAGTATAATTATCCCAAAATCATTCAACCAATTGATTACTTATCACATCTCCCACCCTAGTATTGCATAATAATGTCTTTTCGTAACAACTTTATTATCGTTTTACCCTTTATTTTCCATCTCGTTTTACATCTTCCCCCATTTTGCAACTAGCAAATATGGTGTGTAGTCATATTATACGTATACATACACATTCATGTTGTACAAATTTCATTTCTTCTGCTCCTTTCTCATCCAAAGCCCTCAATTAGACAAAACCCGCATTTGCACTTTTAATCAAAATTCTTATCCCCCCTTCCCATTGTTTTCTTTTGTGCCTTTGTTGGGTTTCTCTCGTGCATTTTTCATTGTAATTGAGGGAAAAAAGAATCCACATATTTATATAGCATGGTTAATATTGGGAACACTGAGGTGGATGGCCGGAGAAAAAGCACGAACAGGTAGAGCCACCCCTCCGCCTCCACCGCCTGACGATCAAGACTTTCTAATTTTGTGGAAGATTATAGTCACTCAAAATTGATATGAATTTCCAGTTTATAATGGAGGGGAATTTTGGTCATATGTGTACCCTACATAATCATTGATATCAACCAACAAATTGTAATCACACTCAAAAAAATTAAAAGTCTCTCATAGGACTCTATCTTACGGATCCTCGTTTGTAAGACGAATCCACAATCCGGATCCGTAAGACGAATCCCACAATCTAAATTCGGTATCGGAAACAGTAATAAACTAAAAAAAGAAAAAAAAATCAGAAAGTCCACGCTGCTCGCTCCTCATTTTTTCCCTTTTTTCTCCATCCCAAAATTTTTCAGATCGTTGTTGTAACACACATCTATGCCTTTGTTGATTCGACCAAGGATTTCTGGTTCTTTTCATCTGAAGATGATCAAGTAAATTGTTTTTGATTCTTTAAGTCTCAAGGTTTCACATTTTCTTGAATTTAAGGTCATCTTTTTGTTGTATATTATTTTTTGTCATATATTATTATCTTGGCTTTATGCTTCTTCTTCTCCACCTCGTGTTTTTTCAAACTCGAACTCATAAAACTCCAACCCATGTAATAGATATTCATTTCATGCTATTCTGATAATTATGTGACATAAAGAAATATTCATCAGTGCATGGAAACAACTAAAACTTTTCAAGGTTTTACTAATATTTTTGTGAAGAAAATATAATATTTTATGGGGAACTACTAATATCGTTTTGTTATTTTGGAAACACGTACTTTTTAGAGTAAAAGTAATACTTTTCTAATAAAAGTGATATTGTTATTTTGAAAAAGTATACTTTTTAGATTAAAAGTGATAAGTTTTTTTTTAAAAAAAATAATACTTTTCGAGTCTAAAGTGATACCATATTATGGGAACTACTAATGCATTTTTGTTACTTTGAAAACATACACTTTTTAGAGTAAAAATGATATATATATATATATATTTTAAAATAAAAATTGATACTTTTGAACAAGGTTGTATATAACTTTGCAAGTATATAATCAGTTTTGTTAAGGTAAAAATGATACTTTTCGAGTCTAAGTGATACTATGTTAGTGCAACTATTAATGTAATTTTGTTACTTTGAAAACATAGTTTAGAGTAAAAGTGATACTGTTAAATAGGCTGTATATTACTTTACAAGTAACCGATCAATTTTGTTCATTTGAAAAAGTAGACTTTTCAAAGTTAAAGTGGTAATTTTTTAATAAAAACCGATACTTTCGTGAGTCTAAATTGATACTTTGCCATCACATTACAAAAATGCCACTGCTCCATAGAGATACTATTTTGCCTCCGTGATATTACAAAAATGTCACCTCATCCTAATGATGTTGTTTCACCTCTTAATATTATAAAATGCCACCGTCAAAAAATTACAAAAATACCAGCGGGTTGGATCGTCTCACGGATTTAAATACGTGATACAATCTTATATGAATTTTTGCCTTTTTCTTTTGACAAAGACTTGGGTTAGACAGTCTAACGGGTCTTTTTCGTTAGATGGATCCAACCCGACCTGATTTTTTTTTTTGTAATTTCATGCACCAGTGATATTTTTGTAATATTCTAGGGCGGTGCCATTGGATCTATAGACATGTGATATTTTTGTAATATTAGGGGCATTTAAAAATATTAGTTTTTCCTCTGAAAAGTATTAGTAGTACATTAGAAAAGAATTAATAATTCTCTTGAACAATATTTTTAGCGTTTCATGAAAAATATTGATTTTTTGCCTCAAAAGTATTAGTAATCCACCTAAAATGTATTAATTGTCCCTTTGAAAAATATTAGTGCGGTGACGTAATATTAGACAACCATCAAAAGTATTAGTTTTTTCCTTGAAAGTATTAGCAATCCTCGAAAAGTATTAGTAATCTCCTGGAAAAGTATTAGTAACATATTGAGCAGCTTTTTAGTAATCCTCATGAAAAGTATTTGGGCCTTGTTTGTTTATGTTTCCAAAAATCAATTTCCAATTTCCAACTATTCATGTAGAAATGGAATCATGTTTGTTTAAATTTTCCAATAGAAATCATCATTTTCATTTTCCAATTTTCACATAAAACAACATCTCAAACCTATATTTTCAATTTCCAACCCTATACTATACCCTATATCACTCATCAATCACTTTCTCACCTTTTCATCCAATTATAAATGTGGGACCCTCCATTACCAACTCTATCTACTTATAATATTACTATTTTTTAATTATATATATTTAATGGGACCCATCAACCTACAATCTTCCAAATATAATATTATATATACAATTAAAAAATTCAACCACTATCAACTTTTCAAATTATTATATACATAAAATACTATTTCAAAACTACTCAACCAAATATAATCTCATTTTCAAACCTATATAAAACTCATTTTCATTCTCTCATCCAAACATAATTCCAGTTTTCACACGAAAACCAATAAATTTTCAAAATTCTATTTCCAACACTAGAAACCTGAAATAGTTCATGGAAACATAACCATACAAGGCCTTGGTTTTTTCCCTCAATAGTATTAGTATTCCCCTAAAACGTATTAATAATCTTATTGAAAAATATTAGGTTTTTCGATTAAAGATATTTTAGTATTTCTCGTGAAAAAGTATTTTAGTCATCCCAAAAAGTATTAGTACCCCTCCTAATAAGTATAAGTAGCGACCAACAGATGTTGTTGTTGTGGTTTTAGTGATTGTGCGGGTCAATAAGCGAATTGACTGCGGGCCATATATTTAGATCCGTCTAACGAATTAGATCAGTTAGACAGTCTAACAGGAAACTAAGGTAGCGATTGCTTACGAAATTTTTTCATTTTCGTTCCACTAGAGAATTTTTTTTTACCCGAAAATATGTATGCTTATGAAAATTTTCAAAAATATACTATTCATTCACTTTCATTTTTTTCTTCCACCAATCACTTCTACCCATTTTTCAAAAATCAATCAAATCACCAATCATTATTATACATTCTCCCATAAAATTCACTACTTATTATTCTTCCAAAATTTTTTTATCACTATTCTCTAGAAAAAAATTTAAAATGAAAATATATCCAATCGCTACCTAACCCTTTTATTTTCATTCAGATTATATTATGGGAAGCCTCCAACGTTTATTTTGTATATATCACACATTCACACTATGGTAAACTTTGGTGAGAAGTCATTGTCACGATTTTCGTCTTCCACGAAACACAAGGACCAATAGGCCCAAATGGTACAAGCATTTGAAGCGCTGTAATAACGAACATTTTCCAATGTACCACCATCGTCATCACTGTCGGTGGACTAATTCAGATCAAGCGACACTCTTTCTCTCTCTAGAAATCCATGAGCTCACTCTGGGCAGCTACCCTGTCGTATTCTTCTATCACACGCCATTTTTTTATTTTTTATTTAATAACAATTACAAGTATCCACTCATTAACAGCTATACATACACGGACTTATATATCTCTCCAAGAGAGAGAAAATAAAAGGAGAGAGAGGAGCCGACAGCTAGTGGTTCTACTTGCACTACATTTCCTCCCATCTTCTCCATTTCCCCCTTCTGCATTTCCATCTGATCGTTCATTTTCATCACGAATTCTAGGGATTTTGTATGCTGTATTCGTTTGTATCTCGATCTGGTGGAGAATCGAGCGAGTGTTGGATAACAATTGATAGTTGATCACAGGGAATATTTTGTACCTCAGTTAACGGTGATTGCGGTGGCGTTTGGATCTGAGGTGAGTATCGTTTAGTGTGTTTGTGATCACTGGGATTTTAGTGGAATGCGTACTGTGTCACTGTGTGCATGTGCATCTATGTTTGTGTGTGCGTGCGTCGCCGTGTTGTGTTGTTGATAGTGTTTTTTTTTTCTTTTTCCAGTTCTTTTTGTAAATCGTGATTGGAATTGAAGCAGTGGATTTTGTGAGGAAATTTTTCTATGCATTGAACTTTATTTGACTACTGGCTTACTTCAACTTAATTGGAAGAATTTGATATTATGGTTTATGGAATCAACTAAATATTAGACGTTATTCCATTGTTTGTGCTGAAATGTGTTCAGTTGATTGTCGCAGGCTTGGTAGAGGGATTACATTTGTTTTCTCATTTCGTATTTATCTTCATTTGTTTATTTTGATGTGATTAGTTGATCTGATCTGTGAATTGAAGAAATCTAACTGAGTTGCTTTTTGCTTTTACAAAGAAAGATTGTGGAAATAAACTGATATCTTTGCAGAATTCGCAGGACGCATTTAGCGGTTCGGGGATGTTAAATTCTCAGTGAAGCTCGTATATAGCTCATCGTGAATCCATTGCTACTGACAAACTAAGTTGACAATGGAATCTGAAACAGAAACCAAGGTTAGTAGAAGGGTGTTGGTCAGTCAATATCAATTGGTGTATGAGGGATTTTACTGATACTTAAGATACTGTTAAATATTGAACCTTTAATTGCTTAATCAGGTTTACTGACTCTTCATTGAATGATTTTGTTGTATTTGTTGAAGTACACTGAATTTTTTATTTTTTTCCCTTCAAGTTGGTGTCATTTTTTTGGTTATGAAGGTTTTAATTGATTTAAATCTTGGGGATGTTGAATCCCTTTTAACTAATCAATTATTTTCAATTGGTAGGGGAAGAACTTGAAGAACATCGGCAATCAAGTCTGTCAGATCTGTGGTGATAATGTGGGGTTGACTGCTGATGGTGAGCCATTTGTTGCTTGCAATGTCTGTGCATTTCCGGTTTGCAGGCCTTGCTACGAATATGAGAGGAAGGATGGGAATCAGTCTTGCCCTCAGTGCAAAACCAGATACAAGAGACATAAAGGTATACTCAATGCACATAAATGCTTCAAAAGTTATTCTCTTCAATGTAGAGGACAGCATCTGGAGAAACTATTTTGATGTTTATGATATATTGCTAACATAAGATCACAGTTCACATTAGTTTTTTCTAGACAATATTATTGAGTGCAGAATTAGGAAGAAAATTTTAATGTCTATCTTCAATAGAGCTAATCCCCTGTAACTCAAAAACGTAAATGTTAACAAACAACATTGCATTTGGTTGAGCACAATGGAAAATCAAGCAACTGCAGTGGCTAGAAGATTCATCAGATGAATCTGGGAATTTGCATTACCGGGTGGTGAGAACCAGGTTAGAGAGGAGAGAAAGCTTCCATGAAGAATGCCCAGTGTAATGCTAAAAATTAGAGCTGTTTGGGATTATTTTGGGGAAATGCACATGTTTGGGGGGGTTGTACCATGATATGCGTGATTTAGGAATAGTTGACGTGAAGTGTTTTCGTAGAAAAATGCATTTGATTTCAATATCGCAGAGGACATATCTATGTAAATGTCATTTAAAATTGTGTATGGTTCATATGTCTCACCAAACTTTTATTTTATTATTATTAGAATGTAGTGTGTGGAATAGCTTTTATATTAAAATGATGATTTAAAGATGTAAATATATATATATATATTTATTTATCGTTGTAATGATTGGAATAGGCAGAGTATAGAAGTATGTAAGAATTGGAATATATAAATATGGATTTATTGTAATGATTAGGACGTTCTCAAATATTTTGGTGGAAGAGTGGATGTCTTTTGGGGGAATGAAACACCACAAGACGTAGGCCTTCAACTTCTATACATATTATTCAGCAACCTACTGAACATTGAATTTTTGAATAGTGATTTGCAATCAAAATCTGATATTCTAAAATAAGAATTTGACACTTTTAAACAGGAAGTCCTGCAATTCATGGTGATGAAGTGGAGGATGGTGTTGCTGATGTTGGTGCAGATGATCTCCATTACTCTGAAAATCAAAGTGACAAGCAGAAGATTTCAGAGCGCATGTTAAGCTGGCACACGAAAGTTACGGGCGAGGTGAAAGTGTTGGCGCACCAAAGTATGATAAGGAGGTCTCTCACAACCACATTCCTTTGCTTACAAATGGAACCGATGTAAGTTTCTATACTTTTTCATTTGTATATTTTGCGGATCATATATTTTTGTACACTAAATTCTTTTTCTCTCTCCGATTGGCAGGTTTCTGGAGAATTGTCTGCTGCATCACCTGGACGCCTTTCAATGGCATCTCCACCTCCTGGTGGTGGTGGAAAACGAAACTTCTACTCCTTTACTAGTGATTTTGATCAACTTACATTCTTTTCTCTTGTTTTGGTGAGTCTCTCCAGTGTCTTAACATATTCTTTCTTCTTTTAGCTAGGATTGTGGATCCAGTGAGGGAGTTTGGATCCCCAGGGTTAGGCAATGTTGCCTGGAAAGAAAGAGTTGATGGCTGGAAGATGAAGCAGGAAAAGCCTGTTGTTCCAATGACTACTAGCCATCCACCTTCAGAAAGAGGAGTCGGAGATATTGATGCGAGCACAGATATTCTTGTGGATGATTCTCTACTGTGAGTTCTTAAGTTTATATCTTAGAGGTCTTCTATGACCACAGAGTATTTACTGAGCAAAAACTTGGTTAATATTGTCAAAATCCATGGAGGACCTTGTTCTCATTTGGCTGTACAAATCTCATAAATAATATCAACTTTTTAATACCAAAATTGTTGACTATTTTCACATAGGCAGCCATTCTATCCTCTGCTCACTTCTCTTTTTGGTGTAGGAATGATGAAGCCCGACAGCCCCTATCAAGGAAGGTTTCTATTCCATCATCAAGGATAAATCCTTACAGGATGGTCATTGTATTGCGGCTAGTGATTATCTGTATTTTCTTGCACTATCGAATAACAAATCCTGTACCCAATGCATATGCTTTGTGGTTAATTTCTGTGATATGTGAGATTTGGTTTGCTATATCCTGGATTCTGGATCAGTTTCCGAAATGGCTTCCCGTAAACCGTGAAACTTATCTGGACAGGCTTGCTCTTAGGTGAGAAACTTTTCTGTATATATGCGTCTATGCAGTGTTCTTCAATTTACATATTTTGCAGTTGAATTCTTGTGCTACAATAGATATATAAGGGAGTACTTTATTCAGCTTCCAAACGGCGTAGCATTTGTTCTCTTAACGTTTTTTGTTTTTGCTTTTAATTTTGAAGTCAACATAAGCTCTTTTGCGTAGGTCCTCCTTTGGCTTCTATTTTGAGATAAAAGTTCTTTTTCCACTCTGATTTTGTGGAACCATGCAAATTATTTGTAACAGATATGATCGTGAAGGAGAGCCATCACAGTTAGCTGCTGTTGACATATTTGTCAGTACTGTCGATCCTTTAAAGGAGCCTCCTCTTGTTACAGCTAATACTGTTTTGTCCATTCTTGCGGTAGACTATCCGGTTGACAAGGTGTCATGCTATGTTTCTGATGATGGTGCTGCCATGTTAACATTTGAAGCTCTGTCAGAAACATCTGAATTTGCAAGGAAATGGGTCCCTTTCTGCAAAAAGTACAATATTGAGCCACGAGCTCCAGAATGGTACTTTGCTCAGAAGATTGACTACTTAAAAGATAAAGTACAGCCATCCTTTGTAAAAGACCGTAGGGCTATGAAGGTGATAATTGTTTTGTGCCAAAATAATTATTGACCCTTCACACTTGGTCAAGTATCTTATGTCTGTTCTCCTGGTTATCCTTACAGAGAGAATATGAAGAATTCAAAATTCGTGTCAATGGACTCGTTGCCAAGGCCCAAAAATTCCTGAAGAAGGCTGGATCATGCAAGATGGTACACCATGGCCTGGAAATAATACAAGGGATCATCCAGGAATGATCCAGGTGACCTTAGTTTCCCAGAACTGAACTTATAGCTTGTCAAAATGTCAATGTTCTTCGATATACATTAAGTGTTTGTGGGAATATTATATGGCTTGCATGCTGCATTGGAGAGCAATCTTATCTATGGTCATTTTTCTATTTATTTGCAGTATTAGCAAACTATGCGTTATAGGCAGATATGCTGCCTCAACAAATATATAATTGCTTACATTTTCTCAAAGTTCTTCTCCGCAATATATATCATCTATATTTTCTTGCTTGCAGGTTTTCCTGGGCCAAAGTGGAGGTCTTGACAGTGAGGGTAATGAGCTGCCACGGTTAGTATATGTTTCTCGTGAGAAGCGTCCGGGTTCCAGCATCACAAGAAGGCTGGTGCTATGAATGCACTTGTAAGTGGTCAGAGGATGTAGTTTTCAGTTATGTTTTTGTCCTGCTCGTGAGTTTGACATTTTTAAATACAACACTTGCAGGTTCGTGTGTCAGCAGTTCTTACCAATGGACCTTTCTTGTTGAATCTTGATTGTGATCACTACATAAACAACAGCAAGGCCTTGCGTGAATCAATGTGCTTTTAATGGATCCAAATCTCGGGAAATATGTGTGCTATGTTCAATTTCCACAGAGATTTGATGGTATAGATAGGAGTGATCGATATGCCAACCGCAACACTGTCTTCTTTGATGTGAGTTCTTTGCACTGTTGCCACTGTTTATCTGCTGGTGGGTCTTTGCGATTTGATTGTGAAAATGATTATAGTAGATGTTAAAGTTGCATAGCAGATCTAGAAGAAAATGTTAATTATTTGACACAAGTGTTTCTCTGTTAGCTATCTACAACTAATATGAAGTTGTTTCCTTCTTGTACTCCAGATTAACTTGAGAGGCTTAGATGGCATTCAAGGCCCAGTATATGTGGGTACTGGATGTGTCTTCAACAGAACAGCTTTGTATGGTTATGAGCCTCCTCATAAACCTAAGAATAAGAAACCTGGGTTTTTGTCTTCCTGCTTTGGTCGATCAAGTAAGAAAAGCTCTAAATCAAGTAAGAAGAGTTCAGATAAAAAGAAATCTAGCAAACATGTCGATCCCACTGTTCCTATCTTCAGCTTGGAGGATATAGAAGAGGGTGTTGAAGGTATGCTTCTCTTGAAATCAACAAGTAAATTTCCTTATTAGACATCTTGGTTATCCATTAGGCATTAACCCCCAGCTGATAAGGGATAGTTGCATTGGCGAAGATTTAAGTGTTTTACAGTATATGCCCATGATTCTTTTGTTGAATTTTGATACTAAATTATATTGTTAATGTCATGCCAAATTTTGTGCTTCTGCCTTCTATAAGCATCCACGTTTAATTTTCTGCATAATTTCACATCTCCAGCGTGGCTTTTTTTTTTTTTTTTTTTTTTTTTGGTAATCGAGTTTTCAGTGTCTTAGGAGAAGACACAAGTTACCAACAAGAAAAGTTATTTATTGAATTTTCTTGTGCAAGTATATTTGTTTCATCTCCTTGTTATGTTGCTAATTCTCGCGATTTTGATAATTGAGCCAGGTGCTGGATTTGATGATGAAAAGTCATTGCTCATGTCCCAAATGAGCCTCGAGAAAAGATTTGGCCAGTCTGCAGTTTTTGTCGCATCTACCCTAATGGAGAATGGTGGTGTTCCTCAGTCTGCCACTCCAGAGACTCTTCTGAAAGAGGCCATTCACGTTATTAGTTGTGGGTACGAAGATAAGTCAGAATGGGGAAGTGAGGTAAGCTAGTTATTTTCCATCTGGAGTTCTATGTGGCCCTAAAATGCTGCTTTTAATCAGAAAGAACATTTGCCACTAATACCTATGAATGGTTGTATGCCTAAACAAAGGATTTGCATTCTGATATTGGAGACAGAATCTAACGTAGATTGCGAATCATACAATGACTCTAACTATAATACTAATGAGTTTTAGCTTTGTAATGAAAATCATTAATGAGTTTTAGCTTTGTAATGAAAATCATTGATGAGTTTTAGCTTTGTAACGAAAAAATTGAAAAGAGAAGTTCCTTTGTCATATTACTGGTAATACACTATAATCCGTTAATGTTGAAGACTTCATGATACATTATTCTTTAGTAATTCAAGTGGCTTGCATGTAGAACTGAACATCAAAGTGTTTCTTCCATTCCTGCAGTTAATGTGATGCTATATTTTTCATTGGGCAAGGAATTTGACGTTATAGTTCTCACCTTCTTTACTCACTTTGATTCCAAGGAGTAGGCTCTTTCCTTTTTTGTGGGTTTTGAAGGTGGTTGTAAAGATGTAGCCTTTGAATTCTTGGTGTGCCACTGAATTAAGTTGTAAAAGAGACTTTTAAGTCTTTAATGATGTTTGAATAATTTTACATTTTTATGGCTCCTGCCATTTTCTTGTTTCATTTTTTCTAATTGTATAGGAATAATATGTACCTCTAAAGTTGTAATTTTTAAATAGCTTTTGTTGCATTTGCATTTGGATTAGATGCCAATCAATATCATTGTTGCCAATGTTATGACCTATGACGAATGTTCTTTTCGACCCATCAAATGGCTGTTACCTGTATATGTGATATTTCCTCACTTCTCAAATTCAAAATGCTCGATGCCATGTAATATCTTAAACTGATTTTCCTTGCTCCATTTGCAGATAGGATGGATTTATGGTTCAGTCACGGAAGATATTCTTACTGGATTTAAGATGCATGCACGTGGCTGGCGATCAATTTACTGTATGCCTCCGAGACCAGCTTTCAAGGGATCAGCCCCAATTAATCTTTCTGATCGTCTAAACCAAGTGCTTCGGTGGGCCTTGGGATCTGTGGAAATTCTATTTAGCAGGCATTGTCCAATATGGTATGGCTATGGTGGAAGGTTAAAATGGCTAGAGAGGTTTGCATATGTCAACACCACGATTTATCCAATCACTTCCATTCCTCTTCTACTTTATTGTACGTTGCCAGCTGTCTGCTTGCTTACTGGGAAGTTCATTATCCCACAGGTTTGTTTGCACCCTTTAAGTCAACATCTTTTGCAAGAATATTCAGGAAAAGAAACATAGGGTAATTATAATAAATACCATTAAGTTCAGTCTGATCACCAAAAATCCCAGCTATCTTTCGAAATTGCAAATATTACATACCCTAGTGACATTTGTTTCTATATTACAAATTGCACCCTCACGAGTGGGATATTTGTAATTTTGAAAGATAACTGATCTTTTTTTAATTAGGCTAAACCTCAGGGGTTGTTACTGTAATTACTAAACAAATAAATATTGAAAACTATTATATATTTGTGTATTGCAGATTAGTAACCTTGCGAGTGTCTGGTTTCTATCCCTCTTTCTCTCCATCTTTGCTACGGGTATACTCGAGATGAGGTGGAGTGGCGTTGGAATTGACGAATGGTGGAGAAACGAGCAGTTTTGGGTCATTGGTGGTGTCTCTGCTCATCTCTTTGCTGTCTTCCAAGGGTTGCTCAAAGTGCTAGCTGGAATAGATACCAATTTCACCGTCACGTCTAAGGCCTCCGACGAAGACGGAGATTTTGCCGAGCTCTACATGTTCAAATGGACGACTCTTCTGATACCCCGACCACTCTCCTCATCATAAACTTGGTCGGTGTTGTTGCCGAATTTCCTACGCTGTCAACAGCGGTTACCAATCGTGGGGTCCGCTGTTCGGGAAATTATTCTTCGCGTTCTGGGTGATTGTTCATCTCTATCCTTTCCTCAAAGGTCTTATGGGTCGCCAGAACCGAACACCAACTATTGTTGTCGTCTGGTCCATTCTTTTTAGCTTCGATCTTTTCTTTGTTATGGGTGCGAGTCGATCCGTTCACCACTAGAGTCACCGGCCCGGATGTCGAACAGTGTGGTATTAACTGCTAGACCTCCATTTGAGTGTTCACTCTAGAGAACTTCTGAGAATTGGAAGTTGTGAATTGCATTTTCTATCTTGGTGGTAGTCCGTCTGAAGTTCATGTGTAGAGATGAGAAAGCTATATCTTTTTCTTTTTATAATTTTTTTTTATTAGTTGATGAAATTAAGTTATATTATGTTCGTCCAAAGAGTTTTTGAGGAATTGTATGTTGGAACTCACGAGTAATACTCTTCTGATCCATATTTTAAATATATTATTTTATTCATTCAAATTGCTTCTTAAGTTGCTATAATTTCAACTTTGTGGTAATCTCATTACTTATGCTTTGATTTGTTGTCCGGAAGATAATAACATAGCTATCGCATTTGTTGTTTAAGACTTCATCAGCTGCAGCTAAATTTTATTTCCTCCTATACTGTTGCACAACGCCCATGGTGCAGTTCATTGCAATTTTAACTAATAAAAAGAGTGTTTTACTGAATGGCTTATCAAGAGACATCAAAACCAGCCCAGCTCGATGGAAAGGCTAGACTAATCTGCGGTTTCATAGGACCAAGAGAGAATAGGCCTATTTGGCCCGAAAATCCAGTCAGCCAGGTATGTATTATGTGAATTTCAAAAGATGGACCGGCTTGGCCTGACCCGAATTTTTCTTTTGGCCTGGTTTTGCTTATGAACCATGTATGGTATTTACCGCAACTGTCCTGTTAAAATCTCATGAATCTTACTAATTCCTTAGTCCTGAAAGCAACAGGATTCCACATAAATTCCTTTCAAGGGTTATCAAGAATCTATGTACTTAATTACATGCCCAAAAAAAGAACAGTAACAGTTGGCATCTGTGCCCCATTCCACGATGATGAGATAACAAATCAAGAAAGTAGATTGGCTGTTTATTTCTGAAGTATCGTGTGGAAACCCTGGGACCTCAAAAAAAAAAAAAAAAAAACTAAAAAGTAAGCAATCATATATAAAAACCACACAAATATCACAACGTCAAAAGAAAAAAATAAAAAAAAAAAACAGAAGATTTTTGCATATGCTACAGCTCATCCAACAAATTGCAGGTGTTCTGTTTTGTCTCTCCTAAACTTGCTTCACCAACGAAAAAGAAAAATAATTCTTTTTTTTTTTTTTTTTCATTTTCTACATTTCGACAGAAGAGGGGCATGGCAGGAACAACATCAGTGAAGTCATTTACTGACAGTCTTTCATCATGCCCATGTTTGTGCCTCCATTCCACCATGTCTAGTTCAACTAGATTAAACATCAAGACAAATGGCGCCAACTCATATTATTACAATAATTTCGGAAAAAGAAGACAATTGAAGAAGGTGGGGATTGTGATAAATCTAAGCAGTCCTTTCTTGGATGCATGGCAAGAGTGGCGGCTGTCTGCTACAAAAATGCTCTTAAATGGCTTTTCAAGAAAGAGAAGACAGATATATCAAGGGCTGATTGTTGTTGATAATTTAGGGGGTCAGTATGAGGATACCTTCAATGATGTCAAAACGGTGAGTTTAATTCTACTTGTTTTCCATTTGCCATTATCAATGGAAAAAAGATATTGCAATATATGTGAAAATGGTGAACTTAGTTTAAAATAACTTCTTGGGTAAATTACCCTTAAGATTTAGCTTTAATAACAAAAAGCTTCAGTTATCTTTCAAAATTACAAATACCCTCTTAAGATATCACAAATTAAAGTCCCCTCGAGGTTTAATTTGTACAATAGAAACATGTCAATGTGGTATTTGCAATTTTCAAAGATAGCTGAGTTTTTTTTTTTAGTTAAACTAAACCTAAGGGTATGTTTTGTGATTAACCCTTACTTTTTTTTTACCAATCAAGCAGGGATCACAATTATGTGCCATTTTATCCTTAAGATTAATTATTTCTGCATTTTGTTTGGTGTGGGCCTTATGGCTGCAATTTACACATCTTTGCACAAAGATGTAAATAGAAGTTTAAGGTTACTTTCTGTCCAGATGCTTTATTGATTAATGGAAGCATGGTACCTTTCTAATATAGCCAAAATGCCTTTTCGCATATATCATTTTGATTCTCAAGTATATATATAACTGTTATGATATCATTTAATTTCAGGAACTTATCAACTACTTCACATTTAAAGCTGTAAGGACTGTTCTTGAACAGCTCTATGAAATGAATCCACCACAGTATAAATGGTTCAACAAGTAAGCCAATAATTATTGCTTTATCTTTTCCTACCTATCTGTGTAAAGTCTGTAAAATCAGCACGTAAATAGAATTGCTTCATTTTTATATATTCAAGGGATAAATACAAAAATTACCCTTCAGGTTTGGCTAATTACAAAAAAACCAATGAAGTTTCGAAATTACATAAACCTCCTTGAGGTGTGATTCCTTTTTACATTTTACCCCAACTGTTAGTTTACTTCACGGAATTTGCTGAAGTCATCAATTATTTTACAATTACATTCCTCAATTTTACAAAGGGGTTAATTATATTAAACCCCCTAAACTGTGCGAGTTTTTGCATTTTGCCCCCTTAATTTTTTCCAGTGATATTTTACCCACTGAACTTAATAATTTTTTTTGTACACTTTACCACATCCACATGGGATATAGTGTGACGAAAACACTAAGTTCAGGAGTAAAGTATTACAAAAATTGTTTAGGAGGCAAAGTGAAAAAAATCTACTTACTTCAGGAGACAAAGTGTAATTAACCCTATTACAAATAGCTACAACTTTTCGTTTAGCTATTTGTGATATTTAGAAACATTAAGTGATAGTAAATGTAAGACGAAAAAGTTGGGGATATTGTAATATTTAGAAAAGTTGAGGGATGAAATTGTAAAATATTTGATGAAATCAACAAAATCGGTTGAGGTAAAAATGTAAGACAAAATCAAACATGAAGGGAATTTTTGTAATTTTGAAACTTCTTTGGGTTTCTTTAAAGTTAACCCTAACCTCAGAGGTAGTTTTTATAATTATCCCTTTATTTTTTGTTCTTAGTTTTTCCTTTGTCTCATTCAAAATCTTCCAAACTATCTTTCTTACTTCTTTGTGGTGTCAAAGATTTCTCCAAGTGTTGATAACTAAAGTTTCTGCATTTTGACAGCTTTGTTGCAGATAATGTACCAAACAACGGGAAACGCTTTCTTCAGACCCTTGTCAAGGTCAGAGAGATTATGGGATAATTACAAAAATACCCATCAGTTTTAGTCTAATTACTCACCAAAAAAAATGAAAACAAAAAATCCAGCTATCTTTCAAAAATTATAAATATGCCTTATGGACGTACTTGTAATTTGGAAAAGATAACTGGGTCTTTTTGTTAGTAAGCAAAACCTGATGGGTCGTTTTCGTAATTATTTCTCAAAATAATGAACAGAAATGCTTGCACCAAATAGCAGGGAACAGAACAGAAGTTCAGATTTTTTTCCTCTCTCTATCTTTTCTCCCCTTCTCTCTATCCCAAAAGAAAACCCTAACACAACTTTCTTCCCTCCTCCCCAAACCTCAGCCGCCCCACCCTTCTCTCTCCCCCCCCCCCCCCTTCCCCCTCCCCCCCTCCATGTCTTTTTATTGGAGGGACACCAATGGCGGTCCCTTGGGCGTACGAAGGTGGCCGGGATTTTTGGTCCAGGAAAAATGGGTCGGAGCTTCACGGAGGTGTTTTGGAGCCGAGTAGATGATGGGCTACGGTTGTAGATCGGGTGAGGGAGAGGCAATTTTCTTTTTTTTTTTTTTTTCGTTTTTTCTGTATTTTTTTTTTTTGAGTCTTTGTTTTTACCGGTTGATTTGCGAATTTCGTAGGCGGTCAGTAATTTCTGTCTTGCAGTGCGTGATGTAGCTCGTGCCCGGATTTGTTCGAGTTGGGCAGTCTCCCTTGAGGAGTGCCTTAGTCCTCCTTTTGGAGGTGGTTTAGTTTCCTTTGGAGTGTTTAGTTTTATTTAGTTTTGTGTTTTTTAGTTGTTTCTTGTTTTGCTCCTTCGAATTACGGTGGTTATACCTATCGTACGGAGTTCTCCCCTTGACATGTATCAATGTATGTATGTTCAAGGTGGCCATTTCTTGCCGCTTTAGCGAGTGTAAATTTTGTTGAGTTATGAATATATTTCTATCGTTTAAAAAAAAAAAAAACAGAAGTTCAGAATATTGATTTGGCCTCATTTCATTAAATCTTTCTGAACAAATTATTTTAAAATTTGCGACATTTCTGAATTCATATTTCAAATTCTTTAATTTTCTTTTTTAGGAAAGGCGAGAACTTGCAGAAAGAGTGATGATAACACGGCTTAGCCTTTATGGCAGATGGATTAAGGTATACAGTTTTAATCTCATTCATTACTCAATTAATCACCTACTTACAAAAACAACCCATTTATCTTTCAAAATTATAATACCCCCTTGACATATGCTTTTGATTTATTGATTTTGTTGTGCATGCATGGTTATGAAGAAATGCAACCACGGTGAAATATACGAAGAGATATCAGAGGAGAACTTGAAGTTGATGAGAGAAAGGCTTCTGGAAACCATCCAATGGCCATCTGATGATAACACAAAACCTGATGGTGACAAAACAGCTGATTGACTACAATAAATATTAAGTAATCTGAAAATTTCAGTTGTCCTAATTCTGTTTTTTTTTTTTTTGGTTCTTAAAGTAGGAGTATTTATTATTGTGACATTTGATACAATTCTATTTGCATGCACTAATAATAGGATATGGGCATTTATCTCAACACAAAATGTATTCTCAAGTTCTTGTATTGCATTTTCAGTAATTAAGTGTGTGTATATATATACATACATATATATATACACACATACACACACACATATATATATATATATATATATATATATATAGGTAAAGGCGCAAAGTCGAAAAATAAAATAAAAGAGAAAAAGTGTTGATCAACCGACCGACCAGCCTAGCCCGATGCAAGGGGGCCTCACTAAAACCTACCAAGGTAAAAATACTCACTCTTGTGGGAAAAACCCTCGGGAGGAAAAACGAATATCCCGAGAATAATATCCAAAGGATTCATAAAATTCAGTAACCAGTAACCACAAGCCGGTTACATAGCTGGAACAAAAGTAAAATCCAAATCCAAGGAACAAACCCAAAAAAGTCAATAAAATCATCAATTATCCTCTCTTCTAGATGCTCAAAACGATTCACTATTAGAGTCATTATCCTCTACAACATCAACCCAAGATTTAGAGACAATCATATCCATAACTTGTAATGATTGTGTAATAACTGGGACAACTCGTATCGCTGCCCTGGAGGTAGTAATGCCAGAACTTTTCAGCTTCCGTCTGATGTCATGCAATTTGATATCCGCCGCTTCTTCCAAAGTGTTTTGGTTCTTGGATGTGGTGTGCTACCTACGAAACTCCATCGCGTAGTTAGCATGGTCTCAACCAGAGTCTGAGATAGAGAATTATCAGATGAGTTAACTGCCTTCACATAGTTGGACTGTACCACTAACTTAGTTGCTAAAAATCCTGTTCCGAAAAAGTGTGTGTGAGCCATGAAGGAATTAACCATTCTCCTCCACATCAAGAAGGCCGGGGGATGCATGGTATTAACAAATGGAGCTAATTGGTCGATGAAGCCATATTATTATTCAAGTCGTCACTACTACAAAATACCACTTTTACATCGGTTTCCGGCACTTTCTACATCGGTTTTACAACAAATGTAGAATCCGGGCCGTGTTGAAAATAGGACTTTTCTACATCGGTTCCAAATCCTTTTTGTAGTAGTGCATTCATGACGATTCAATATTCAAGGTCTAGTTATCCGTAAACCGAAAAACAACCAGAGGCAATTTCGAGCTTGCACAAGGTCATCTCGATTTCTCAATTGCATCCTCATGCATCCAGTATTAGAACAACAAATTTATTTTGGGTCATCAACTATACTTTATCCACAATAATAGAAGGTGGTGTGGAGCGGTCCGCAGGAGGCGCCACATGTGAGAATGAAGGAACCATCCCAACAACTTAGCCGGACATACCCCATAGTAGGCCCGATCGGCGACCTCCCTGGGCGACATGACGGCCGTGGAAGAGACGGAGCTTTACGAGCATTTCTGCGGTGGCTACGACCTCTAATATTCGAGGTCACGAAGTTGAGACTTTATGACTAGAAACCAAGGAATGAATATGACCTTGTTTCATAGACAATTTAGTTAATTTACAACAAGAGACAACCGAATGTCCCACCAAATGGCGAAGTGCCTACAAAACTCGTAAGACACTCATAATTAAAAAATATAAAACCCCAGGTGATCGGAACGTCAATCATCATCTTCTTGGGCAAACAATTACTCAAATCCACGTCAATAAGAACCCTTACATAATGTCCCATCATACCATTGAGGTGTTATCATCAATTTTAATGGGAGTGCCAATTGCCCTAGCTATCCCTATTAATACCTCTGGATGCCCTTATCCCAACTTATACCAAAAATCCGAACTTGTAGACATGAGCAACAAAATCTGGTGACATTGTCCGGATCAAAGTCCGGTACTCATTGTTGTAACCTAAAAGATCCCGAAGACAAAGACCACACCTTCTTACGCCAAATCGCATCACGATCGCAATTTTCTCAAAGTGAATATTATATTATCATTTTCCAAGCGAAATAATATGAAAAGCAATATTTAAGCGCCAAATTAACTTCAACTTTTCATGTAATTGATAAATCGTAAGAGGTTTTCTCATCATTGACATATAATGTACGACCAATTAATGATTGTTCGCAAATCGATTTGCGAGATTCATAAATATCATCACCGATATATAAAGAATAAAGAATACCCTTTTTAACATGAATAAGTGGGGACTCCAAACCATCAACACTCATGCAAGACACAATATTAGAGTTTTGAATGAGAGTCTTGTTGTAAAGAGGGATCAACATTATGTACACCATGTACAATGGTATGGGACAATGGTACAATCATTAAAAATCATATTAGAGAATGCACATGTATCGTGTACCACGATATACGAAGTCTGCATCATGTCCAAGCGTAAAAATCAGCATACATCTAGGGGTTTCACAAAAATTGCGGACTACGGCAAATCTTGAGCGCACGCGCGGTGGAGAATCAACCATAATAGACAAGGATGACGAACCAGGTGAGCAACGGAGTGGATGACGCCGACACGGGGAACATCATGGCGTGCGAAAAGAAGAAAACGATGAGAGCTTTGAGATGGGCCCCATAGAATTCACGTGAGATGTTAACTTGGCAGAGAAAATATCGGTGAAAATGAAGTATCTCCATGGCAGAGAGAGCGGCGCCGATTTTAAAACCATTGGGGAGGGTGACATGAGGGTGAAGAAGAAGAGAATTTTAGGGAGAGCATTTTTTAAGTATATATATGTAAAAAACAACTCACATTTTAAACGATTTTTAGGATATAATGTATGAGAAACTGCGAACGAGATATTTTATTCCAAAATAATGTTCATCTCCTATTCCACCATACCAATGATTGTCATGGGTTATTTTAACTGTTATTACATGCCTTATTAAAACCCACAATTTATGATTAAAAAGTAATATGATAATTTTTATATGCATGTCGTGTTGAATAAGAGATGCAACACCCCCCGTCTCTCTCTTTCATTTGATATACCAATATCAAATGAAAAAGTTTGAGTGTAATGGGGCAAATTAGTTTTTGCCTTTTCGGTATTGAAAAGAGTTTTTAATTTAATATAATTTTTTTTAGATGTATCCTATGTCAAAGTAGAGATTAAAATTGAGCCATCCAAGCATCAAATTAGAGAGTAAATCGATAGATCAAAATATGAAATCCATATTCATCTTATCAAATTAGAAACACTACAAGTATTTATATTACCGCTAAAAGGTCTCGGATGGAAAGTGTGAAGAATAAAATAGTGTTTTTAACTATATAAAAACAATAACAAAAATACGACTAATAATCTAAGAAGTATGGGCCTAATAAATGATAATGGGCTTGATGAAGCGATGATGGGCTAAGCAATAAAAGAATATCTCAACAACCCTCCTGGTAAACATATCTCCGATTGAATGAGGAAGAAATTTTCAAAGCGCGTAATAAAACCATTCTTGAAGTGATGAAAAATAAGATGACAATCGATTTCCACGTGTTTTGTGCATTCATGGAGGATCGGGTTTAACAACAATATGGAGTTCACTGGTTATTACACAAGAGTGGAATGGGAGTATGCACCGTTTGTAACTCGAAGGTCTTGAGCCAAACAGATATCCACAAAAGCTCACAAACTATCATACTAAGAGCACGGTATTTTGCCTCTGTAGAATAGCGGGATACAATGTTTTGTGTTTTCGTTTTCCAAGAAATCATTGATTCCCCAAGGAAGATGCAAAAACAATAAGAGAACGACTAGTGTTAGGGCAACACCCCGTCTACATCACAAAATGCTGCAGCTTGAAATATCCTAGAGGAAAATAGAAAAGGGCCTGAGGTGGATGACCTTTGAGATAACAAAGTAAATGAACTGCAATATTCCAAATGATCGGCTATATAAGGCTTGTTAACAAACCGACTTAGTGTTGAACAACACAAGTCACATCGACCTTGTGAGATTTAGATAAAGCAAGCGCCCGCCCAACAAACACTTACATCCAAAGATATAATAATATCCAACATTTGGTTTCCTCCCCGTCCAAATTTCATAAGGGGTTTTGGATAGCTTCCTCGTGATCATACACCTATTCCGAGTGTAACAAGCAAAGATAATGGCTTGACCCCAAAATCTCTTAGGCAATCCAAATTGACTAACATGGTCCATGCAACTTCCTCGAGAGTTCTTCCTTCTTTCAAATACTCCATTTTGTTGTGGAGTTCTTGCACCGATAACTCATGAGTAATACCATTTGCAATGCAATACTTGAGTTATAAACCCATTAACAAACTCGGTTTCTCTATCGGACCTTATCTTTATAATCGTTTGACTCTTCTCATTTTCAACTCTTCTCATCACCGAGGAGCTTCGCAAGGTTTCCTTCTTCTTACACATAAAAATTGTCCATGTGTATCTTGAGTAATCATCAACCACCACGAATGTGTATTTCTCTCCACCGATGCTTGCGGGTTCAACAGACCAAACAAGTCCATATGCAATAAGTGCGATCTCTTGTTGAAGAAGGACTTGCTTGTCCTTGAAAGAAGACTCTATTTGCTTTCCTCGCATGCAACATAAATGCATTCCTTTTTGTACATTGAGTCGTGCAATCTTTCCACAAGATGACTCCTTGCAAGCTTGTTGATTGTCTTGAAATTCAGGTGACCCAACTTCTTATGCCACAACCAACTTGATTCGGTTGTATTCTTTGCTAGCAGACATATGCTTGGTGTAGCAGTTGACCAATCCACTACATACATGTTTTTCTGCCTTGATCCTTGTAGTACAATTTCATTTGATTCAACATCATTGATTTGGCAAACACCCATATTTTATCCTACATTATAACCCTTGTCACGAGTTGGTGATGCTCAACAAATTGAAATTGAGACCTTCAACATATGCTACATTTGTGATTTCTAGTCAATTTTTCTTGATGGATCCCGTGCCTTTGATTTCTCCTAGAGCTTCATTTCCTCCAAATATGACTTTAGCACCTTTTATTTGTTTGAACTTTGAAAGATTCTTCTTGTTTCCTGTCATATGTCTGGAACAATCACTATCCATGTACCAGGTTCCTTGGCACTCAGCTGTTCCTTGAACCTGCAATCAAGAAAATTAGTTTTTAGGTACCCATACTTGCCTGGGTCCTGAGGGGTTAGCACTATAAGGTGATCCAACCAACCTATAACCAAATAATCTGACTCTAAGAGGTTGCCACCTCTCAGTTCCATAATCATAATGATATTTGAAAATTGCTTAGGGGCTTTAGTGCTCATACAACTGTCTCTTTTGTCGTATTCCCCGTGTGTGAGCTTGTGCATTTGATTTCTTGGAATAATATTGAAACTTTTGTGCATATTGAGCTTTGTGCTTGGGTGCATATGTGTGCTGATTATAGCTTCTTTGCCTTGAGAATGACCTATTTTGAGTCTGAGGTCTTTTCCACTTAGGCTTTTATCCCTTTGGACTTGGCTGATATCCCATTTGATTGTTCCAATCAGCCTGGTTGGGATAATTTCTACCATTCCCATCATATGATTTTCTTTGCTAAAATCTCTGAGGCTTTTGGTAGCTTTGTTTGGATTTTACAAAGTATTTCTGTTTGAAGTCTCATTGATGGACTCTTCTAAATTTTGTTTCAGTTGTCCTTTCAGCATACTCTGCTGGTTTTTTGCCTTTTTCTTTGTATCCAAGGCCAGCATGGTTGTGATTGTATTGTGGAGTGGATGTAGGTGCAACATATGGTACTTTGGATTTTTGGACTGCCTCATTGCTTGATGATCATTTTTCCATAACCACTCTTGGAGCTTGGGCATGCACAAAGGAATTGAATCCAATGCCTATCTTGTCTCCACTTTCTTTTTGGATCATTATAAGTTCATCCAATGATTTAGATGCCTTAGTGAATGATGCAATCACAATTTTCAAATCTTTTTCCCTTTGTTACATTGCGCTTAAGTCCGCTTGGATCTTAACTATCTCGGCCTTCACTCAGTATTCTCAACACTATGTGACTTAGAGTACTCAACTCCTTAGTCACCGTGAGTTTTAGCGTTGAGTGACTATTTTCCTCATTTAGAAGTGTGTGTGAGATTCAACTCTCTTTGATTTACCAACCATGAGTGCAAATCTGTCTTGGGTACATCTGTCTCTCTTCTTGCTCTTTTTTTCCGACCTCAAACTCAAAGGCTTTAAGATTTGAGAACAAATTTCATGGTTGGATGTTCTTGTAAGGTCCATAAAATGTCTCAAAGCCATCACCATCATTTCCCACTCAGCGCGGAGAAACCTTAGAATCTTCATACACATTTCTTTTTGTGTATATTCTTTTCCTAGAGCTGAGAGCTCATTGGTTATCTCTCGTGAATCGGCATCCAACCGATCCGGACTCTCATCTAAGCATTTTGAAATTTTCAAACTTTTGAACAACAACAAATAATATATTTTCCTTAATTTGGTCAGACCCTTCGCAAATTAAGGTTAGTTTTTCCTAAATTTCTTTGGCCGTTTTGCAAGATTTGACTTTATTAAACATGACCTTATCAAGAGTTTTATATAAGATATCCTTGGCAACATTGTCCAAGTTATATATCTTCCTGTCTTCATTTGTCCACTCACAATATGGTTTCTCCACCATTGCAGGTCTAGATATCGCAACAACGGCAGCAACACGTGCGCCTGCATGCCACGGGGGCCGCGAGCCGCCCCTGGTGCTTCAGGAGCAGGAGCCCTGACAACTGTGTTTACCTTCATTATCTGTAGTGGTCCATCCTCAATGACAAACCACATCTCATCGTGTAAGACTGAAAGGTAAGCCTGCATACGTATTTTTCAATCATCAAATTCTTCAACAGTAACCATTGGAATGCGAGTTAGATTTGCTTCCATGATAATAACTTTGCTTTTTGAAATAAAAGCTTTAAAAATTGCAAGTGTTGATCCTTTGAAAAAGAATGAGATCTAGTTCAAGAACCAATGTACAAGGCTCAATGAACCAACCGCTCTAATACCACTTCTAAGTCCTGAGGGGTGATAAGTAAATTGTAGAAGGAGTTAAATAAACTTTACCAACTTTTGATTTTAGTCCTTTTAAGAATCTCAGAGTTGACTCAAATTAGCTAAGTCCTTGATGGACAACTAAGTTGGCTTATACAACAAAGTTACCCACTCAACAGATTCGACTGAGCTGTTGATAGTATAACTTAGATGTTTCAGCTAACATTTTAGAATTAACAGTTGACTTGGTTTTTAATCGGGAAGACTTTCACCTTAGTTTTTGAATATGTTTTTCAACACTTGTTTTAGCTAGGTTATTATCGAGAGACTTAGCAATTTAACAATCAACAGATATAAAGATATGCAAGAATGTAAGTGTGTGTCTTTGAAAGCAAATAGACACAAACAATTATAGTGGTTCGAGGATGGGGTATTTCCTCTAATCCACTCTTCTCCAACCCCTGAAGGAATCCACTAATGTAACTTGACTTGGTTACAAAATGGTAACAATCCGAGTCGCCTTTGATCACAAAACTAGTTGCTCTTGGGACTCGAACTTCTTCACAAGATGGGCGCCTGCTACCCACCTACTTCAAACCTTTGACTTGATCACTTAGCCCTCCAATAGGGTCAAAGCTCGGTTCGATCTAGAACCTTACTATACCTCCTTCAACCTTGGAGAGTAGACCTCTTGTTCTTGATAACAAGTATTTTCTCTTCAACCGATGAAGTCGTCCTTCTTTCACCGAGTATGTTGGATTGATTTCCATTGAGTTTAGGCTTGAGGATTTTCTTTGAAAACTTGAGAGATATTGCTTTGCACGTTATTTGCTTGAATGCTTGTGCTCATTGATATTTGTAATTCTATCAAATGACTCCTCGGCCTTTTATAGTGCACGTTTGAAAATATGTCCGTTGAAGAGATAAACATATTATTCAAACTACACTTCGTAGTTGTTGGATTGTCTTGTCTTGCAAAGATTGATGGAGACTGCATTGAATTTAATGCTCTCTGCAGCCTTTCCTTAAACTCTGCAGATTTTAGGTACATCCCATTGGCTCTTGCTTTTTGCACTCTTTCAAAGAAAACAACTTTATTCTTTGTGATCGACACATGCCTATTTCGAAAAAACCTTGACTTAGCTTGACAACAAATCTCTTTCAAATTCTTTGATCCTCGTCATTTGCCCCGTTTGACAATCGATTCCAATGATTTTGGAATGATTTTGCTATCGATCGATTGATTGAGACAACTTTTTTGTCACTGACCAACCTTCACTTCACTTTACTCACCGCCACACGGTTGGGTCTTCTTTGATCTTGATCGAGTTCTTGTAATCTTCAACTTGGTCGCTTTTCGACTCCTAATAGAATCCTATCTATTACAAGTTGAATTAAATTTAAATTGGGGGTGCCTTCCTAATCTAAGTTTTACATGGTATCATCAAAATCTATACACAAATTTTCCCAACAACAGTGTTTCAAACACGCCTCAGGAAAATATTTTACCATTCTGTTTTTCGATTGTACGATCTCCATCCCAAAAATCTAAAGGATTTTACTGTTCTATAATGGAGGTCAATCAAACAGCCTCTGCTATTGATTTTGTTTCTCTGAAACACCACCTTCTCACACGACCATACTACAACAGATATGGCAACTGCAGCCACTGCCCAAGCTAATGTGACGACCCAAACTACTATCACTCCTTCTATTATTCATATGCCTCCAAAAATTCCTTCACATCCACCTAATTTTTCATATGCAAAGCCATTTCTTGATATATCCAAAATAGAAATGTTTGGTGGACAAATTTACAAGCATTTGCAAGAACGAATTTTTTCCATTCTTGATATGCACGGTGTCGCTGCAGCTTACTCATAACAAGCCCGAACCTGCTGCCGATCCAAAGGAAATGGAGATGTAGATTTACACCAATAAAGTGTGTAGGCATACAATCATTAGCACTCATGCTAATAATTTATTTGATGTATATTGTTCTTACAAGGAAGCTAAAGACATTTGGGAGTCCATGAACCTGAAATACACTGCTGAAGATGCTGGAAAGCAAAAGTTCGTAATTGGGAACTACTATCGCTGGGAGATGACGGATGATAATGATATCAAGATGCAGATCAATGAGTATCACAAGCTGTTGGAGGAGCTGAAAGCTGAAAAGATCATACTGCAAGAAGAATTTGTTGTTGGGATTTTGATCGAGAAGCTACCTTACACTTGAAATGACTACAAACAACAACTCAAGCATAAACACAAGCAATTGTCACTTGCGGGCCTGATAACACATATCATCATCGAGGACACAAACCAGAGGGAACTTAAAGCCACAAAGGCGAATGAGATAGCTTCAAAGACAAATTTAGTGCAAGGTAAGCCTTCTACCAAGCCTGTTAAGAAATATCAACCTGGTAACAAACCTAAAGTGAATAACCCCATTATTTTCAAGAAAAAAGAAAACTGTTTGTGGAAAGCCAGGTCACCATGCACCGCAATGTAAACAAAGAAACAAACCTACAAATTTCCCAAAGCCAAATGCAAATTTAGTTGAAGGGGATGATGTAGTTGCGGCGGTACTTAGTCAAATTAATCTCGTGGCCAGTGTGAAAAAATGGGTGGTAGACTCTAGGGCTACCAGGCACATCTGTGCAAATAAAGAGGCTTTTGAATCCTGCAATCTTGTGGGGGATGGAGAAGAACATGTATATCTCGGGGATTCTCTAACTGCCTAAGTTTTTGGCAAAGGCAAAGTTCTATTGAAACTCACATCTAGCAAGACCCTGGCTCTTAATGATGTACTTCACGTGCCTAATATTAGGGCAAACTTAGTTTCCGTTTCCCTGTTAGGAAAGGCTGGGGTTAGAGTGCCATTTGAATCTGACGAGATTGTAATGTCAAAAAATAATATCCTTGCGGGCAAAGGTTATTATAATCAAGGTCTTTTTGTACTGAATGTTTCCGATCTTATTAATAAAATTGCTTCTTATGCTTACTTGATTGATTCTATTGATATATGGCATGCTAGATTAAGACATGTTAGTGCTTCCTATATTTATAAAATGCAAACTCTTGGTTTAATTTCTGGTATTAATAACACTAGCCTGAATAAATGTGAAATATGTTGTGAAGCCAAATTAACCAAGAAATCATGCTTTTCTGTTAAACGAGAATCTGAATTGCTTAGTCTAATTCATACTAATTTAGGTGATATAAAGCAAAACATGACTAGAGGTGGTAAAAATTATTATGTTATTTTTATAGTTGATTATTCTAGATACGCTAAGGTATATTTACTTAGAAATAAAGATGAAGCCTTAAACATGTTTCATTTATATAAGTCCGAAGTTGAAATCAGTTGAATAATAAGATTAAAAGAGTTAGATCAGATAGAGGTGGCAAATACACATTATTTAATGATTTTTGTGAACAACAAGGAATAATACATTAAATACCCCTCCATATTCGCCCGAATCAAATGGTGTAGCAGAAAGAAAAAATAGGACTTTAAAAGAAATGATGAATGCAATGCTCGTTAGTTCCGGTGCTGCTAATAATTTCTGGGGTGAAGCTATTTCATCTGCATGTCACTTATAAAACATAATACCTTATAAGAAAACCAGTAAGGCACCATATGTGATATGGAAAGGCTATCAGCCTAACCTAAAATATTTAAAAGTGTGGGGGTGTCTTGCTAAAGTTATGTTGCCTGATCTTAAGAAGAGAAAAATAGGTTCTAAAACTTCTGATTGCCTATGTATGCTGATCATAGTGCTGCATATAGATTTCTTGTTTTGAAAAGTGATGTGCTAGATGTTAATACGATTGTTGAAACAAAAAATACTGAATTTTTAGAGCATATTTTTCCTTTAAAAACTGAGACAATTTTTTGTGCACCTGTTGAATCTACTTCTGATGCTCCTATTGAACATAATATTGAAAACTCTTTTGAGGAGTTAAGAAGGAGTAAAAGACAAAGAAAAGAAACTTCTTTTGGAAATAATTTTTATACATATCTTGTAGAAAATAATCCTTTAACTTTTTCCAAAGTCGTTTCTTCTTCCGATTCTTTATACTTTGGAAAAAAGTCATCAAAACTGAATTGATTCTATTGAACAAAACAAAACTTGGACTTTAGTTGATTTGCCAACCGGAGCTAGATGTTCGCCAAAAATATTTGGATCTCTATACTTTTGCAAGTGTACAATGTAGTTTATAGGATAATGACAAGCAAGTTTGTATTCCTAAGGGATTGACTACGAAATACTTAGGCTATAATAACATCGCATTCCAATTTTATTGAGGCGACCAAATCTCAAGTTTTTTTAAAAATAAAAATAAAAATAAATAAATTTGCAAACCTCACAAGTATTTTCAACAACCACTAAGCAACCTTTAGGCACATAATCTCAACATGTTTCTTCAATATTAAATCTAATTAAAGTTTCAAAAACCAATTCATGCATTTCTATGGGTTCAATTCCTAAAATAGTTTATTCCCCCTCCCGGGTGGCGCATAAACATCAGATTAATAATAATCGAGGTCTGCCGATCCATCACAACTATTATTAACCCCCAAAAGATCTTTGAATTTAAATACTCCCCATAAATAAAAGTATTCTCCCGATACATTACCCTGTTTATGTCTGAATTCGATTTTCGTCTTGCTAGAACTCATCTCCCGGATTATTGACTAACAAGTATGACATGCAAATTATTGATCAGATAATTGGCAATTAAGAATAAGCTCTCGAATTCATAAAAAAGAACAAATGAATCAATTAAGAAAACAATTAATCAAGATTTAACATGAATCCACAGTTTTGATTATGTCCCAAGATCCGAAAGATTAGCCAAACATTGATAACAAATTCATAGACAAACTTGGAATCAACATTGTGACATCGTTTAAGCACAGACAATAGATCTAAACTAAGAAAGAAAACCCTTTCTTGTCAGGATGGATTCTCCTTCCAAGCCTTCGAAGCCCTTGTGCTTCCGTAGATGTGCAAGGCCTTGTGGTGTTCTTCGTAACCTAGCCCTCCTCTCTCAAAAGACCTTTTATCTTGTGTTCCTGTGAAATTTGGTGTGTTGTATGGTGTATGGATGTTGTAATTTTCATGCAGCCCTTTGGGTCCCTTATATAGGTGCTTGGAGAGATCCTTGAGAGAGTTTGAATGAGAAAAGGACACAAAAATCTGCCATACTCGTCACACGGTCCCGTGTATCTTCACACGCCACTCCACGCGCCGTGTGGCTCTCACACGGTCCGACCGTGCGGTTTGTTTTCGTCCCCATGTTTCTTCCCAACTTCACATGGACATGTCATATTTCACACGGTTCGGTTGTGTGACATGTTTCTGTCCGATTTTTTTGTCTTTTTGATCTTCTCTTTACACTCGTCAATCCTATCCGGACCTTCCAACAAATATTTCTTCAATTAAGCTCCATTTCTGTAAGAAGTTACAAGAATACGCATATCACGCCCAACAAAGGAAACCAACCAAAACACACCGAATATACATGCAAATGTATTAAATATATATCAAAATAAGCCCCTAAATGCACGTATATTTTACACATATCAAAATTCCCCAAACTTAAAGCATTGCTCGTCCTCAAGCAAATTAAGAAAAATAATATCAAGGGGTACAAAGAACACTATAAACATCTAATCTCATTTGACTTCATATTCAAGAAAACCATGCAATTTGTTAGGAAATTTATTAGATTTTGATGATACCATGTAAAACTTAGACTAGGAAGTTGGCACCCCATTTTTCTTGTAATTCTATGTTGTAATAGATAGATCGAAAGAGTTTGAGTAAAGTCACTATGTCAAAGAATGCAAGAAGTCAACTCGCAGACTAGAGTGAAGACTCACTTGTGTGTCACCGAGTATGGCCAAGATGGTAGACAAGGACTCGATCAAGGAGAGCCACCGAGGAACAATGTGTGTGAAGTATGAGGAAGTGTCGGGTCAAGTCGTAAAAGAGCCAAGTCTAATCAGCTTGAAGTGACAGTTGAGCCATTCTCATGATTGGAGCGGACTCAAGTCAAAGGGGTAAAGGCAACAAATAAGTCAAGACAACCGACATTGATCCATTGGAAGGAAGTTAAGAATATTACTTAATATAGTAATATGTCCAAGTCGCCAGTCTTTAAGTGTTTGGCCCGAAAACATACAAAAGGAATAAACCTTGGGAAACACTAAAGCATGTGTCGACCGTAAAGTTGCGAGCCATTTAATACGAGGAAGGGTCAACATCACAAATGTTGCGTACAAGAAAAGACAAGCCAATGAACAAGAAGTGTCATTTGAAAATAGCCTATCTCTTCAACGGCAAATTTTCAAATGAGCACTATCAAAGGCCGAGGAAGCATTTGAGAAAAGGTTACCCGAACCGAACATGAACGAATCAAGGAATATTCAAGCAAGCATAACCTGCAATATTCTCAAAGCTTATCATATAATTCCTCAAGCCTAAAACTCGAAGGAACTCGATCCAACACACATTGTGAAGGAAAGATTACTTCAATTAGTTGAAGAGGAAAAGTTTTAAGAACAAAAAGGGGTATACTCTCCAAGTTGAAGGAGTCAGAGAAAGGTTCAAGGTCGAACCAGAGATTCAAGTTTGTTGGAAGGTCCGTGTGATCAAGGTTGTCTCTAGACGAGAACTACTTTGTAACTTGACCTTTGTTTACTAGTGGATTCCTAGTTGGAGAAGAGTGGAGTAGAGGAATTACCCCATCCTCGAACCACTATAAATTCTTGTGTCATTTACTTTCAATTTATTTTCTTGCTTATATTTTTCATATCTCGATAAGTTATATTTCTATACAACCGATAATAACAAGTGCTAAAACAAGTGTAAAAATGTGCTTTTAATTTACAAAGGGTGTTAAGTCTTCCGCTGTTAAAGACCAAATCACCTAAAAGTTTAGTGTTAGCCGACGATCCGAATTATACTATCAACAAACTCGATCCGAGTCTGTTTAGTGGGTAACTTAGTGAACATAGCCAACCTAGTCATAGCACTAAGGACTTTGCTTTGATTTGAGTCAACTCTATTGAAATTATTAAAAACACTAAAAGTGAAAATTTGGTAAGGTTTATTCAACCCCCTTCTAAACCTTACACCACACCCCTTGGGACCTACAAGTGGTATCGGAGCGGTTGGTTCATTGAGCCTTCCGCACTCGGTTGCTTAACTAGATCTCGTCTTTTTCAAAAGGTTTAATACTTGTGTTTTCAAAGTCTTCATTTTTAAAAGCAAAGTTATAATCATGGAAGCAAATTTAACTTGTATTCTTATGTTTATTGTGAAAGAGTTTGATGACTAGAAGATTCATATGCGAGACTCATCTATCACTTTTACACGATAAAATGTGGCTTGTGATAGAGGATGGGCCATTGCAAATACTCAAAGTCAATATCGCAGAAAAGAGCACCTCCACCAAGGAGAGGAAGTCGCAACAGGCTAGACTAGCCATGGTTGAAAAACCTCGCATCAATGGACTAATGAAGATAAAAAGAGATATAACCTGAACAATGTGGCCAAGAATATTCTCTACAAAACGTTGGTCAAGGCAATGTTCAACAAAGTAAAGTCATGCGATCGACCCAAAGAAATGGGATAAGTTAACCCCGATTTGTGAAGGATCATAACAGATTAAAGAGAACAAATTAACATTCTTTGTTCAAAAATTTGAAAATTTTAAAATGCTTGCCGGTGAAAGTCCGGATCACCGGATGCCGATTCACAAAGATAACAAATGAGCTTTCGACTCTTGGGAAAGAGTACACTCGAGAAGGAGATGTGCATGAAGATACTAAGAGCCCTCCCAACCGAATGGGAAATGAAGGTCATGGCTCTAAGACATTCAATGGACCTCTCCAGAACATCTAATCATAAGCTATTCTCGCACAAAAAAGCCTATGAGTTTGAGTTGAGAAGGAAAGAGCAACAGAAAACAATTGTACCCAAGATACCGCACATGCCAAGTTGGCGGTGAAGGGAAGTAAGCTGAGCCAAAGGAGACCATTGACCAGGAGGAAATTGCTCTTATGGTAAAAAGATTCAACAAGTTCTTTAATACGAACTATAAAAGAAACAAGGGTGAGACCTCCAGGAGACATTCAACACCTTCCAAAGCAAAGGAGGATAGACCACCCAAGAGAGTCGAATCAAAGAGCCGACTATCGTAGAGCCGATAATCGTGAGAATCGAAAGAGCCGATCGTAGAGCCGAAACCTCGTGTGTTGGAATTGCGATAACCAGGGACACTTTCCTCGTTGACTGCTCCTATCCACCAATCAACAAATACAGAAATGAGGAAGAAAGAAGAGTCTTCGTGGAAAGAAGACAAGAAAAGAAGAAAGCCATGTTGGGCTGCTAAACCGCTGAGCCGCCAAGTGCAAGGAAAGAAAACTCGGATAGTAGTGAAGTCGGCTACTTAAGTGATACAGAAAGAGGTTTTGATCTACCTCATGGCCAAAGTACAAGATCAAAAAGATCAAGAAGATGAGGTACAATCTAACTAATCTCACTCGGATTCAAGTGATAGTGATTATGATACACACACTTCATCACCCACAGATCTTTATGATTCATTAGGCAAAATGATGAAAGATTTTGAACACATTAAAACCTCACACACACTTTTAAATGAGGAAAACAACCAAATTAGAAGTCGAACTCACACCGACTAAAGAGCCGAGTACTCTAAGTCACATACCGATGAGAACAGAAGGTCAAGGTGAAAATGTAAAGATCTTAGCAGTTAGTCACACGATAAAAGAGAAAAAGATCTTAAAAATGTGATTGCCTTATTTACAAAAGCATTCAAATCATTTGATGAACTTATTATGAGTCAAAAAGAGCGTGGAGACAAGACAATCATAGTATTCAATTCCTTTGTGCATAGTCAAGCCCCAAGAGTGATTTTGGAAAAAGGATCTTCAAGCAATGAAGGAATCAAAAAGCCCAAAACACCATATGTTGCACGCACATCCACACCAAAATACAACCACGATCATACGGCCTTGGTTATAAAGGTAAAGGAAAGAAGCCCGAGAGTATCTTTGAAAGGACAACCGAGAAATACATATGATGAGAATGATAGAAACTATCCAAACCAAGTCAAGTTGGAATAACCATGTGAAATATCGGAAAGACCTATGGGATACAAGCCAAAATGGCAAAGACCTCAACCTCAAGAAAGGTAATTCCCAAGGCAAAAGTGCTATTATCAAAGACACTCATGCACCCAAGCACTACACTCGAAATTCCACAACTACCCCAAGAAAGCGATTGCTAAAACAAACACGAAGCATACTTACGACAAAAGAGATAGTCAGTATGATCCTAAAATCCCAAGAAATTTGCTAATGTGCATTATGATTATGGTACCGATAGATGAAAACCTCTTAGAGTCGATCATCTGGCTATAGGTTGGTTGGAGCATCATATAACATTAACCCCTAGGACCTGCATAAGTTTGGGTACCTAAAAACTGATTTCCTTGATTGCGGTTCAAGGAACAACCGAGTTCCAAGGAACCTGGTACATGGATAGTGGCCACATTCCAAACATATGACAGAAATAAAAGAAATCAGAAAATTCAAGGAGATCAAAGGTGAAAAAGTCATATTTGGAGGAAATGAAGCTTTAGGGAAGATCAAAGGCATGGTATCCATCAAGAAGAATGGACTGAGATCACGATGTTGCATATGTTGAAGGCCTCAACTTCAACTTGTTAAGCATCGCCAACTCGTGACAAAGGCTATAACGTAGGATTCAACATGGGGATATGCCGGATCAAGGATGTTTGAATTCAATGAGATTGTGCTACAAGGAACAAGACAAAAGAATATGTATGTAGTGGATTGGTCCATCACACCAAGCACATGTCTGCTAGCAAGGAGTACAACCAAATCCAGTTGGTCAAGTGGCATAAAAACCGAGTCACCCGAATTTCAAGACAATCAACAAGCTTGCAAGAGTCATCTTGTAGATGGATTTCCAGGACTCAATGTACAAGAAAGAAAGTATATGTGATGCATGCCATATGGGAAAGCAAATCAAATCATCATTCAAGGATAAGCTAAGTCCTTCTTCAACCGCATTATATTGCATCCATTGCATACGGATTTATTTAGTCATGTTGAGCCGCTAGCATCGTGGAAAGAAATACACCTTAGTGGTGGTGGATGACTATTTAAGATATACATGTACAATTTTCATGTGTAAAAAGAAGGAAACATCAAGAAGTTGCCTCGGTGATGAGAAAAGTTCAAAATGAGAAGAGTCAAACCATTATAAAGATAAGATCTCGACAGTGAAAACCGAGTTTGTCAATGGGATTATAACTCAATATTATGTTGAAAATGGTATTGCTCATGAGTTATCGCAGCAAGGACTCCACAAAAAGCAGAATAGATTAGTTGAAAGTAGGAACAAAACTCTCAGGAAGTTTTGCAAGGACAATGTTAGTGGCTAGATTGCCTAAGAGATTTTGGGCCGAGGCCATAAATACAACATTCTATACTCGGAATAGATGCATGATTAACGACAATTAACCAATACTTCCCATGAGATTTGGGTCGGGAAAATCCAAATATTGGATATTTCAAGATATTTGGATGTAAATGCTTCATCCACAACAATGGAAAGGACAATTTGAAGGCTTTTGATGCTAAAGTCGATGAAGGTATCTTTTTGGGATACTCAAAATGAGAGTAAAGCCTATAGAGTGCTAAATAAGAGGACTATGGTCACGAAGAGTCTATCCATGTGGTATTTGATGAGCCAAATGTGAATGGAGAAGACATTGATGAGTTAGGCGATAAGCGTAATCAACCAACTATGTAGAAGAGTCCTTATGTTGAAGCATATGTGAGAGCACTCAACCCCGATGATGATGAGATAATCAATCTCAAAGACAACCGGAAGATCTCGCAAGAATCAATGATGATGAGGAAGTCATTCTCAAGACAACTTAGCCGCAAGACGATCAATCCAACATACTTACTCTAACCCGATGTGAGATGGCTAAGAGACCATCCACCGAGTTAATTATTGGAGATGTTAGAGATGGCATAAGAACTTTCAGATCCAGAGCACATCATGAAGCGATGTTCACTTGTTTTATTTCCCAAATAGAGCCTAAAGGTGTGTCTCAAGCATTGGAAGACACACATTGGATTCATGCCATGCAAGAAGAGCTGAATCGGTTTGAAAGAAACAAAGTATGGGAATTAGTTCAAAGGCGAACCCACCAAAATGTTATTGGTACTAAGTGGGTATTCGAAACAAGATGAATGAGGAAGGATCTATAATGAAAAATGAAGCAAGATTGGTAGCCAAAGGGTATTGCCAAGAAGAATGTATAGATTTTGATGAAACATTTGCTCCTCATTTGCGATTTTAAGCAATAAGGATATTTCTTGCTTATGTTTGCACATAAGAACTTCACCGTATATCAAATGGATGTGAAGAGTGCATTTCTAAATGGACTCGTTAGAAGAAGAAGTCTATGTTGAACAATCTCCGGACTTGAGCAGAAAACTTTTGGAGATAAAATCTACAAGCTCAAGAAGGCATTGTATGGATTGAAACAAGCACCAAGGGCATGGTATGATACATTGTCTCGCTTTCTAATTGGCAATGGATTCACCAAAGGCAAGGTTGAGAACACCGATCGTGATTCAAGATGGAGAGAGTATCTTTGCTTGTTCAAATATATGTGGATGATATCATCTTTGGATCCACAAACAAAGAGTCAGTGACAAGTTCTCAAACCTCATGCAAGGGAAATTTGAGAAGAGCATGATGGGAGAGCCGACTTTCTTCTTAGGACTTCAAGTCAAGCAATTGAAGGATGGAACCTTCATAAGTCAAACCAAGTATACCAGAGACTTAATGAAAAAATTTGTATGGAAGAAAAGTCATCAGTGAAGATTTCTATGAATACTTCAGTCAAGTTGGACATGGATGCAGATGGCAAAGCTGTTGATCAAACTAGATATAGAGCCCTCATTGGATCATTGCTCTATTTAACAAAAAGCAGCCGGACATCGCCTATGTAGTAGGTGTATGTGCTATATTTCAATCTGCACCAAAAGAGAGTCACATGATCAGCTAAGAGAATCCTTAGATATTTGAAGGGATGCCAAGAAGTTGGCTTATGGTATCCAAAGGAAGGAGTATTCAAGCTGGTAGGATACTCAGACTCAGATTATGCTGGATGTGGAGTTGACAGGAAGAGTACATCAGGTACATGTCAAATGCTTGGAAATAGATTAATTTCTTGGTTCAGTAAGAAACAAAATTCAATAGCTACATCCACAACTGAAGCAAAGTACATAATCAAGGGCAGCTATTGTGCCCAAGTCTTATGGATGAGACAAAGAAATGAGAGACTATGATATAGAAGAAAGAGAAACTCCAATTATGTGTGAGAACACTAGTGCTATTGCAATCACTTAGAATCCGTGTGTTGTACTCAAGAACAAAGCACAATGATGTCGATATCATTTTATAAGAGATCATGTTGAAAAGAAAGACATCACGTTGCAATATATGTCAACCGATAAGCGATTAGTGACATATTCACAAAGCCTTTATGTGAATCAAGATTTGAAGAGCTTAAGAATGAGATAGGGTTAATTGAGTGAGTTAGGATACTCGTAAGACTCAATCAAGAGAGACAAAACAAGAGAATGAAAAATGAGTAAGTTTCACATTTCAAAGTGAAACAACATAGACGGAAATCAATTTGTTTGAGTTAGGCGACAACCGAGTGATCTAATGTGAAAAGAGAAGCGATTTAAGTCACTTTGGATGATAGCCGAGTTATTTATGAGCTAAGTGACAAAAACACACGATCATTTTATGGGAGCAGGAATGTTTTTAAGGATGAAGTCGGCGTAATTATGATCACAAGATACAAAAGCTACACGGTAAAACATATGATTGGACTTGAAAGAGCTGCGTAAAGTCAGCTATGTCAAAGAATGCAAGAAGTCAATCATAGACAGAGTGAAGACTCCGTTGTGTGTCATCCGAGTATGGACAAGATGGTAGACAAGGACTCGATCAAGGAGAGCTACCGAGGAACACCGTGTGTGAAGTATGAGGAAGTGTCGACAAAGTCAGTAAAAGGAGCCAAGTCTAACAGTTGAAGTGACAAATGAGTCATTCTCATGATTGGAGCGAGACTCAAGTCAAAGGGTAAAGGCAATCAAGTCAAGACAATCGACATTGATCCGTTGGAAGGAAGTCAAGAATATTGCTTAATATAGTAATATGTCCAAGCTTCCGTGTCTTAAAGTGTTTGCCTAGAAACATGCAAAGGGAATAAACCAATGTGAAACACTAAAGCATGTGTCGACCGTAAAGTCAGCAGAGCCATTTAATATGAAGAAGGGTCAACATCACAAGTGTTGCGGACTCAAGAAAAGACAAGCCAACAAACAAGAAGTGTCATTTGAAAATAGTTTATCTCTTCAACGGACAAATTTTCAAATGAGCACTATAAAAGATTGGGGAAGCATTTGAGAAAAGGTTACCCGAACCAAGCACGAATGAATCAAGCAATATTCAAGTAAGCATAACCTCGCAATATTCTCAAAGCTTATCATATAATTCCATAAGCCTAACACTCGGAAGAACTCGATCCAACACACGCTATGAAAGAAAGATTACTTCAACCAGTTGATAAGAAAAAGTTTTAAGAACAAAAAGGGGTCTACTATCCAAGTTGAAGGAGTCAGAAAGGTTCATGGTCGAACCAGAGATTCAAGTTTTTTGGAAGGTCATGGCGAGCAATTCCAAAGACTTGAAGGAGTGAAGTAACAAGGCGCAAATTCTTGTGAAGAAGGCGAGTCGCAGGAGAAGACAAACTGTGTGATCAAGGTTGTCTCTGGACCGAGAACTACGTTGTAACTTGATCCATTATATAGTGGTTTCCTCCGCATTTGGAGAAGAGTGGAGTAGAGGAATTACTCCATCCTTGAACCACTATATATTCTTATGTCATTTACTTTTAGCATTTATTTTCTTGCTTATATTTTTCATATCACCGATAAGTTATATTGCTATCCAACTATTAATAACAAATGTTAAACAAGTGTTAAAAACGCTTTTAAATTTACAAAGGGTGTTAAGTCTTCCATTGTTAAAAACCAAATCTCCTAAAAAGTTTAGTGTTAGCTAAAGATAGCCAACCTAGTTGTCCTCCAAGGACTTAGGCGATTTGAGTCAACTCATTGAAATTTTTAAAAAGACTTAAAGTGAAAATTTAGTAAGATTTATTCAACCCCCCCTTCTAAACCTTACACCACACCCCTTGGGACCTAGACAATTCATTATCAAGAAGTCATCTTTCATAAGCTCGGCATAATTAATACCCTCTCGGGTACTTGACATCGTGACTCACAAGTAATAGTAGTGTATTACTCATCTCTCAAAGTGTATGAAAAATGTTTACGCTTAAAATCAATTCAATGAATGTAGAACTACCATAGGCTTGCAAATCGTCTAACATCTCTACCACTTTTGTGTGCACAACTTAAGAATCAAAAAGGACTTTTCATTTGGTTGTAGTGTAGGCTCTTTGGTAAGGGTAGGGAAAATTTGGATTGAGTGCTTGACTTGAGCAAATAGAATTTAAGTACACAGACTTGCAACTACCCAACCCAATTTCACCTAAAAATTATTATTTTTCAACATATTTTCTTTTTCAACTTCAACTCCATCCTTTTTCTCCTTTTTCATTCTTAGGCCTTTTTGCCTTTTTTTTTCTTTAGCCTCAAGCTCTGAGTTTTTCAAAAGTTCCAGATTTGTATTCTTTTCTTTCCTTTGCTCGATTTTTCTCTCTTTCTTTTCCAGAGACTTTCTTTTTTTTTCTTTTTTTTTCGAGCTCCATTCTTCTCTCCTTCACCTAGATATCTTTGCTCATCTCTCATTCTTTTGCCAAATTTCTCTCTTTTTCATAATTTTCACCACATCTTCCCCAAACCTATTCATCTTCTATAAGCTCAAGAAATTTTAGGGATACAATCATTTTTTAAGTTTAAAGATCAAACTCGTAGCTAACAATAATATGTTAAGGCTCAAAGTGGCTAACTAGGAATCATGAGTTCATAGGTAGGCTTTTAGGCTAAGTAGGCTAAACAAAGATGACCTTCAATCATTTTCTAAAATTGTGTGCCAAAACTTGCACACACACACGGCTTCAATGAAGATACCGAGCAAGTTCTAGAGTTCCAAAGAATCATGAATGACACACTCAAGAAAAAATAAGATCGCATAAGATAAAGCGAGTTAAAGACACAAAAGCTCACCGGCTTATTTTTCTCAACATGCTCAAATACCCAATTTTCTTAACTATTCCCAAACAATTAAATGACATCTCTTCAACTATTCATCGCATTATTCACAAAAATATGTCATCTCATAAAATTAAATGCTCATAGTAAAAATCATACTTTTAAGCTATGCTCTTTCGAAAATCCCGATTAAAAACACACACAAAAGCAATTAAACATGCTAAAACGATAAACATGCTAAAAAAATAAAACAATTGAAAAATAAATAGAAAAATTGAAAAATTTTAATGCAAGTTTTTATGCTCTACATGCAATCCTAAATGTAATGCAAAATGCAACAGTATTAATTTACGCATTCTTGACAACCCTCCAAACTTAAAATATGCTTCGTCTCGAACATATGAGGAAATTATCAAAAGAAAGAGGAATGCGTAAAAAGTACTTACCTAGATCGTTCTGGTGAAGCCAGAAACTTGTCCGTCAAATTTGAAACTTGGAGGAGCAGATCGCACGATCGGGTCGTGTGCGTCCACACGGCCGTGTGCGTCTATCATGTCTTTTTTTTTAACCCGGAGTTTGTTGCGACTCCTCTTAGGTTGCCCTTCACAAAGCGCTAAGTTTTACGTCTTCAGCCAAACTTCAGATTTCTAACATTATTGTCATTAAACCGTGTCGATTGAAATCCTTGAGCCCTCATATTTTGTACCATCCATCAGACGAATGACGTTGTATTGTTTTCTCGGATTAAGTTCAATATCGCTTGGAAATTTGTCCTTTTGATGTTGGCCTCCCACTGCAGGAGCGATTGGGCTACTTGTGTCTCCAGAGATTTCAGTCTCTCATTCAACAAAAACGATGTTAGAAACAAAGCAATAAAAAAATAATAAAAATGGGAAAAATCGAAAATGAAAAATATTTAAAAAATTGAAAAAATAAAAATACAAAAATTGAAAAAATATATACAAAAGAAAATCGAAAAAACTATTTACAAAAATTGAAAAATAAAAAAGAAAAAAATTACAAAATTTTGCTTCTAAGATTGAACTACTTATTAATATATCTAAGTAGAATCTCTCAATCCCCAAGAATCGCGCCAAAAACTTGTTGGCCGAAATATTTGGATCTCTATACTACAAGTGTACAGCGTGAGTTTATAGGATAATGGCAAGCAATGTCATATTTCTCGGGGATTGACTACGAAACACTTAAGCTATAATAACATCACATTTCAATTTTATTGAAGCGACCGCATCTCAAGTTTTTAAAAAATCAAAAATAAAAGAAAAATAAATAAATTTGCGTATTTTCAACAACCACGGAAGCAACCTTAAACACATAATCTCAACATGTTTCTTCAATATTAAATCTAATTAAAGTTTCAAAAACCAATTCATGCGTTTACGGGGTTCAATTCCTAAAATAGTTATTCCCTCTCCGGGTGGAGCATAAACAATGAGATTAATAATAATTGAGGTTTGTCGATCCATCACAACTATTATTAACTCCAAAAAGATCTTTGAATTGAAATACTCCCCATAAACAAAAGTAGTCTCCCGATCCATTACCTTGTTTATGTCCAATTCGATTTTCGTCTTGCTAGAACTCACCTCTCGGATTATGGACTAACAAGTATGACATGCAAATTATTGATAAGATAATTGGCAATTTAGAATAAGCATTCAATTCATAAAATAGAACACATAAATTAATTAAGAAAACAATTAATCAAGATTTAACATGAATCCACATTTTTTATTACGCCTTAAGATCCGAAAGATTAGACCACTTGTAGGTCCCAAGGGGTGTGGTGTAAGGTTTAGAGGGGGTTGAATAAACCTTATCAAATTTTAACTTTTAGTCGTTTTAAGAGTTTAAACAGAGTTGACTCAAATCAGTTGTGTCCTTGGGGACAAAACTAAGTTGGCTATATTCAAATAAGTTACTCACTCAACAGACTCGATAGAGTTGTTGATAGTATAACTTGTTGCTTAAGCTAACACTTAACTTAGTTGATTTGGTTTTTAACAAATGGAAGACTTAACACCCTTTAGATTAATTAAAACTCATTTTTAACACTTGTTTTAGCATTATTTATATATCGCTTGGATAGTAGATTTAACTAACAAATGATATAAAAGTATATGCAAGAATGTAAGTGCTAAAAGTAAAATGACACAAGTAATTTTTATAGTGGTTCGAGGATGGAGTAATTCCTCTAATCCACTCTTCTCCAACTCCCCGGAGAAATCCACTAGGTAATAGATCAAGTTACAAAGCTTAACAACTGAGACAACCTTGATCACACAATGGATTCTCCTGCGACTCACCTTCTTCACAAGAAAGTCGCTTTGCTACTTCAACTCACTTTCAAATCCTTGGATTTGTTCACACAACTCTCCAACAAACTTGAATCTCCTAGTTCGACCTTGAACCTTTCTACAACTTCTTCAACTTGTAGAGTAGACCCTTTTTGTTCTTCAAATGTTTCCTCTTCAACTGGTTGAAGTTATCTTTCCTTCACAACGTGTGTTGGATCGAGTTTCTTTGAGTTTTAGGTTTGAGGAATATCTTGATAAGCCTTGAGAACATTGGGTTTGGTTAATGCTTGCTTGTATATTGCTTTGTTCGTGCTTGGTTTAGGTCACCTTTTCTCAAATGCTTCCTCAGCCTTTTATAGTGCTCATTTGAAAATTTTCCCGTTGAAGAGATAGGCTATTTTCAAATGACACTTCTTGTTCGTTGGCTTGTCTTTTCTTAGTCCGCAACACTTGTGATGTTGACCCTTCCTCGTATTAAATGCTTTGCAGCTTTGCGAGGTCGACACAAGCTTCAAGTGTTTCCCATCGCTTATTCCTTCGCATGTTTCTCGGGCCAAACACTTTAAGACTTGACATCTTGGACGTATTACTATATCGAGTAATATTCTTGACTTCTTCCAACCGATCAATGTCATTGTCTTGACTTGATTGATCACGCTTTTACCCTTGTGACTTGAGTTTGCTCCAATCATAAGATTTACTCAACTATCACTTCAACCGATAGACTTGGCTTCTTTCATCGACTTGACCGACGCTTCAAACTTCACACAGCCTTCTCCATAGCCGGCTCTCCTTCATCGAGTTCTTGTCTTCCTTCTTGGCCATACTCACCGACACACAACGGAGTCTTTACTCCATCTGCAATTGACTTCTTGTATTCTTGACTTAGTCGACTTCACTCGCTCTTTTCAAATCTATCTATTACAATACATAATTACAAGAAAAATGGGGTGCCAACTTCCTCGTCTAAGTTTTACATGGTATCATCAAAATCTAACAAATATATTTTCTAACAATTTCCCCCTTTTCATGATGTCAAAACTTAAACAAACAAAATAAGTAAACATCAAACACAAGCGGTGCAAGAACAAAGAATGTATGCTTTTGAATAATCAATTTTATTGATCATAGCATTCTTGTCCTTTACAAGGCTGTTTACAATAAGTATCAAAGCTTTATACAAGTATAACTTTACAACGTGTATCTAAGCTAAGTTGAAGAGAGTATAAATATTACAAAGAAATTCTTCGAGCTAAATTACAGGAAAACTTACATACCTATGTATTTACAAATAAGTAAAAATACACGAAGGGGTTTGCAACTGCCTTCAACGCCTCGTCGCTTCATTCTTCTCTCTTTCATCATCTCTCCTCATATCTTCGTCGCCTCTTCTCCTCTTCCTTTCCTCTTCATCCTTCTTTTTTTTTCATGTGCTTGCTTAGCAAATAGGGTCATCCCTTCGCGCTTTCCTCCCATTTGCGAGTAGTTCTTTCATTCTCGACTTCCTGTCTTCTAATTGCTTTGACATTCTTGCGTGAAACTCCTCTAGGTTAGCAAGGTGATCATATCCACCCAATATGTGATCCCTTTATTCTTTGGATCGACATAAGCAATGTCCTTTGGATCGACATAATTGCAAGGGGTTTGCAAATTGCCTTCAACGCCTTGGCCGCTTCATTCTTCTCTCTTCTTCATCATCTCTCCTCATATCTTCGTCACTCTTTCTCCTCTTCCTTTCCTCTTCATCCTTCTTCTTTTTCTCATGTGCTTGCTTAGCAGCAGGTCATCCCTTCGCCGCTTTCCTCCCATTTGCGAGTAGTTCTTTCATTCTCGACTTCCCCGTCTTCTAATTGCTTTGACATTCTTGCGTGAAACCTCTAAGTTAGCAAGGTGATCATATCCACCAATATGTGATCCCTTTATTCTTTGGATCGACATAAGCAATGTCCTTTTGGTCTTGACCGCGGTTGAGAACCTCTCCCCATCGCCACCATGTCTACCCCTTCCCGACTCGGCCCTTCCTTCCGGGAGTATAGTGTATTGGAGCTTTTGATTTTTCAAATAAGTTGATCTTGAACTTGGCGCCATTTCCCAAATTTGAATTACACAATTTTAGTCCCTTCTCCCAATACAAATCCTGGCTTGTGGCGAGTCATATCTTGAAAATAACCTTTTGCTTCTAGAGTTTGGAATTCTCTGTAGAGATCCGGGCTCGATCCAACATCGCATGGCAATGTCTCTTGGGGTTTTATTGCGGATAATCCTTTCCGATCGAGGACCATCGTACCATTTTCTCGATATCCTGGATGCGGGCGAGTGCTTCTCGCCTACCTTCTCAAATGTAGCTTTGATGGCCTTTCTTGATTCTCTCACAACCATCTCAACTTTCTCAGCTCAATGCATGTCTTTAGGTAGTTTGCCGAGAATTGAAGTAGTGACATCTCCTTGTTGTGGGGTTTCATCATACATGAGTTTCAAAGGAAGATTTTTCGAACTTCATTCCCCTCTGCTGTATCACCTTTATTCGCCTCCTTATTACTCATTTTCTCCTCCTTTAGTCCCTTTAAAGCCTCATCTTCCCCCTTTTTGGCATCATCATCAAACGAAAGGGTCAGGCCAGAGAACAGTCCGCTTAGAATGAAATCCAGTCGGTTGATCATTTAATTATGCTTGATATTTGCTTTGGAGTGGTCAGTGCAAAACTCCCGATCACAGAAGCCTTGACTCTCCGCTACCAACTTCATCTTTGCCATTAATAGGGGATCAACTTCCTCGGTTCATGTTGTCCTCAGCGATAATTTTCGCTCTGATGGTGCAAATTGAACAACTCCATGTCCGACTTATGTGAGGTTTGCATTCGACCATGTACTCCTTCATTCTCTCGAAATTTTGAATTGTCCGCACTCCAAACCAACGCTTTTACAAACAAAGCTTTGAAGTAACGACACCGCTCTGAGCACATGACGATCATTGTGCAGCCCATTCCCGATGTGTAAGACAACTCCTCTAATATCTCGCTAGAGTTGCATCTCGATTGTCCAAACAAAGATCCAAAGAATGCATGGTGGTGTTCCTTCTTCTCAATTTCATCATAAATTTTCTTGAAGGCATTACGAACTATTTTAAACCGACTATTCTTCCACCACATTGCATCAAAATCAAAACCCATTGGCATAATTGTAACAATTGGAATGATGGGCTCTTCTTGTATGGTGTATTTTTATTGATCTCTTGCACTCGGCTTCCATGTCGCAATTCAAGATTGAAGGGAAATATGTCTTCAAAGACATCGTTGCGAACAAAAGGGTTCCCCGTAGATCCATGTTTGGGGATCTTTCCCTTTTCCTATTGGAATTCATCAGCTCTTTGTGCCTCGGTTGTGCAGCGTCATCTCGGTAGATACCGCAATCTGTGGGAGCTGCGATGGAGCTTGAGTCATTATCAGTTGTGGTAGCTGCGCATCTAATCAGAGTTTCAAATGGGCGATTGTATTGATATGCTCACCGACCGAGCCTCAATTGTCTTAACAGGCTTCGTCGTCGGTCGCAGTGAGTTTTTCCTTTTGAGGTAACGTGTCTCGGCTATCTCATCAAAGATCATCGAGTTTGATGTGGTAGGGTGATGGCTCATCATCAAAGTTAAATCTCATTGGAGCTGTTTTATCACTAACATTGCTCCGTGAGTTGATAACATCCTCAGCCTCGTCCTTCGTAGAATCTTCCTAATGAGTGGACTTGGCTTCATCCTCTGATCCCAAAAAAGATGTATCAATGTGTTCTTGGGAATCACGAAGGGCGCCGATTTCCTCTTCTTCACCAAATCCCCTCAAGTTGAGGAATATTTTCCTGATTCGATTCTTTACCGAAGGAAGTCTCAACCTCCTTTAGGCCTTCATTACCCCCTGCCCCCACTGTTGTGGGGCCTTCTACATTCCCTTCGACAGACTCACTGTCTTGGGGTCTTCAATGGCATCCTTTGGAGTCTCAACTCCTAGATTGCACTTTTATGGCCAATAGTCTCAACTCCCGTTGCCTCTTTTCCATCCTTTGCCTTAGCTTTAGCTGCATCAGCAGACTTCATTGACTTCGCATATCGGAGGAAATCTTAGCTAAGACAGTCTCAATCATCCGAACAACGTTAATTTCACTCTACTCGCTTCTTAGTTGTGTTCCCACCTTCGCCTCCAAACTTCATTGAGTTGTCTCCCACGGCATCCTCCCTGTTTGTGGTGGAGAGAGCTTCCTTTCAAAGCTAGCGCACCACTGAGTGAACGATAGTGGGGTTATCGAGCTCCCGAGACACGACATGTGTTTTCTATTGAGTAATCGACCATTGGGGCAGGTGTCTCAAGACCTTCTTCGTGGGTAGGCTTGCTAGGGTGCCCGCATTCCCGGCTCCATCGCCATTCCCTTGAGAGCCATCTTGAGAATGCACAGGGACGTGGTCGCAGCAGTGAGAGTTGCAATCTCTTGCGCCACTCACAATGGATCATATCGAGGAGAGATTTTGGAGGATTCTCCTGGACCTTCTTGAAGGGTTTGCTCGTGCACGGCTCGATTCTCTAACATCGTGTTGTAACTCGGCTTTTTAAAACCGCAGCACTGGGTCCAACTCCTCCGGATCGCCGCTATCAATTGACTCCATGAGATGTTCATGGGTTCCTACTTGCATACACATCTTTGATTTTTCCATGGCTTTGGCTTTTTCCAGGGCTTTCTCCTTCTCATCCTCTTTGATAAAACGAAAGGAATCCATGCAAGACTCCTCATTCAGGGTAAATTGACAGGCACATTCCCTAAGAAGCTTAGGAGTTCTTCCTCTTCTTCAATGTACTCGGGGTGAGTGAACTCACGCTGGAGTAATCTAGTTTCCATCTTCTCCAATCCCTTAGCCTCGGATGTCCTGGATAGACGGAGAGTACATGATCAAATCATCATCATCCTCTCTATCCTCCGGAATAGTAGCCAACGAGCTTGCTCCTCCTTAGGTTCTAGAGCATCGATCCGAGGGGGTGAGACAACATTTTCTTCCCGCGTCTTGGTTGTCTCGGCTCCTTCCATCTCCATAGCCGTTTTCCCATACAGTGGGTCTTCAATACTCTGTTGATCCACATCAGCCAGCTCTTTTGGTCTCATCAATCTTTTCATGAGACTCTCCTCTTGAGTAACAACAGCCTCAACGGGCTTCTCTAGCCGAGTAACGGACTCGGGCCGCTTCTCTAGCTCCGACATCCGAACCAACCTTCTCGCGCTTAGTAGGAACCAAAGGAATCTCGCTCATCCTCTTCTTCAATATCACTCTTTTTCAACGCATTTGCCTTGTGAGATTTGGCAATGCATCTCTTCTTCACGATCGAGAAGGAATTTAGGGTTCCTTCTCGCCTCACCGGGGGACAGGGGTGTCGGCCGCTCAGGCGGTTGGGGTTTGACCGATGGGGAGGAGCAGGTTTGGCTATCAAATCTCTTCTTCTTAGAAACGGGCTTGAGCGAGAGAGCTGGAGCGGTCGTAGTCCGTATCCTATGATGGATTAGCCGATTCCCCCTCATTGGTATCGCTTTTCTCGCATGAGCTTTCTTAAATGCGCCCGAGAGGTTTGCCTTAAACATCCTCTTTAAACATCTCCATCAAATGGCTAATGACAAGGCCATACCCCAAAGAACAACCAAACGTGCCATCCTCCTTGAATGACTTGTTGATCACATTCTCGCACTACTCGGTGAAGACGAACTCAACCTTCACTTCTTATCTTGCATAATCGCAGCCATCACTATCGCTTTGTCCGTGATAGCTAGTTGAAGCTTCCAAACTTCATGTCTACGCATTTGGACACGATGTCCATCGGTTTGTAGTAGTCATCCTTGAGCATATCCTTCTTAATCAGATAGACAACTTTCGCAAGATACTCGCTTCACAACTTCCTTCCAAGTCGCGGCCAAGTTCACGCCCTTCTCGGCTATGTCCTTCAAACCTTCAAAGAGTGTGTAAAGCGAGATTCAACATGGTGCTTAGCAAGAAATTTTATGGCATTGCCATGAAAGGATGAACGGATCTCATCGTCATGCACTTCGCATTCACGAAAAACATGGCGACCTCCTCCAAGCGTGTGTGTGAACTCAATTGAAAAACGCCCTTCGATCGACTTTTCGAGCTTATCTATGATCTTCTTCACTAGGGCCTCATCAACACCCTATTTGATCATCCCCTTGAAATCCATCAAGCACCGGAGTGGATTTTCTCGAAAGCTTTGTAAAATCATGAGTAGCAGCCATTTTCGAATGATTGATCGGTGAAAAATGCGAAAAACTTGATGTTTTAAGGGTAGGGTTTCATCTTGTCACGAGAGAATTCCTTCTTGCTTGTCAAGACGAGATTGTTTGTGTGAGGATAGAGAAAATGAATTTTGGTATATATGGGACTTGAAAGGACGATTTTTGGAATTTGAAAAATTTGATCAATATCAATGACCAGGATTGACTCTTAAAAACCGCATTAATTTCCCCACATTAAATGCAACAACATTTATATCCAATCATATGTGTTCTTTGGGGCTTTTATATCGACAAATCATAATTACGCCGACGTCATCCTTAAAAACATTCCCGCCGAATAAAACGATCGCATTTTTGTTACTTAACTCATAAATGATTCAACTCTCATCCAAAGTGGCTTAACTATGCTTCTCTCTTCACATTAAATTATTCATTGTCACCGACTCGATACAACCGATTTTCCGACTGACTTTTTCACTGGGTCGAAATGTGAAACTTGCTTATTTCCCATTCACACTTCTTTTGTCTCTGTCGATTGAGTCTTCCGAGTATCCGAACTCACCTCAATTAACCCTAACTCATTCTTAAGCTCTTCAAACCTTGAGTCACATAATGGTTTTTTGATTATGTCAACTAACCGCTTATCGCTTGAGATGTATTCTAAAGTGGTGTCTTTCTTTTCAACATGATCTCTTATGAAATGATATATGACATCAATGACCTTCGCTCGAATGCACATCGATTCTCGCGTGATTGCAATGGCACTAGTGTTATCACACATAATTGGAATCTCTTTCTCTTATCATCATAGTCTCTCGCTTGATGTCTCATCCATAAGACTTGGGCACAACACCTACCCACACTATGTACTCGGTTCACCGTGGATGTAACTATTGAATTTTGTTTCTTGTCAACCAAGAAACTAATCATTTCAAGCATTTGACATGTACCGTAAGTACTCTTCATGTCAACTCTATATCCAACATAGTCCGAGTCCGAGTATCCTACCAGCTTGAATCCTCATTCCTTTCGATACCATAAGCCAACTTCTTGGCATCCCTTCAATTATCTTGGGATTCTCTTAGTTGCGCTCATGTGACTCTCTTTTTCGCACACATTGAAATCTAGCACATACACCTACCGCAAACGTGATCACGGGCCTGCTTGCTATTATGTAGAGCAATGATCCAATGAGGGCTCTATATCCGGTTCGATCAACAACTTTGCCATCTGCGTCCATGTCCATCTTGATCGATGTATTCATAGGAATCTTCACCGATGACTTCTCTTCTCTACCAAATTTCTTCATTAAATCTCTCGGTATACTTGGTTTGACTTATGAAGGTTCCATCCTTCAATTTCTTGACTTGAAGTCCTAAGAAGAAAGTCGCCTCCCATCATGCTCATCTCAAATTTGCCTCGCATGAGGTCCGAGAACTTGCCACACAACTTTGTTTGTGAACCAAAATGATATCATCCACATATATTTGAACAAGCGGTATACTCTCTCCATCTTGAATCCTCAAGAGTGTTCTATCAACGTTGCCTTTGGTGAATCCATTCTCAATTAGAAATCGAGACAATGTATCATACCATGCTCTTGGTGCTTGTTTCAATCCATACAAATGCTTTCTTGGGCTTGGTGACTTCATCTCCAATAGTTTTCTGCTCAAAACCTGGAGATTGTTCAACATAGACTTTTTTTTCTTCTAATCCATTTAGAAATGCACTCTTCACATCCATTTGATATACAAAGTGAAGTTCTTGTGTGCAACATAAGCAAGAAACATCCTTATTGCTTCCAATCGCAATGAGCAAAGGTTTCATCAAAATCTATACCTTTTTCTTGGCAATACCCTTTGGCTACCAATCTTGCTTTATTTCTTACTACGATCCTTACTCATTCATCTTGTTTCAAAACCCACTTAGTACCAATAACATTTTGGTGGGTTGGCCTTTGAACTAATTCCCATACTTTGTTCCTTTCAAATTTATTCACTCTTCTTGCATGGCCTGAATCCAATGTGTATCTTCCAATGCTTGAGACACATCTTTAGGCTCTATTTGGGAAATAAAACAAGGAACATTGCTTCATGTTGTGCTCTAGATCTGGTTTTTATGCCATCTCTAACATCTCCAATGATTAACTCGGGTGGATGGTCTCTCGGCCATCTCACATCAAAGGTTGGAGTAAGTCTGCTGGATCTAGCCATCTTGCACTAAGTTGTTTTAAAATGCTTCTTCATCTTCATTCATTGTATACCTTCTAGTTGTCTTTGAGATTCAAATATCTCATCATCATCAAGGTTGAGTGCTTTTACTATCGCTTCAACACAAGGACTCTTCTCGCATAGTTGGTTGATTCACTTATTAGCTAATCGATCAATGTCTTCTCCATTCACATAAGGTTCATCAAAAAACACATGGATAGATTCTTATGTGACCAAAGTCCTCTTATTCAACACTCTATACGCTTTACTCTCAATCGAGTATCCCAAAAAGATACCTTCATCGCTTTAGCATCAAAAGCCTTCAAATTATCCTTGCCATTGTTGTGGATGAAACATTTACATCCAAATCCAACATTTGGCTTTCTCCCCGTCCAAATCTCATACGAGTCTTGGTTAATTGCATGTCAATCATGCATCTATTCTCGAGTGTAGCATGTCAGTTTTATTTTCCTTCGACCCAAAATATCTTAGGCAATCCACTTCAACTAACATTGTCCTTGCAGCCTTCCTTGAGAGTTCTGCTTCCTTCTTTCAGCTACTCCATTTTGATGTGGAGTCCTTGAAGCTCATAAATCATGAGAAATACCATTTGCAACATAATACTCGAGTTGTTATCCCATTGACAAACTCAATTCCCCGTCCGATCTTATCTTTATAATGTTTTGACTCTTCTCATTTTGAACTCTTCTCATCGGGCCAGTGGTAACTTCTCGCAGTTGTTTCCTTCTTTTTACACATGAAAATTGTCCATGTATATCTTGAATAGTCATCCACCACCACTAAGGTATATTTCTTTCCACCGATGCTAGCTGGCTCTCTTGGACCAAATAAGTGCATATGCAACATATGAAATATCTTTGTCGAGGAAGGACTTTGCTTATCCTTGAATGATGATTTGATTTACTTTCCCATCCGTCATACATCACATATGCTTTCTTTCTTGTATACTCGAGTCGCAATCCTTCTACAAGATGACTCTTTTGCAAGCTTGTTGATTGTCTAAAAATTCAGTGACTCGACTTCTTATGCCATATCCAACTTGATTTGGATGTACTCCTTGCTAGCGACATGTGCTTGGTGTAGCATGGACCAATCTACCAAATACATATTCTTTTGCCTAGTTCCTTGCGGACAATTTCATTTGATTCATCATCTTTGATCCGCAAATCCCCATGTTCAATCCTACATTGTAGCCTTTGTCACACAAATTGGTGATGCTTAACAACTTGAAGTTGAGGCCTTCAACATAAGCAACATCTGTGATCTCCAAATTCACTCTTCTTGATGGATCCCGCACCTTTGATCTCCCTAGAGCTTCATTTCTCCAAATATAACTTTAGCACCTTTGATCTCCTTGAATTTTGATAGATTTCTTTTATTTTCTTTTAATATGTCCTGGAACAACCACTTTGTCCATGTACTAGGTTCCTTGGCACTAAGATGTTCCTTGAACTCCAATCAAGGAAATCAATTTTTAGGTACCCATACTTGCCTGGGTCCTGGGGTTAGTGTTATAAGATATTCCAACCAACCTATAGCCGATGATCGACTCTAAGAGGCCGCTTCTATCAGTTCCATAATCATAATGCACATTAGCAAATTGCTTGGGGGTTTTAGGACCATACAACTATCTCTTTTGTCTGTATGCCCGTGTTTGTTTTAGCAAATGCTTTCTTGGGATAGTTGTGAAATTTCCTGAGTGTAGTGCTTGGGTGCATGAGTGTCTTTGGTAATAGCTCTTTTGCCTTGGGAATGACCTTTGTTGAGGTTGAGGTCTTTGCCATTTTGGCTTGTATCCCATAAGTCTTTGCTGATTTTTCACATTATTCCAATCATCTTGGTTTGGATAGTTTCTACTATTCCTATCATAAGTATTTCTTTGATGAAATTTCTGGGGTTTTTGGTAGCTCTGCTTTGGCTCGGACAGTATTTTTCGTTAGAGTCCGCTGATGGACTCCGTCTAAATTTCTTCACAGCTTGTCCTTTCAAAGATACTCTACTTCGGCTTCTTTCCTTTTCCTTTGTAACCAAGACCAAGATGATTGTGATTGTATTTTGGTGTGAATGTGAGTGAAGCATTTGGTGTTTTGAGTTTTTGGATTCCTTCATTGCATGAAGATCCCTTTTCCAAATCGCCTATGTGACTCAGAGTACTTAGCTCTTTAGTCACCGTGAGTTTTGGCTTTTAAGCTAGCAATTTCCTCATTAAGAATTGTGTGTGAGGATTTTATGTGTTCAAAATCTTTCATCATTTTGCTTAATAAATCATAAAGATCGAGTGGGTGATGAAGTGTGTGTATCACAATCACTATCACTTGAATCGAATGAGATGAGTTAGAGTGTACCTCATCTTCTTGATCTTATTGATCTTGTTCTTTGGCCATGAGGCGGATCAAAGCCTCTTACTATGTATCATTTGAGTAGTCACTTCACTACTATCCGAGTCCTGCTTCTTTTGCACTTGGCTCATCTCATCGGTCCGGCCAACATGACTTTCTTTCTTTTTCCCCGCTTCTCTCTCTCTCAAGACTCTTCTTTCTTCCTCATTTCGTATTTGTTGACTAGTGGATTGGAACAATAACAAAGAAAGTGTCCTGGTTGTCTGCAATTCCAACACAGGTTTTCGGCTCTCGATCGGCTCTATCGGTCCTCCGATTATCGGCTCTCTCGATAGTCGGCTCTCGATGCTCGGCTCTCTTGGGCGGTCTGTCTTCTCTTTCTTTGGAAGGTCTTGAATGTCTCTAGAGGTCTCACCCTTGTTTTATAGTTCTTGTTAAAGTACTTGTTGAATCTTTTTACCATAAGGGCTATTTATTCCTGGTCAATGGTCTCCTTGGCTCAACTTTCTTCCCATCATCGGCCAATAGTGCAAATTGTCTTTGGTACAACTATTTCTTCTTGCTCTTTTCTTCTCAAAGACAAACTCATAAGCTTTGAGATCCGAGAATAGCTCGTGATTAGATGTTCTTGCGAGGTCCATTGAGTGTCTCAGGGCCATGACCTTCATTTCCCATTCACCGGGAGGACTCTTAATATCTTCATGCACATCTCCTTCTCGAATGTACTTTTCACAAGAGTCAAAGCTTATTTGTTATCTCTGTGAACTGCATCCACCGATCCGAGTCTCACCGGAAGCATTTTAAAATTTTCAAATTTTTGAACAACAATAGTTAATTTGTTCTCCTTAATTTGTTATGATCCTTCACAAATAGGGTTAGCTTATCCTGCATTTCTTTGGGTCCGATTTGCACGACTTGACTTTGTTGAACATCGCCTTATCCAACGCCTTGTAGAGTATATCCTTGGTTACATTGTCCAGGTTATATCTCTTTCTATCTTCATTGGTCCATTCACTATGTGGTTTTTCAACCATGGTTGGTCTAGCTTCAAAGAAGCCAGCCTTCCTCTCCCTCACCGCAAAATGCTTCTTCTTACATCCGTATTGACTTTGAGTGTTTGCAATGGCCCAAGCTCTATCACAAGCCACATGTCATCGTGTAAAGCGGATAGATGAGCCTCGCATGCGAATTTTTCACATCAAACTCTTCCACATTAAACATTGGAATACGAGTGATTTGCTTCCATGATAATAACTTTGCTTTAAAGATGAAAGACTTTGAAAAATACAAGTGTTAAATCTTTTGAAAAAGATTGAGATCTAGTTCAAGAACCAGTCGTATGCTCAATGAACCAACCGCTCCGATACCACTTGTAGGTCCCAAGGGGTGTGGTGTAAAGTTTAGAAGCGGGGGTTGAATAAACTTTACCAAATTAAAACTTTTAGTCTTTTAAGATTTTCAACAGAGTTGTCTCAAATCACCGAACCTTGGGGGACACTAAGTTGGCTATATTCAAATAAGTTACCCACTCAACATACTAGATAGAGTTGTTGATGTATAGCTTGGCCGCTTAAGCTAACACTTAACTTAGTTGATTTGGTTTTTAACAAAATGGAAGGCTTAACACCCTTTAGATTAATTAGAGCTTATTTTAACACATGTTTTAGCACTTGTTATATATCGGGATCGCAGATTTAACTAACATCGATATAAAAGTATATGCAAGAATGTAAGTCTTTGAAAGTAAAATGACACAAGTAATTTTTATAGTGGTTCGAGGATGGGGTAATTCCTATAATCCACTCTTCTCCAACTCCTAGAGGAATCCACTAGGTAACCGATCAAGTTACAAAGCATTTAACAACTGAGACAACCTTGATCACACAAATGGATTCTCACTTACGACTCGCCTTCTTCACAAGAAAACCGCCTTTGCTACTTGACTCACTTTCAAGTCCTTGGATTTGTTCACACAACTCTCCAACAAACTTAAATCTCCCGGTTCGAACTTGAACCTTTCTACAACTCCTTCAACGTGGAGAGTAGACCCTTTTTGTTCTTCAAATGTTTCCTCTTCAACTGGTTGAAGTTATCTTTCCTTCACAAAAGATATGTTGGATCGAGTTTATTTGAGTTTTAGGCTTGAGGAATATCTTGATAAGCTTTGAGAATATTGCCGATTAATGTTTGCTTGTATATTGCTTTCGTTCGTGCTTGGTTCAGTCACCTTTTCTCAATCGCTTCCTCGCCTTTTATAGTGCTCATTTGAAAATTTGTCCGCTTGAAGAGATAGGCTATTTTCAAATGACACTTTTTGTTCGTTGGCTTGTCTTTTATTGGTCCGCAAAGACTTGTGATGTTGACCCTTCCTCGTATTAAATGGCTTCGCAGAGATAGGCTATTTTCAAACTTAAATCTCCTTGTCTTCTTTCTTGGCCATACTCACCGACACACGCAGAGTCTTCACTCTAGTCGTAGTTGACTTCTTGTATTCTTGACTTAGTTGACTTCATTCAGCTCTTTCAGTCCTATCTATTACAATACAAAATTACAAGAAAAATGGGGTGTCAACTTCCTAGTCTAAGTTTTACATGGTATCATCAAAATCTAACAAATAAATTTCCTAATAATTTCCCCCTTTTGATGATGCCAAAACTTAAACAAACAAAATAAGTAAACATCAAACACAAGCGGTCAAGAACAAAAGAATGCATGCTTTTGCATAATCAATTTTATTGATCATAGCATTCTTGTCCTTTATAAGGATGTTTACAATAAGTATCAAAGCTTTGTACAAGTATACTTTACAACATGTATCTAAGCTAAGTTCTGACAGAGAGATAAATATTACAAGGAAATTTGGTGTATTGTATGGTGTATGGATGTTGTAATTTTTGTGCAGCCTTTGGGTCCCTTATATAAGTGCTTGGAGAGATCACTTGTAGAGTTTGAGTGGAAAAAGACACAAAAATCCGCCCACCTCATCACACGGTCCGATCGTGTAACACGGCCACTCCACACGGCCATGTGGCTCTCATGGTCCACCCGTGCGGCTTATTTTCGCCCCTTAATTTTTCCCAACTTCACACGACATGTCATCATCGCGCACGGGCAGGTCACACAATTGTGGGTCCCACACGGTCCGGCCGTGTGACTAGTTTTTGTCCGGTTTCTTCATCTTCTTTATCTTCTTTTTGCACTCGCAACCCTATCCGGGCCTTCCAACCGAAATTTCTTCAATTAAGCTCCGTTTCCTCGTAAGAAGTTACAAGAATACGTAGTATCACGCCCAACAAAGGAAACCAACCAAAATACACTGAATATACATGGAAATGTATTAAATATATATCAAAATAAGCCCCTAAATGCAAGTATATTTTACACGTATCACTAGACCTATAGGTTGCAAATGGATTTTTAAGAAGATATATTATCCTAATTGAACTATTGAAAAATATAAAGCCAGATTGGTTGCAAAAGGTTTTACTCAAAAACAAAATGTGGATTATTTTTATATTTTTGCACCAGTAACTAGAATTTCTTTTATCCGAGGTTTGATTGCTTTGGCTTCTGTCCATAAATTTTTTATTCACCAAATGGATGTAAAAACTGCTTTTTTAAATGGTAATTTTGGAAGAAGATATTTATATGGTGCAACTAGAAGGGTGTGTTGTTTCGAAAAGAAAACAAAGTTTGTAAATTACTTAAATCTTTATAAAGTTTAAAACAAGCACCTAAACAAAGGGCATGAGAAATTTGATCAAGTTTTGTTATCTCGATGGTTTTACTTCATCAAGTAGATAGATGTGTTTATACAAAACTTGTTGATAATGAGTGTGTGATTATTTCTTTATATGTGGATGCCATGCTCATATTTAGTAGCAACATTGATTTAATTTATAAAACCAAAGAGTTTCTTGCTTCAAACTTTGATATGAAAGATATGGGTGAAACAATTGTGATATTGGGTATTAAAATCATAAGGAAAGATAATAACATTACGTTAACGCAAGAACATTCTCGTTGAGAACCTTTTTAAGAAGTTTGGACATTACGATGTCAAACCTGAATACTCCTTGTGATGCTAACACCCAATTAAAGAAAAATATTAGTGATCATGTGGCTCAATCTGAGTATGCACAGTTATCGAGTCTGTTGCATTTAATGATTTTTTCACGACTGACATAGCCTATTCTCGTGTGTCGATTAATCGATATACACATAATCCCGACCATGATCATTGACCGCTTTAGTCAGGCTAATGAAATATTTGAGGGTACCATGAATTATGGTATTCTTTATAGTGGATTTCCATCCTACTAGAGGGACTTAGTGATGCTAATCGGATCTCTGATTCAGATGAGATTAAATACACTAGTGGTTATATATTCATTCTTGGTGGGGGTGCAATTACTTGGAAGTCAGCTAAACAAACTATCATAGCAAAATCCACGATGGAGTCTGAGTTTGTTGCGTTAGAGTTAGCTGACAACGAGGTTGACTGGTTGAAAAACTTCTTAGCAGATATTCTGTTGGGTTCAAAACCAATACCTTCAGTGTCTATGCATTGTGATTGTCAAGCGGCAATCGTAATTGTAAAGAATAAAACCTTTAATGGTAAAAAGACATATTCGTTTGAGACATGATGTGATTAAACAACTGTTAAAAGATGGAGTAATATCCATTGATCACCGATCCTCGACTAAACCTTTGGGAAGAAAATTAATTATTGAGACGCTCGAGGGAATGTGACTTAAGCCATTGATAAATTAACAAAGGATGTAAAACCCAACCTTTGTGATTGGAGACCCCATGAATAAGGTTCATATGGTAATAACAAGTCACTTGTTAATTCTCGTTAGCACTAAAATTAATTGTCCCTTCCTATGGTGTGAGAAGTGCTAAATTGCAATTGTGTGAGGATGAGTTACTAAAACTCTTAATGAATTTTATATCCCTTAAGGGTGGTATATTTAATTGCAAAATATATTTGATGAGATTCACCTATATGAGTGTGGAGTGGGGCCGCTCTTATGAGACTTTGGCATGTCTCTAGAGCACTCATAAATACCAGAGACGCGTATAGCCTTTATTAGCGCAACACCATATTGAATGGCAAAATTTTGAGATGGTGTAATGTGACTGTAAAATTTTAACTTACAATAAAGAGTTTTTGGTTCATAGAAGCTACATGCTTCACCGAAACTCAGTATTTTAAATTTTATCTTTCTAGTGCCTGGTTCATAGTCCAAAAGAGATCGATTCGATGCATTCTACACTTATTTTTGTAACCCAAAGAGATCATTCCTTCTTATTCTTCATAAATCTTTTAAAAACATGTGGGGATTGTTGTATTTAGTGAGTGTTTTAAAAGATTATCAATCCCACATAGGAAACCAAAACAAGTTTTTATCCGTGGCCTCACGCACATAAAGAGTTGGGCCAAATTTGCGGTTTGAAGTGTAAAATCACATATTTGCCCTTCCCTACGCGTGGGAGATACGAGCTCGACTTCGGTTTGTTTTACCACTTCAAAACTAATTTTGTGATTTAATTTTGAAGCCTTATCCGAATTTGACTATTTCTCACCTTTATCTAATATATGTTCCTACAATTCTGCAAATGGCCAACTGATCTCTTTCTAAATTATTTTGTTCCTATTTTATTGGCATGAACGATCACCATCTTTATCATCATCCTAGCTTTTGGGCTAAGAAAACAATCAGCAGCATATTTTAAAATATCCTCCTCCCATTTTCTGTTGATAGTTTCCTAAATATCTGGTGCCACCCGTTGAGGTTTAATTCATATTTATAATTATGTCCCTTATGTTGTAGAGAAAAACACACACAGAAACTATAGATGTTGAACGGTGACGTCCTAACCTTATATGGCACCTAAACTTCGGGGTAAACGGGCCACTATTAAACTGGACTAGCATATTGTGAACCTAACCCTAACCCTAGCGGGCTTCGACTAAACGGGCCACTATCGGTCTATAAGTCAAAAAATTAAAAGTTATATATTTAAATCTAAAAATTTAAATTCGAACATATACAATATTTAAGTTTAACATGTTAAGTTAAAGTATTCATTATAAAAATATCTTGCATAGTTTGTAATTATATTGCATGCATTAATGAATTGTAAAATTTAAATATTCCATGATCTAAATTTTAAAAATAAAACTATAATAATAAAAAATAGCATTATATAATATACACCCATATAAAATGGAAAAAAATAATATTCTTTTTAAAAAAATATCCATATGACTATAAGTCATAGTTTTAAAAACTATATATTTAAACCTATTAAAGATGATGAGATCTCGAGTTTGAAAAATATATTTAGTAATAGGCAATATGTAATAAAATAGATTTATAATATTAGAATTATATTTATATTTAAAAAAACAATACAATTGGGGGCTAAGGGGCTAGCCCATTAACCTACAAAGCTAGCCCTAAAGGGCCTCGGGCTAAACGGTCCGGACCAAAAAGGCCCGAATTTAAACGGGCCAAAAAAATTAACTCTAACCTTCTTTTTTTCCAGGTTTAAATGGTCCGAGCTAATGGTCGTGGCCCGCTTAACATCTCTAATGTAAACTATTCACTGCTCCATTTTTCTACCGCTTTCGAAATAATAAACTGTTGGGTTACAAAGTCCTTTCTTTTCCTTTTCACATTTGCCATTATTTTTCCCCGTTGAATCTTTGGGGATTGGAATAAAATCCTTTAGGACAGTATTTCAAACACGCCTCAAGAAAATATTTTACCATTATGTTTACGATCTCCATCTCAAAAGTAGAACCGCATGAAGGCCGAGCAATGGGAGACTCCACCGGGGTGACCGGTTTTTAATGATTCGAGAATAAATTTGTTGCCACTTGCCAATAGTTTTATTTTACAATCGATTTTTTTTTTTTTTTTGCCATTCTCATCAAACCAAGATTTTTTTAGCCATCTTTTTCAAACACATCTTTTTAGCCATTTTGGGGTGTGAAAAACCCAATTTGCCCTTGAGTCAATTTAATTGCACAAAAACGCACATCCTTGTGACTTGACATCGAGTTATTGTGACTCGACATCGAAGTTATCAGAATCGTGAGTCACAAACACTGACATCGAGTCACGATAATCGAATTCGAGTCACAATGAAGACAAGATTCAATTCTCTCACTTATTATAACCTAATTTTTTTCCAAAAACTTTGAATTCCATAACTTTTTCGTTTTAAATCCGTTTTGCATGTAAAATATATCAAATTAACCATCTTTTCGATATTCTATAATTCAACACTCATATTGCATACTTAAAAATGAAAAATACAAGTTTGATTTTCTCAAAAAGTTTGAAAGAAAGAGTAAGATAATACATGTAGAGATAGGTGAAAAGAGAGAAATAATCCAAATATCAAACAAACATTCAAGAAGGTATGAATGTCATTTTACACCCCAAAATGACTAAAAAAATGTGTCTACAAAAGATGGCTATTTTTAATTTTTATATTTTCTAAATTATTTTTTGTCACCATTTTCACTTTATTTTATAATTACGCAAATAAAATAAAAGAGAGTAAATACGGAAATGGTATCGAAATTATGGTCTTCTCTTGGCGCGAAACTAAACAGAATATCCACCGATGAATTGCCAATACTACCCCTGCAGACACTTTCTACGTATTCTGATAGTGTAAATCCAGAATTTTGTTGAACTAATTCTGTTCCCACACAAACTGAATTTCATATCCATAAATTCCAGGAAAAAAAGGCGTCGAATTCCAGGAGATCCCACTAGCATAAAGAACTCAAGAAGTACTCAGCCATCAATCACTCTTTCGTTCAATTTCTCCATTTTCAAACCTAAAGAAGAACCCAAGAAACCGACCGCCACAGCTCACTCAAGTCTTCTTCTTCAATCTCTGCGCTTTCTAACTTCATTTCTCAGAACCCAATTCCCTGCTCTGCACTCTCGGCTTTATCCTCGTTATCTCCGATTATACTGGCATCTCTTTCTTTAATTCTAGAAGATTACCCAAAACAGGATGGACCCACATTGTCTGGCATTGTGAAGGTGCCTTGGGTCCCTGCAAATCCGAATCTCTCTGCAGCGCCTGATGGTGAGGGGCATAGGCCGGCCTTGTTTGGATTTCAGTCTCGATTTTCGAAAAGCATCTGCTAAAATATCAAAGGATAAGAGGAAGTTCTTGATTTCTGGAGGGTTGAAACAACAGGGGAATCTGATTGTTGATGCGGTTGTCATTGCAAAAATTCTTGAAGCTGTGCTGGTGGTGCCTGTTTTACAGGTTAATCGAATTTGGGAAGACGAAAGGTAGTAAAGGATCTTTGTTCTTGTGCAGTTAGTCTGTTGTTTTCAATTTCTGTGGTGCAGTGTTATGAAGGGCTGATTGTTAGAATTTTATGTATTGTTTTGATTATTTATTTATTTTGATTGATCTTTGTTATTTTGTCATAGCATGAGTTTAACTTCTTGAAGGTACAATATGGATTTAGATACATACTGTTTTTTGACAATTATTATATAGTTTTCCTTTAGGATAGCACTCAAAATATCATACTGTTATCAAGGGCCCTGTATTTCTTTTTCCTTAAATTATTCGTCTGGTATGTGTATTGAACAATACAGATTTGATGGTTCAGAAACTCTGTTAAACATTGGTGACTAATCATGCAGCTGAGAAGATAAGGGGTTATATGGTTTTTTCTTGTGCAGTTTGTTGTTAACGATTTCTCTGGTGTGGTATTATGAAGGGCTGATTTTTAGAATTTTATGTGTTGTCTTGATTATTTTGATTGATCTCTGCATATTTTCTCATAGTATGAACACTTCTTGAAGGTGAAACATGGATTTACAGATACATACGATTTTTTTTACAGTATGTAGTCATCAAGATCCTCCTTTAGGATGACATGAAAAATGTTGTATATATTCATATCATGAGTTCTGAGTTAACATGTTTTCCTGTTTGCCAAAACAAAATGTCTTTTCTATGTTAAAAAAAAATTGCTTAAACTTTTCGTCTGGTATGTGTATTATAGATTTACGGGTTCGAAACTCTGTTAAACAGTAGCACATCTATTCTATTCATGCAGCTGAGAAGATAAGGAGTTGGATGGTCAGTCGTCTTCCCTTAATGTACATTTATGTAGTAGTACTTGTGTTTTTGCAGTGAATTTTCCGATAAATTTGATTTGGAACATTTCAAGAGACTTTACAAGCAGATGTTCGAGTTGTATCGTCCCTTCCTTCTACTCATTTGGTGTCACAGAAGTCGATTCAAAATCAAATGCCTTTCCATGTATCACCGATGTGGATTCGTGCAAGGTTCCTTCACCAATTAAGAAAACAAATTCAATTAGATGCTGCCTACTTGGCTTCAATGAATGCAATAGGAGAGTCCCTGTAAAACTGCTGTGAAAGGACGACTTTTCTTGACATCTATCAATCTTTTGGGATCGTTGTGCAAGTACTCCATCACCACGAAACCACTATCGTCCACAACAGCTTCCTTGAATTCGACAATGGAGGGATGAGTAGGACGGGAGTCTAGAATATCGATTTCTCTCGGTGTAGATTGAGACAGTCCATGAAACTCATGCTTCACCGCCACAAATTGGCCCGTTTTCTTATCCAGAGCGTTGTACACAATCTCCTAAGACCCTTTGATGTAAAAAAATATAATTAAGGGGATTGGTCTAACTCAGATTTGAACCGCTAACCTTTTAGTTGTTTTATGTTCCCCCCCCCCCAATAGACCACTTACTCTTTTGTTATTATTGGTAGCATATACTTGTTTTGCACATTGGAAAGTTTGCAAAACTATTTTTTGTGCATTATTATTTTTTGTTACACAAAAACTCCTGTCAGACCGTCTAACGAGTCTGACCTGTTAGACGGATCTGACTCGCGGTCCCAGTGGCATTTCCGTAATATTAGCAGTGGTGTTTTAGTAGTTTTCAGGGACCACCAAGATAATAAATTCCCTTCGAAAAGTATTAGTCATTCTAAAAGTATTATCGATTAACCCCACAAATGTATTAGTAGTTCATCAAGAGTATTTTAGTATTTCTCATGAATATACTCCCGAAATGTATTAGCAGTCCCTCAAAAAAGTATTAGTAGTTCCTCGAAAAAGTATTAGTAGTTCCCTGGAGAGTATTTTGGTAGTTTCCCTGAATATAATTAATTTTTTTCCCGAAATGTATTAGCTGTCCCTCGGAAAAGTATTTGTAGTTTCTCGAAAAAGTATTAGTAATTCCTATAGAGTATTTTAGTAGTGCTCCTGCAAAGTATTAGTTTTTCTTATAAAATGTATTAGTATTTCTCCATAAAAGTATTCGCTGATACTAATACTTGTATCATTTAGTGCTTCATCTTCAAATACTCTGCTACTGCAATATTCATTCTTCAGATCACCTGAAGAAAAAAACAGAGCAAATCTTCAACTTATTCCCTAAACTGCGACCCCTTGCACTCTTCTCCACCATTTTCCTGGACCGAAAATCCTTTTGATTGGAAGATATGGATCATCTGATTCATGGACATTGTGGGCTTGGGGATGTTTCCTTCCACGTCAGCCGGGGAGGGATAGGTTAATGTCGGCGTCGCGCTCAGATTTGCTGAATCGGGTAGAGGAGACGAGGACGGAGGCGTCGCAGCCGCCGACAAAGCAGTCGTGGAAGAAGAGGCGGAGGGCGGCGTCGGCGGTGGGAGGGACGAGATATGTTTGTTGGTGGTGGTGTCCTCCACGATCTTCTCGAACTGAGGCCAGGTTTTGCTGTAGTAGGCGGTGGTGAGGAGCAATCGCTGCTCGTTGCTACTGGGAGTCAGGCGTGTGCGGTGGGGCTGAGGAAGAGTGCGGCGAGTGTGAGCAATAGAAGCAACGATGTGTCTTTTTTTTATTTTTTCACGGATCTGGGTCAGGTCTGTGAAATGGATAGGATATTTAGACCCGTCTAACGGATCTAGATCCATTAGACGGTCTGACAGGAGACTAGCTCTTTTTGTTATAGTATTAATGAATGTAAAAAAATATATATTTTGCGCAATTTAGTGCTTGCAATTTTATTTTTATTTTTGTTTGCGAATGAGAATGCAGGCAAAATTATTTTTGTGTTTTATGATGCATACAAAATAATATTTTTTGCACATTAGGTGCATGAGATTTTGTTTTCTTCTTTCGCATTAGGTGCATGAAAGAAAAATTATTATTGCGCATTAAGATTTTTTGTGCATTGTGATGCATGCAGAAATTATTTTTACACATTGGTGCATGGAAAATATTTTATTCTCATAAGGTGCATGAAAAAAATTATATTTTCGCATTGAGGTGCAAGCAAAAATATTCTATGTGATTTTTAACTTATGAGTTGCATGCTTTATTAATTGCTTATGTGATGCAATTTTTCTTTGTGCTGCAAGCCTGCAATTAATTTTATTGATGTGATATGAATTATCATGTGTTGGGAATGAATGGACACTGACATACGGGTGCTCATGTATGTGAATGTTTACTATTTTTTTAATATTATTTATGGGAGTTAATTTTTGACAATGATGGTAATTCAGTATCCTCATTTATTTTTTACTTTTTCTAGATTGATGTAGTAGGCCTTGAAAATATGTAAAATTTTTTAGTTTTTCAAGGCATGTAATTATTGAGCCAATTTTTGGAGGCTATGTCACATCAATTTTACGAGGATAGTTTTTGTTTTACCACCATAGGTCTAAATTATCTTCACATGATGCATTTATGTCAATGTCGCCCACGGGGGCTATTTTTTTTCGTAATTACTTATATCGCATAGTTGCATGCATGATTTATTTATGGACATCAATAATTTTATTCATGGATCGATTTTTTCATTGTGATCTTCGCATTCGATATTTCTGCGCATTTTATTTGAGGTGAGGTTTATTGTTTTTGTTCACTTTAAATGTCATGTTTAATTTTAGTCACATGTTCATATTAAATATGATGCGAGACTTTGAGACTATTTGTACTTAATTTCACGCGAGCTTTGAGACTATTTGTACTTAATTGTACACGAGATTTTGAGATTATGGTACTTAACTGTACGTGAGACTATGATCTTTTTCCATGCTAATTGTTCTGCATGTGTAATTAACTTAAACAATTGTTTCTCCACTTAGTTGACTATAACTCATCCCAAAAATTTTAACATTTCAGGTTGAGGATTACGTCGTGGCGCGTGATGGGTGAATTGATCATGGATGATTCATTAAATTATCAAATTTATATGAGTAGTGGAAATTTCTTGAATAATGTTGATTATTTTATTTTTTCGTATTTTTAAAATGTACAATGTTTTAGTTTATTTCAATTGTTTATGGAGGATAGAATTTTTAATTTAAGTTAATTATTTTATTCTTTTGGAATAAAATCGATGAACGGTTTCCGTTTAATTTTTAGTCATTTCTATGAACTTGTTATTTCGTAGTCATTATTATGCGTAGCTGCACTTTCTAAAATTAGGGCGCTACATTAAATATCATCATCTGGAGGGTGGAGTTGTACTAGATTGTCAATGGCTGATCTTATGGGTCTGGAATTGTACTAGGTTGTCCAATGGCTGACGTTCCGGGTCAGACCCATTTCATCAATTGGGTCAGGTAACATGCTCCAAGCCCAAAGCCATTGATATCTTCATTAACCGAAAGTAACTAATTTTGCGAATTTAGTTCTAAATTTTATATATTTTATAATTCACTTTACATATTTAGTAAAATATTTGTAAAATACCCTCGATTTATTAACCTTTGCTTATGGATTTTGGTTCTTTTTTTCAAGGCAAAGTACATGATAAAACATTGATTTTGCTCGTACCACATTTTTTTTTTGGCCCAATTCCCAAGCAAAATACATAATAAAATCAAAGCCGCCTAGGGGTGGCCAAGGCGCGCCGCCGCACGCAGTCCCCCTCCCAGGCAAGGGCCCCGAGCCCATTATTTTTTTAATTAATTTAATGGTTTAATATATATGTATATGTACAATAACGAATACAATTTTTCACAAAAGATCTCCAGGGGCGCAATGATTTTGTTCTCCTTTGCATGTCCGAGGTCACGTGTTCGAGTTCTCAATTATGCGATATTTGTTTTCTTATTTTTACCTAAGCGGGGATCAATACATAAAGTAAAATAAATATTACTCATTTTCAACAAAGAGCTCCTAGGTGCGTGGTTTGTGCTCTCTATTGCATGCCCTTAGGTCGCTTGTTTGATCCTCATTGTTGCAAAGTTAGTTTTCGTTTTTTAACCCAAGAGCAATAGAGCATGGTTAGCTTTTTTTTAACCTAAGAGCAATAGAGCATGGCATAATCAGAGATCAATGCATTATCTTTGATTAACTTGATTATAAAAACTAATCGATAACTTTGCGATAAAAATTGCAAGGAGATCGATTTTCTATGGCTAAACGTATTGATAATTTTTTTCCTTATAATCTATGATGTAATGATATTAAAGTATCTCATTTTTGTAGTACAAACATCGAAATGGAAATATAATGCTCATTTGTGCTCTCTGTTGTAGTATAAATGTAATGATATTAAAGTATCTCATTTTTGTAGTAAACTTTTTTCCATTATATTGTGCTCTCTTGCATGCCCTTAGTCGCTGTTCGATCCCTTATTATTGCAAAATTAGTTTTTTTTTTTAACCCAAGAGCAATAGAGCATGGTTAGCTTTTTTTTTAATCTAAGAGCAATAGAGCATGGCATAATCGAGATCAATGCATTATCTTTGATTAACTTGATTATAAAAACTAATTGATAACTTCGAGATAAAAATTGCAAGGAGATCGATATTCTATGGCTAAACGTATTGATAATTTTTCCCTTATAATCTATGATGTAATGATATTAAAGTGTCTCATTTTTGTAGTACAAACATCGAAATGGAAATATAATGCTCATTTCTATGGCTCAATGTATTGATAATTTTTTTCCTTTTAATCTATGATATAATCTATATCTATCTATACTACCCTAAAAGCATGAATGTTTCGAGAAAATTTTTAATGGACTAAAACACCCTTTAATCCTTTAATTTTAATGGTAAAAAGTAATTTCAAGCTAATACCATATGAACTTATGAAGGGAATACCAAAAGACACGGCATTCACAAAAGGATCACCAAGAGACCAATGACTTGAAGGGATTATGAAAAGACATATGACATTTCAAAAGGACTATCAAGGCACTCGAGAGGGGTCTTTTCAAAAAGGACTATCAAGGCACTCGAGAGGGGAAAACCTCTTTTCATCTTTGCGAATTGAGCCAACAACAATGGGAATTTCGGATAAAGGGAGATTAAGGAGTGGGAAATAAAACACGTTTCATCTTTCCAACCGAATTGAGTTAAACAGAAGGTAAGAAAAATGTTATTTTTGAATATTGTCTTGTATTCGATCATTCATTCTGAAATATAAAACAAAAACTCAAATGCATTCATACAAATTTATCTTTGCACTAGAAAAAGTAAAGAGCGTGTGATGAGGTATCTCTGGTCTTTTTATTACAATTTTTTATAAGTCTTTGTGTTAACTCAACACCGATTTTAGCATGTTGTTTACATTTATATGTTTTAAATAATAAATGGGTTTAATTTCATTGCCGAGATAGCTTCGTATAATTGGTTTCTTTGATTTACTTAACATAAACTTGATGGCTTAATTACTAGGTGGAACTCCAATCTCATGGCAGTGTTGATTCAAGTGAAAATGAAATTATTTTTAACTATCGGCCGAAATATCTACCAACATGTACAAACAGATATGAAGAGTAAACTAAGATTACAAGAAACAACTTTTTGATTGTCACAATGCCTGTTAATTCAATCGGCGTCATGTACTCGTAGTAATCTTTCTCGCATTGGAGTTTTAAATGAGTTATTGTATCTCTTTTGGTTTCAAAATGAGGGTGTTTTGATTTTACCATATCGTACTAAATAAGTACCTTGAGATTTTTAATGTTTTCTCAAGATCGTTGATGTTCTTCACACCCATGTGAATCGCCTTCTTTTCATTTGTGCAAGGGATTCTCGTTATTTGACAAGATTTAATAATTGATATGGATTCTGGGAAGTGTGACTACATTCATTTCATGCATGCATTCACCGTTATTTCAAACACTAACCCTTAAATGAAAATGCTCGAGTGATTAGTGTCAAAATGCTTGACGAAACGTTATGCTTTGGATTAATTTCCAATACTCAAATTTAAATTTTATTGCAGGTTACTTACCATACTCCACCTTTATTTCTGGAAGATGTAATTAGAAATATTCGTGAAGGAGCTTCTTTATTATTTCAACAACTTGGCCTATGTGATTTTGCTAGAATTGATGGTTGGTTTTTGCCACATACTTTTATGATTCTTATTTCAGCAAACTTTCAAAGGTACTTTTGTTATGGTTCATACTGTTATGATTCTTCTTTCTTTCTTTTTCTTAGAATCACAGAAAGAATTTATTTTCTTGTAATATGTCAACATGCAGATCATGTTGACTCTTTTGCAAAATGCCAAAGGATCTCCTGTTATATCTTCCACTGTATTTTAATGATTCCATTGAAAGTTTGAACTAGAGGAACTGAGTCAAATTTCGATTTATAATTTTCCTTTTTCTCCTTATACTACCACAAGTTTATGATTTGTTTCTCACTTATTTTTCATTTGAAGGGAGTTAGAAGTAGCCCTTTGAAATAGATCCATAGAGAACATGTTTATTTGAAATGGAACTGAAAGTTGTACTATTTATTCTGAGGTACAATACAGTACTTCATATCTAAAGGAAAGAAATTGATATCACAAATATATGATCTTGTTAAGGTGTCGTTTCTCATGCTATGCAGATTTGCATGCATGACCACAAATAAAAACATTTGTAGACAGTGGATTCATGTGATTTACATCTTACATTTCTTACCACGTACAGGTTGGATTTTCACACTCTAATATCCTTGGCATTGTATGTAATACAACATGCTTCCTTATGATTTCCAAACCTTCGCCAATATTGTCGGTCTCAAGTCCTCTCTCAAAAACAAAATCTTCACAAACTAACATAGCTTTTCCAAAACATCAAGATCTGTGGAAAGTTTTTGTTATTTTTGGTGGAGACACCTCAAACGGCAAGTATCTCTTATGAGTGAAACAAATGTTTGGTTGAATCAAAGTCTTTGATGATGTAAGTATTCGCTTAAGAATAGTTTATTTATGCTATGAGATTTTATAACCATCACGCTTTTGGCTTTTTGAATCTTAATTTTCATTCAAGACTCACTATAGAAATCACCTGATGCAACATCTATCATTCATGACTTTATGGCGTGGCATTAAATTGCTCTTGGTTTGGTATTTTAGTGATATGTAAGTTTTTTGTGTAAATACTGATGTCATTTGGAATTTATTATTACAGCTTGAAGTGATCCCATGGTTGCTTGCGCCCACAAATGAGTACTCATCCAATGTGGACTCTGATAAGACTAAATTGGGAGTAAGCTCAAGGATGGTTTTGTCTTTACTGTGTGTAACATATCTTGTGTAAGCAACACAAACAATCCTCCAAATTGAATTCTTATTGCAGAACCAGTGTACACCAACAGTTCTTGTATTTCCTCAACCAAAATACTTTGTGATCTTAAAAGAAAGTACAAAATGTGTTTCAAAATATTTTTATTTTTGTAATTTTTTTTGTGGGTGTTGATCATCAGTTTGACTGATTTTTAGTATTCTGGTGATTGGTGTAGCTTGATTCTCATTCTAAAGATGGAATAAATATGGTGGTGCTGGTCGAATGATACATGGCTAGATGATAGATTTCTCTTAAAACTTTTTGACCTATATGTTTTGAAATTTAAATAGTTAGCATGGTTTGTTGAGCACTTGCAATAAACAACTTACACATCCTTGGTTATTCTACTCTTTTCATCTTTTACTTTTTTCTTTCAACAAATTGTTGTTTCTTGGTGCACATATACTCTGTTGTGCTCAGACATACTCTTGAAGAAGTTCTTGATGCATGCATTGAAGCAATTGAACCTGTTTGGGCAGCATTGACATCTCACTTGCGGAGTCAAGTAATGGATGAGGTCATGGAAAGTTTGAAAGACACAAGTGGTTCAGAGGGTTTGATATATCCGATGATTTACCAAAGAGATATTCCCTCAACCAATAAAGAAGTTGGGGCAACAGTTTTTATTACATGTTTCAACAAGTTCACTTGATTGCCAGAATTTATACCTTTTTCATATTTAGTTTACATCTTCACTTATTTTTCTGCATTCTGTAGTCGCCATTCCTACCCATATTGTAGTTTTAATTCCTACAAATTACCCCTTTGTATGTGTAAATGATGCCCATGTGATTTTGAAACTCTGCTGATTGCCCTTCCCATGAACTTGCTGAATTGTATTAGGATTTTTTGGTGTGGAATGATCAATATCCCCAATAATGCTGAAACATAGAAAAACAAACATGGCTTAGCCAAGTTATCTCAAGGATGGTGGTTAGTTTGAAATTCCTGATAAGTCAATTTTCTAGATAAAGGGTAGTATTTTCATGTTTTGGAAACCATGGACATTGCCAAGTCCAATGATGTTGCAATAGATTAAGAAGTTCACTTCTGTATATACGACATTCCAAAAATGGTTGGAGATGTTCGATAGTTTTCAGAATAGTGAGACAGTCAATCTCAGACCAAAGAAATTTCTTTATGTTATTGTTCGCAGCCACAACAACTGCATTAGAATAAAACTTAAGGTAACTTATTAATCTCAATATTCATGTAATTTTTTATTGAAAGTTATTAATGTTTGAGGTGACTTCTTGGACAGTAATTGGATTTCTTTTTGCACTGCTTTAGTTAAAATCTCTCTTGAAAAATAAATTTCAAATTCATACCATTTATCTTGTGCTGAGTGCTTTGACATTTAATGTACAAATTTTTAGTAAAATGTGGGCATCTAATATAGTTTCACATTACATGTTAAAAATATTTTGACTTTTGAGATTTATCTTCAGGCTTTAGCATCAACATCCTTATCAGAAACATAAACCGGCAATCAAATTATATTCTACAGCATGAACAAAACTTAAATTAAATTAAATTAAAAACTCATTTTTAATTATATTATAAAATTTATAAGGCTCACTTAAATTAAATTAAATTAAAAACTCATTTTTAATTATATTATAAAATTTTATAAGGCTCACGTGCAACGCACGTGCACCTTACTAGTGATATTAAAGTATCTCATTTTTGTAGTACAAACATCGAAATAGCATAATCGAGACTCGAATGCATTATCTTTGATTAACTTGATTATGAAAGACTAATTGATGACTTTGTAGATAAAAATACAAGGAGATCGATTTTCTATGGCTAAATGTATTGATAATATTTCCCCTTTTAATCTATGATGTAATGCTATTAAAGTATCTCATTTTTGTAGTACAAACATCAAAATGGAAATATAATACTCATTATTTTATTAGTTTTATTTTTATTTTTTTATATGAATTTAACCGACCCCTTTTTCGTTTCTTTGACCTCTTAAATTATAGGAACGGCCCGAATAAAATACTCCTATAAACTAAAACACGACACAAAATAATTAATAATATTGACCATCTCGTTGGCCTAAAATGCTCATAGATTTAGCAGCATACATTTCCACAAACATGTATAAAAATGACGTTAAATATGCATAAACAGGTAATCAGGTATCATTACATTAATTAGTATAACTATAAAACATAAAATGAAACATGATTCGTCATAAATCTGCATAAAAACTTCAATGTTCTCAGAAAAAACAAGAAACTACTTATATGGTATAAACTACTACAAATTCGACCTATCACCATATAAACATCATGAAAATTTCGCACAAAAAAACAAAGCAAAAATTGAGGAACACGCATTACACCTAAACACACCCAAGTTTCAAAGAAGAAACAAAAACTGTGACAAATAATTAACCATTATTTTTGTGCTTCTTCCTTGTAACACATGATTTAACCAACTGCTTCAAACCCTTTTTAGGAGTAGGAGTAGTAGCTTTCTTCTCATCTGCTGACACAGTCTGTTCTTTGCTCCTCTCAGCCTCAAACTCCTCTTCCAATTGCAAACAAAGCTAATAAACCCAAAAACACATACAAAATTAGTTGCCACAAAAGGTACTAATTCTAATTTCCAACAACCTAATGCAAAAATTGCAAAATTGTTCATGTAACAAGAGGTGGTGCAAAACAGATCCCATAAATACTATACATTTTAGCATGTGGACTTTCCAGTTGATCCAATTCCCAGCAATAAAAGGGTTTGATTAGCGAGTTTCTATAGTTTTAGGTTCTTTTTGCAAAGCGTGGATAATTTTACAGAATCAATGTTGCTAATTAAAGAAGAGGTAAATTATATTTTGCCCCTGTAAAAGTATGTGAATTTTTTTCACTTTGCCTCCTAAATTATTTTAGTAACACTTTACACCCTGAATTTAGTGTTTTTCTCACACAATACCCGTGTGGATGTACGTACTAAAGTGTACAAAAATTCAAGTTCATGAGGTAAAAATATCGCAAAAAAAAAAACAAGAACTCGCATAGTCCTAGAGGGGTTTGGTATAATTATTCCTCAAAGAAGGATTTGGATTAAACCTTGAGTATACGATCCTCGGCATGGACTAATCTTTCGATCAAGGTTCCCTTGCGTTCGACTTCCATCATCACCTCATCGACAGGCCGACAATGCTTCTCCATGCCTTTTGGCGAGAAATCAGCGAATCGATGGATGGCCATCGCCGTGAGGGTCCCACTTGAGGTGGTGGATGCATATGAACTCTTCGGAGAGTGGTTAACACTCCTTATGTCTTCCAATTGTTTCAGCTGCGATTCATCCAATTCATGCATATACGAATGATTTAGCTCAAATTAATATGAAACAATATAGTTGTCATACTCAAGGTACCAATTGTTACTCTATTAAATGCTATATTGCACTTCCAATTAATTTTGATGCAATTCTACTTTTTCTATTCCACCATTTTTTTTTTCCAACTCATTCAAGTAATGACAGGAATGTGTAAGATAAATATATGTTGTTGATTATTCGTGTTAATCAATAGAATAGTATTAAGAATAAAATTAATCGATGCTATATCTCCTCAACTAAATTCTATGTATTCGTTTTGCTAAATCTCCGTATAATATTCAAAATTGCCATTAATATAGTATAGCCCCAAAGTTGGAGTTAGTCGATGCTACCCAAGCTACCAGGTGGGTTCTATACCATTGATTAATACACACCCATATGGACGTGTGTGTATATGTTGATCTAACGGTATAGAGGGTAGCTACCAAGTGGGTAGCATGTTGTTGTAAGAAAAATCCAATCTCCACCGACAAGAGCATAAATTTGATATATTTAATTAGCCCACATATATTATGTGGATCGACTAAAAAAATCAAATTGGACTAATAGATTGGAAGTTGGAACCACATCAATCGGTGGTAAAATATTACGAAACAAAACCTATTTTTGTTGATTTTAATGTACACACACCTTCTTTTTCTCCATCTAATACACAAACATAATTACCACAAGAGAGAGAGATGGTTGGATAAACCAAACAATTACAAGCTACTAAAAATATGTATATATAAACATACACACACTTACGATGTTATCAAGTCGACTGAGCCTAGAGAGTATTGGTTCTTCCAAGCCTGACATTTTCAATGAATTTTCTTAGCTAACAGAAAACGGTGAAGAATACAAGTAGTATATTTATCTGTTGGAATAATGAGACGATGATATATTCTTTTGACTTGAGGTTTTGTTAGGGCCTTTATAAGTGGGATATGTATTGGGGAGTGGTGATACGTGTAATCTAAGGACAAGGTCATTTTGGTGTTGTATTAACTAACAATATGACACGTTAGATGTGCATGCATTTTAATGGACAGCAGTACCATGTGTACTCTACCAATTACCAAAGATTGATGAGGATAGAGATTGGGCGTGCGCACTGCGCATGTATTATTTCAATTTATATGGTCTTGTATTTTATTCTGTTTCTTTATTTTAAAAGAATTAGTATGGTGAATACTTGGTGGGTTAGGGTCGACACGAATAATAAATATAGGTCGATTAGTATTCACTTGAGATGATACGATTATTTTATTTGACCTGATACTACGCCAAAAAAAGCACCGAAATAACGTTTTTTCCTCTTTAGATAGCGTTTCAAAGTGCTATCGAACGACAGATTATCCGAAGCCATAGATAGTGCTTATAAAGCGCTATTCGAGATGCATATTTGATAGTTCATTTAATCATGTGACCAACAAGAACAAACAAAATGCAACAGGAGAGCGACAAGAAAATTCGTAAATCATAAAATTAAAAAAACAAAGAGACAAAATTTATCCTAAAATATTGTTTTAACAGTATAAAAATATTGAACACTCCATCATTCACTTGAAACTAAAACAAAAGTATCTCAATATAATATGATAAGAGTAGTTTTAGAACAAGAGTTATGCTAAGGTAGCTTCTACTGAGAACATTATGTGTGTCAGTCACTTGAAAACCCTTTTCTAGACCTTCGCCGGATCAAGAACCACATGCATGTGTATTTAAAAAAATAAAAAAAAATAAGACAAGTAACAAGTACTAATTTAAAATATCATTATACATATACAACCTGTCAAATTAGCACCTGGTCACATTGTTAATGTTATATATTTTTCGTCATGGTGAATACAGAGATGGCTGAAGCTAAGTAATGTAAAGGCCAGGAGTGAAATCTAATTCTTCCAAGACATATAAAATGTCACAATTACACATGACTATGAGACTACAAAGAGATTAGTATTTCATGAAATTCCCACGACAAGGACAATAGTGCATTTTCTAGTCACAAGACATGTGGTCACTCAGCAAACCATATAATGTGTTGGCTAATTCTATATACAATACATGACGAATATGTCCTGCAGTAAAATAACTAAAACAAATTGAGATTACACCAAAAAATCACAAATTTGAATTGCCCAAAATATCATCATAGTAAAGTTAGTTTTAAGAGTAATTAAGTAGTTTTCTATATTAATTTTGTTTTTAGTTTTTTGATAATATGATTAGTGTCTTTTTGTATTCCAAACTCTTATTATATACTTTCATTTAATTGTAATTCTTAGAATATTTAGAATTTTTGAATAATATTCATTTCATATTAAACTAGATATCGAGAGCTTTCCAATCGTATATCATAATCATATATATAATAGACTTCATATTAGATAATTTTAGCCATTTAAAGTTGAGTGTATATAAAAATGTACATTTATAATATTTCTCTTAAATATTACTAATAACTAAATACATCTACAAAGAGAAACAAAAGTATGAGTTTACATCTAAAAGATAAAAATAAATAAATAAGATTAATTCATTTAGTTTAATATATTGAAATAAATAGGAGGATAAAATATATTTTCTAAATTCACTTCCTCGGGTCAAATATCCATAAAATAATACATTTGTCATCTATCACCCTCCCTAAATTGTGAGATAATTAAATGACATATTTTTCGGATATGTGAAGATGGGGAATTGAGACCACTGAGAATTACAGAGAAATATATATTTTTTAATAAAAAAATATATAGTTTTAAGATTAGTGAATTATAAGTTATTAATAAAATTTTGAAAAAAATATTTTGTATCCAAGTTTTATTCATTAATCTTTATCTATGGTTTTTTTATGTAATAACGGATATACAATTTAACATGATTTAGATTAAAAAAATTATCAATGCAAAAATTGGGTTATCAAATTTTAGCATGTAAAATTACACGATTAATTATTTATAATGCATCTAATGCAAGAAAAAAAGATTAAAAGTAATATAAAAAGACGTCTCCAACCATCAAAACCAAACAAGAGAAATTGTAAACTAAACATAAAAATCGATATAGTTTTACACTGTTTTTAAGTTTTTCTTCAATTGAGTTATATAAATAATTAGTTAATAATTCATTCTCGATCTATACTTACTAAACATAAATGATATGTTTGAACAATGTTGAAAATTTAACAATTATATCAACAATGTTATACATGTACTCACAATCTATAATTAACTTGTGTAATATATTAACTAATTTCTATTTACAGGATAAGTATTATTATTTCAAAGAAATTATTGATAAAGCAAAAAAACAAAGCATACATAAAGAAAATATCACTTTCAATAAATCTAATGAGGAAGATTTTGAATCAAGGTATTATAATATTTGAAGTACTTCAATATTTTATTAATCGCAAATACTAATCATTATTTCATGAGTTTTAAATATAAATTACAATTGAATGTCGTATAAAGTGCTTTCATATATGTTTGAGTAGGCATTGACTACATATATCGGATCTCCAATATGTTAATATTTAACATTGATTGAATTGAATATGTAGTAATATTATATTATAAATTACGTATCTTTCTTCATATTTTTATTTTTCCTTTTTTATTAATATATAATTTGCATAATATATGAAAATGGATCGTGGTTTATCAATTTATATTATATAAACATGCAAATTTTCTTTCAATTTTAATTTATTGACCATTTCCAATTGAATTGATTAGTTTATTTTATCTTTATTTATAATATATAAATATTTAATTTAATTAGGAACATCATGCGGGTGAAAATATTTAATTAATTTTTTAATTCTGAAAATTCAATTAAAAAACTAATTAAAAATTAATATATGGATATAAAATAATTACTTTAATTTTCTTATTTACTATGTTAATTTTAAATTACTTCATTTTTATTTTATTTTTAAATTTAGTTTACTAAACTAATTTCATTCAATTAATTAAATTTTAATTTACTTTTATTAATCTACTAATTGAATTTAATTAATTTTAAGTTAATTTGAAATTAATAATTTTCTTTAGAATTTGTTTTGTTTTAAATTAATTTTTAATTATTCTATATAATATTTAAAAATGTATTTTAGTTTAATTATTTTCTTGGGAGTTTTTTGTCTTGTCAAGTAAACGGGTGCAAATTTATGAAAGAATGTGAAGTCGGGTATCAAATTGGTCAATCACAATGTGAGGTAATAAAAATTATAAAATTTGTGAAGTCCAGGTATTGAATTGGTCAAGTGAATATAAATGTATTATCACATTTCTCGTTGACATCCCATATGGGTCCAAATTTTAGATGATTCCTAGTAGTAGACTTATGTGATGCCATATCACACGATAAAAAATATTTAACTAATTTGCCCTTAAATTTATAATGTTAAATCAAATGAAGTAACTTTATGGAGCTATACAATTAGGATTGGGTTTTGATAACTATATTTATTGTTTCATAATATTTGAAGATAAAAGTATCATATTACTTTATTTGAATAAGTACTTAACTTTTAAGAAAACCTAATTGCCAGTTATATTTTACAGTAAATATTTTTTTGACAAAATTTAAAGTACATATTTGAATTAAAAGAGAAAAAATAAGATCAAATTTGAAAATTTATCTTCTATTCAATGATTTAAAAATACATATGAATCTTTATGTAAGGAAAATTTTGAATTTTTAAATCATATACATTTCATAAACTTATAATTGCTAGATTTTTATATTTCAAATGAGTTCATAGATTAACTTTTTTTTGTTATATTTTTTTAAGTTTTAATGCCTATTGTATTTAGTTTGATATAATATCATTTAAGATATATTCACACAATATATAAGCTTAGTTTTAATATTATGGTTTCATTTAAAGATAAAATACATGAACGATATTCACAATAAATTTAAAATAACTTAGTCAATAATAATTACAACTAATTAATATTTTATTTTTAATTAAATTATTAAAATAATTTGGATTACGTGCAACGCACGCTCACCTTACTAGTACAATAAAATGTGTGAATGACGTGGATTCGTATAAATCCAATAAGCAAAACCCATATAATGTAATAATGTTTTTAATTGAAAAAGTAAGATCCAAATTAAGATTCACCATAAGATATGCCATGCCTTAATACCGAAGGGGATTATAATTAAGAACATGTTTTTGAAATGATTTTAAACTTCTATTCAAGAAATAGAAAATCTGGAAATATGACGTCCAGGAAGAGGTGGCTGAGACATGGGTTTCAGTACTAGTATACTGTCTTTGTTTCTGCCAAGGAAGGGAATAGTCCGGTGCAGTGTGAGTACAACAACCTAAATAAAGAGGAAAAAAAATACTGATTTAGCAGGAGTCCATAACCAATTATGAAACAATGATTTTAAAAAAAATTAGCACAAAGTTAAATCATGAGCTCATTTCATGTCCCATTGTGAGCATCAAATATATGGCTAATAGTAAGCTTCATCAAGAATCTACTATTCTTTCTGACATCACTAAATGGTGTAGGCACTTGATCATGTTTTTGCAAGCTACATTGTCAAACTGGAACAGAATTTAACAACTGGTATGTCTATCTCCAATTAAGTGATTCTTTTACATGATGTTAAAAAGAGTATGTGTAAACAAAGTGAAAACGTGATATATCAGTCAATATTGGTCCTCTGCCAATGTTAAAATCTTGACAGAAGATAGAATATGATTGTTCAAATAATTACACGGATTTCATGTTTTCATCTGAAGCATTGAAATGGTATTATATGGTATATGCAGAATGAAGCATAGGTGACGAAAGTAACTGAGAAAGATTACCTGCCTCTACCTGAGAAAGATAACTGATTAGACTTGATCAAGGAACTGAACCAGTGGACCGTAGCAAAAAATGCTTCAGATATTGCTACTAATACTGATCATAGACCAAAAAACAAAGGTTATGAGAAAATATTTTGCAACAAATCATAAGCATGTTATTTCCATATATAGCAAGCTGTGAAATTTAATTAACAGAAACAATTATAGAGATAATTACAAAATGGCAGACATAAGGAAATAGCAATCCCATTATTGCTATTAATCTTATAAATAACTGATTGAAACAATACATTGCATCAATAACCTTCTTGACAATGCAAATAAAGGTTGAATTATGCTAGGGAGACCAGAAATCTGTGATTGGTTTTCTCTAAAGCTTTCATATCATCACTACATGTATACCACTTATAAAAGCAAGTTAGAAAATAGGACTGACCAGATTCTATATTCTCCAAATCAGACTTTACAACCAACATTTGATTCTCAGGCACTGTTCATTTTCATCGCAATCAGAAGGAAATTGAACACATAGAAATATAAATAATAAACACACACACAGAGACTTTTTTGATACATATATAAACCTGTTGTTCCATCAAGTTACCTAGAACTCCCTGGTTCCCTTTATTCTGCACACCAAGTGATTTGGACGGTGCGATCATCCAGTTTTATTCCTATCCTTTCTACTGTCAACATTTGAGAAGGTGTTTTCATCTCTTTTACCTCGTGATAGTGAAAAAGTTTCCTAGTGATTTCGATATTTTTAAATGTTCGCTGTAACAAAATCATTATGCATCCAGTAATTAACTTTGCTCTCTGAGCAAGCAACACAACTCTGGACAATCTCATTTTCATGATGGGGGAATATCAAATGAATGTGTCAGGTAGTGAGCACTCAAGATGCTGCTGCAGAAACAAAAATAGGCTCCACAGGGCTGCATTTCAGGTCCAAAATGCTGAATGACAAAATAAGCAAAAGTGAGACATGGCCTATAAATAAATTCATATTTCTTGCAATGATGCTCAAGAATAGTGAAAAATAAAAGGGATAGAGATAACGAACAGCAGGGGACATAGATGAATTAATCAAATACTAAAATCATAAAGGAGATTTGAATAATCAGAAGTTCCTGTCATTCCATGCTTAGGTTTCTACTGCTCAACAAGATGGTCAGAAAGGAAAATACTATTGATGTGGAAATTACTATTATAGTCTTGCCTAGTCGAATTGACCATCTTGACCTCGCCTCATTTGAAATTACCAAGATGCCCCCAGGATCCGCGGCCTTTTTATATGGATCCCGACCCGACCCGAATGTCGAGGTCGGGTCGCCCGCGAGCCACACACCGTCGATCGGGCTCCACGTGTACGGTGATCCGCATCACATGGTGAATAAAGATCTATAAATACAACACGAAAAACAAGGTAAAAGGTAACTTGTCATTATCCTAAATTACCTCGCTCTTTAGCTTTCTAAGTACCTCAACTACCGATTCGACTTAGGCATCGGAGGGCCTTAGCTGGGGAGTCATCCCCGGCTAGCCTAACGTGCGTTACTTTGTACCCTCGAACAAAGTACCTCACCTCGCTTTTTGGGATCCTGAGCCGAGTCACCTCGTGGACAACACTTCACCCAACCGATCAGAAGAGGTGGCTAGCCAAGCCATCGTGAGCCACCGGGAGCGACCAGTGGAAGTCGTGGGCGAACCGGTTAATAAGCCACGGACATACACGAATCGAGTGAACAAATCGAGCATGTTACTCAACAACTAGATGATTTGAGGCGGAGGAGTTGTAACTTCCGCTTTGCGAGAAAGGGGATCTCCATTTTCTCCGAGATCCTAGCCGAGGTGGTCATGCCAAATTTCAAGCTTCCGATCTCCCGAAATATGATGGGAACAGGGGACCCTCGAACATCTTCTTTGCTTTCGACCACGTGATGCAATTGTATGGGCGGTCGGATGCCATTAATGCTAGAATATTCATTACCACGGCCCGGGGAAGGCACGGAATGGTTCATGGGATTACCTAGGGAACTGTGGTTTCTTACGAACAAATGCTCGGAAGTTCTTATACCGATTCGCCAAAAGCGAGCTCGAAGGGCTTCGCATTTGTTCACTATAAAGCGAGGGTGAAAGAGTCACTCGGGGAATTCATAAATCGGTTCAATGATGAAGCGTTGGAGGTACAAGATATGCGAATCGATATGATGACTAATATCCTCATCCTTGGATTGCAAAAGGACCATTAGCATCGGCGCTCGCTCGCGAGCCACTGTCGATAAGGAGCGATTAATGGAGGTGACCCAAAAGTACATACGGAGGAAGAAATGAATGCCCTGAAGACCCGGGAGTGGTCCCAAGTGGCTCGGGCTCCACGCGAAGGAGGGATCTTAGAGAGAGGCTTCGGTTTAGGGGTCGAAAGAGGCTGAGACCGGTCCGGATCAATATCGCCCTAGGACGGTGAGGCACAATTGATACACTTTGTTGAATGCACCCGAAGTCACGCCCTAATGGCTATAGAGCGGCCGATATGCTAAGGTGGCCAAAAAGATGAAGACAACCTCGGTCGGAGAAACATGGATAAATATTGTCGCTTTCGCAAGGACCATGGCCATGATACCGGGGATCGCATTCAATGCGAGATGAGATTGAAAGGCTCATCCGGCAAGGTTACTTACAAAATTTTGTTTTGAAAGAAGAACGAGGTGGAGGATCTAACCAGGGACCCTGGCGAAGATCACCGGCTCGCAAGTCATGAAGCCGGTCGAGAGGTCGCCATGAGGTCGGACATAAGCAAGAACGCCCGAGAGAACCGTCTAGGCCTAGGCAAAATCGGGGAAGAAGATAACTTGCCTCGTAGGGGAGTTATACACATGATAGAGGAGGTCTAGTGGAGGTGATTCGCGAGCTCAAGAAGGAAGCATGCGCGTAACCTCACCCATGATTCTAAGAGGAAATCGAAGGTCATGAGCGTCAAAACTCTAGCCCTATTACATTTGATGGTCGTGACCTCGCGGGGTCGAGGCGGGCAAATGACCCGATGGTAATCACGGTGGATATCGCCAACTTCGCCGTACAAAAAGTCTTGGTGGACAATGGGAGCTCGGCGGACATATTATTTATGCATGTGTTGAGGAAGATGGAAGCTGGATGTAACCGCCTTGCGTCCCGGTCGACACTCCGTTGATGGGATTTGGAGGAAGCGAAGTGGTTCCTCTAGGAACCATTGATCTCCCTACCTTGCTAGCGAAGCGCCATGCTTTGAAAGACAATCATGATCAAGTACTTGGTAGTAGACGCCCCATTTGCTTATAATGTGATCATGGGGCCACCCAGGAACCGATTTCAAGTTGTGGTATCCACTTACCACCGAAGATGAAGTTCCCTACAACGGAGGGGGATAAGCGAAGTGCGAGGTGATCGAGAAGACGGCTAGAGAATCTTTATAACGTTTCCCTAAAAAGAAGAAGGAAGGGAGAGAAGTGAGAACTATAAGGCAAATAACCCCGCGAATAAGAAGTTGGGGAGTAAAAAAGAAAAGGAGAAGGTTAAAAAAGCTAGGACAATGGCGGAGTATAAGGTTGAGCCAACGGAGCGAGACAAAGTGATTGAGCTCAAGCCGGGCGACCGGATAAATTCACTAAGATAGGTCGCAAATGGACTCGAAGCTAGAAGTGTTTATGATTCAATTTCCAAAAGAAAGTGGATATCTTTGCACGAAACCTTCGATTTCCAAGGCATAGACCCCAAAGTGATGGTTCACCGGCGAATGTGGACCCGTTAGCGAGGCGATGAAGCGAAAAAGCGAAGCTTTGGAAGTGAAAAAAACAAAATTATAGAAAACGATGTGAACAAATTATTGGAAAGCGGGGTATGTTGTGGAGATTTAGTTCACGAGAATGGTTGTCAAATGTAGTTGTGGTACCCAAGGCTAATAATAAATGGAGGATGTGCCGATTTCACGGACACGAATAAGGCATGCCCCAGGATCCTTACCCCACCGCCTCGCATCGACCTTTTGGTAGATTCCACGGAGGATGTGCCTTGCTTAGTATGATGGATGCTTACCAAGGATATCACTAAATTTTTATGGCGGAGGAAGGCAGAGATAAGACCTCGTTTGTGATGGAGAACGGAGTTTATTGTTATACGGTAATGCCTTTTGGGCTAAAGAACGCGGAGCTACTTATCGAGGTTAGTCAACCTCATGTTTAGAAGAAAATTGGCAAATCAATGGAGGTGTATGTTGATGACATGTTGGTGAAAAGTGTGAAGGAAGAGGATCACCTCGAGCATTTGAGGGAGGCATTCAGAATAATGTGAGCCTATGGTATGAAATTGAATCCGGCGAAGTGCACCTTTGGAGTGCGAGGTGGAAAATTTTTGGGCTTCATAGTGCATGAGAGGGGATCGAAGCGAACCGGAGAAGATAAAATCTATAATAGAAATGAGTTCACCTAGAACGGTCAATGAAATCTGACTCACGGAAAAATCGCCTCATTAAACGGGTTCATTTCAAGGTCCACCGACCGCAACCTCCCCTTTTTCAACACTTTGAGGAACATGAAGAATTTTCAATGGACGGAGGAGTGTGAGAAGGCGTTCGAAGATTTGAAAAGGGTACCTTATGTCTCCACATTTACTTGTCAAACCTAAAAAAAAAAAGGAGAGGCTCTATTTTTATACCTAGTCATTTCGAAGCGAGCCGTGAGCTCGATGTTGGTACGAGACGAAGAGGGAGTTCATCGCCCGATTTACTACGTGAGCAAGTTGTTACTGAGGAGCCAAGATAGGTATCTAGAGACCGAAAAGCTAGCTCTAGCCTTGGTAGTATCGGTAGGAAGTTGCGACCTTACTTCCAATCTCATCGATTATTCTCCTCACAAATTAGCCGAGACAAGTGTTAGAAAACCGGAGCTACCGGAAGCTTAGTAAAATGGTCGTGGAATTGGGGGAATTTGACATTAAGTATCAAAGTAAAACGGCGGTGAAGGCTCAAGTCTGGCCGACTTCGTTAATAAAGCAAGTGGGTCGGAAATTGAAGTTCAAAAAGAGGAAGTGATGCGACTCTTGCATGTGGATGGGTCGGCGGTGGCTCGGAGGTGGAGCCGGGATCTTGTTGCGAGCTTTAATTCGTTCGAGGTTGAAGTGGCACTTCGCCTCGAATTCGAGGTGACAAACAATGAGGCAATACGAAGCTCGTTGGCGGGTTTAAAAATGGCACAAGTGCAATGCGAAAAGGTTGATAGCCTACACCGACTCCCGGTTGGTGGCAATGCAAGTTGAAGGTTCGTTTGAAGCCAAAGATCGATCCATGGCTAACTATTTGGAAAGCGAAGCGGTTGATGGAAAAGTTCGAATTTTTTGAACTACAAAGAGATCCCAAGAAATGAAAATGAGCGAGCCGATGCTCTAGCTTGCTTCGCAAGTGCGATGAAGTGGGAATAGCTCAAGGAAAGTGATTGTGTTGGTTGCGACGCCTTGTAAACTCGCTAAGCGGAGGAAGGTCCCATCGAGCGATTTCAAGCGAGGCGCTAGTTTGTCCAATCGACACCCCATTGATTGGATGGAAGACTTGAAAAATTTCCTAGAAAAGGGAATTTTACCGCGGATCCGATAAAAGCTAGAAGGGTCAAGTTAGAGCATCTCGGTTTCTAATGATAGACAATGAGATGTATAAAAGATCGATAGAAGGACCATTTGCTAAAGTGCACCGACCGGAGAAGCGATGTATGTGATGAGGAGATTCATGAAGGCAAATCTGTGGTAACCACTCGGGAGGTAAGGCGCTCCGCCCGGTGATCCGACAAGGTTAATTTTGGCCGACTTTAGCAAATGATGCAATGGAGTTTCTTGAAAAGTGTGTGAAGTGTCGGTTTCATGCGAACCTAACTCATCACCAAACTGGATTGGAAAGCGATCCCCATTGCTTGTCCTTTTGATCAATGGGGAATCGATATCTTGGGTCCATTTCCGGTGGCTAGAGCTCGGAAGAAATTTATCATTGTGGCGGGAGTACTTTTCTAAGTGGATTGAGGCCGAAGCGTTAGGCTAAGATAACGGAAACCGAAGTCATGAATTTTTGTGGAAAAACATCGCATGTAGGTATGGCGCCCGCAGTCTTAATATCGGATAATGGCACTCAATTTCAAGGAAAGAAGGTTAAGGAATGGTGTGAAGAATATAAAGTCAAACAAAATTTTACTACAAATGTGGGGAACCCCGAAGCAAATGGGCGACCGAGGTCGCAAATAGAATTATTCGCAGCAACACTTAAAAACGAGGCTAGAGGAAGCGAAGTCGTATTGGGTGGACGAGCTACCTGAGTCCTTTGGGCATATCGAACGACCCCACCGACTTCAACGGGTGAGACGCCTTTCGAGTTTAGTGTATGGGTCGGAAGCGATCGTCTTGGTGAAATTGTGAGAAACTTCGCTTGGGTCACTCGATGCGAGCCTCGAGAGAAATAGTGAAGCTAGAGAACTCGAGCTCGAGCTCATTGAAGAAAAGCGAGACAAAGCGTTTATTGAGATCCAAGCGGCCAAGGGAAGGATGAAAATGCATATAACAAAAGGGCTCGGGAGCGAAGCTTTCGGGTAGGGGATCTAGTGCTCAAAAAAGTAGAAGTTTCCAAACATGTTGGGAAGGCGGAGGCAAATTGGGAAGGAACTTTCAAAGTAATTGAGGTGCTAAAGAGGGGAACATACAAAGCTAGAAAACATGCAAGGAAAGGAGCTCCGAGGCCTTGGAACATTCATAACTTAAGGAAGTTCTACACTTGATGTTGCATAACTAACCTACTTTATGTACTTAGCTTAGTTTTGGAAGATCAAGACTTATGTTAAAAGCTCTATTCAATGAAAGAACGTGAGATATCACTTGCAATGTTTAATGTTTTTAAACATATCTCGCTTAGTATTTCGAGGATGGAAAGCGAACCATTCAAGATTCGTAGGCTCGCAAGTTAAGCCCACTAAAAAGGCTAGCGAGCCCAAGACGATCCCACGGCCATAAGCACCCTTTTAGGTGGCAAAGCCCACAATGGTCCCAACAAAGGGACCTAGGCTCGCAAGTAAGCCCCCTAAAAGGCTAGCGAGGCCCAAGACGACCCCACGAGGATCTAGGCCATAAGCTCCCTTTTAGGTGGCTCATAAGTAAGCCCCCAAAAGGCTACTGTGCCCAAGATGACCCCACGAGGATCTAGGCCATAAGCTCCCTTTAGGCTAGCAAAGCCCACAATGGTCCTAACAAAGGGACCTAGGCTCGCAAGTTAAGCCCCTAAAAGGCTAGTAGCCCAAGACGACCCCATGAGAGATCTAGGCCATGAGCTCCCTTTAAGGGCTAAAAAATGGTCCCAAGCAGGACTGGCTTCCCACGGGACTTAGCCTCGCGAAGAAGCCTAGGACCCAGGGATGCGTGAAGAATAAAAATATGAAGAGAAAAATAAAAGCGAGCGAAGCAAAGTGCATGCAACATATAAAGCGAAGTGCGACATCAGTGACACACAAATAAGCGAAATAAAGTAGAAGCAATACACAAAAACGAAGTAAAATTAAAAGTACATTACGAAGCAATGAGATTGTCAACAAAAATACATGTCAAATACTTCGTCAACAATTTACATAAGCAATCCCTAAGAGGCTAGAAGAGGTTTAATGATCTCGGTGAACTCATCGACCTCCTCAACTTCGTCGATGATTTCTACATCGCGCGAGCCGCCAACCTTGCCCTCGCCTTGGTGACATCTGCGCCGGCTCGTCCTTCTCAAAGGGGTCAAGCTTTTCGGGTCGAAATCGGCCTTGAAGGCGCCTTTAATCCCCTCTCTCACGGCATCGCTCGAAACCATCGGAAAGGTACACCACGGCTTGTTCGGCCATGAGTTTCTCGCAGAGGAGGAGGCAAGGAAAGATTGAACTCGGCGAGGCGAGACATGGTTAGTGAAGCCTTATACTCTTCGGAGGAGGGGTATTCTTTGAGACCTCGTTTCCGCCTCTCTCGAAAGAATCGCCACCTCCTTGGCGTGAAGCTCCTCACGAGTCTTAAGCTCGCGTTGGGGCGAGGCAAGGCGGGTTTTGAGATCGGCCAATTCCTTTAGAAGCTCGACTCGAGCCTCCTTGATGGCTTTTGCCTTATCCACTTTAAGCGATTCGAGCTTCGCGTGGACCTCGCTCGGTGATTGATGTACACTTTTTTTGATGCCTCCAATCGGCACCACGAAGGGCCATTTGATGCAACAAGACAGAGCCGCAAAAAGAAAAAAAAAAGTAAGTAAGTGGCAGGCAAGATTAAAAAAAAACAAAGCAACGAGTTGAATAATTGAAAGGAACCCACATACCGACATGACTTCGTGGGCGCCACTCTTCGAGGTGCGTAAATTTCGTGGTCATCAATGCGAATTGGTCGGTAGGGAGGGTAGTGTAGTTATACAATTTAAAGGAATCTTCCCCTGGCCGTTTTGAGGACCGAGCTCCGCGAGCTAATGTTCCGATTGGGAATGGTGCGAGGCATGGTAAAGCTCGCTCATGAACTCGAGGCATAAGGTTGGGAGCCTTCTCACGAGCCGCAAGTCGGCCGGGCTTGGAGATGAGACTCGCTTTAGTTCAGCCACATCATCATTCGGTCCACCGTAGGAATATTTGCGTCGGTAGGCTCGATCTCATCGTGGGCCCGCATCCCGGAGAGAGCATCCTGCCGTCGGGCGAGCTCCAAGCCTTGCGAGTTTTTGTCTTTTTCGGGCGGAACCTCGGCCACCGCCTTTCCTTTCTCCTCCTTGACTTGCTACCCGAGGCCTTGCACTTGCCTTTCTTCGAGGCACCTTGGGCGCGGGGTCGATGGCTATCGTTACGGGGGTCGGGCTACGGCTCGCCCTAACGGTAAATCCGAGGCAAAGACATTTTGGCGAGCTCGCTTGCGAGCTAGCGTGGTCTCTTTGTTGTTGGCGAGGGCCTTGTCAAGATCTGCAGATCGGATCGCCATGTCTGCGCACAAATTAACAAATAGCTTGATACAAGTATGATAGGCGAACCGGAAAAAAAAAGAGAAATAGATTACCAAGTGTTAAAGTTTCGTGGCGAGGAGCGGGGCTAAGGCCGACGAGGATAGAACGTCTTCGGTAATGAGGTCGCAAGCCTCATACCAATTTTGGGTCAACCTAGAAATGAAGTTGGCATCCCAATAAACAAGAGACAGGGCCTCGAAGGCGAGGCCGCTCGATTCAATCCGAAGGTAGGTCCCAAGGATTTTCAATAGGGGCTCGAATGAATATGAACCTATCTTTCCAAGGCCACACCGAGGAAGGAACCGGTGTAAAAATTTGGTTAGTTCGAGGTGACATGTAAAAGAATCCGGAGTTAGTAGTGGTGGAAGAAGAATTGATGGCATAGAGTTCGCAAAAGTGTGAAAGCGGCGGCCTCGCCGAAGTGTTTCATTAAGATGATAAAACCTACGATGTCACAAGTAGGAATTTGGGACGAGCGGGGCAAACATCAAGCCCTCTTAGAATGTCAACAACGGGGCGAGCCAAAGGAAATCTAAGACCAGCCTCGAGGCTAGCGAGGTGAAAAGCTAAGGCCGAGGTGGAGGCTTATCTATCCTATCACTAGTAGTAGGAATTATGATTCGATGCAATTGGGAATGAAGAAGTTTTTCCTAATGGTGTCTAAATCATGAACGGAGACTCGGGACTAAGCAAAGCCCATGGGGCGGCGTGTTCTAGGTCGTCCGGAAGGGGTGGCCTCGCGGGATACCCTATCTTGAGAGGGGAATATGGGTCGCCCGCTAGTAGAAGCGAAGAGCTCGAAGACGAGTGGAATCGGGAGACGCCTCGAGTTCGAGGACGAACCGGAGTTCGACCGTGAACTAGAGGGTCGTGTAGATCTGAGGAGGGTCGCCATAAAAGAGTAAGAAAATGTAGAGTAGAGAAAAGAGAACCTACCTCTAAGTCGGGTGAAGTGGAGGAGCACGAAGTCGATCTGGGTCGTGGACGAGCTTGAGCGGCGAGGTGATCCGAGGGTAAAAAGTGTGAAAAATGAAGGTTTTGAAAGACCATCTTATATATATAGAGAAGGGTGGGAAAATCAATGGTCTTGATCGAAAGGCTATTCAAATTCAACGGCCGGATGGAAGGGTTTTTTCGGATTCAGGGCTTGGATTCCGTGTCGCTTGGGAATTGATGACTTGTATCGAGTCACTTTAGCAATAAATTACTAAAGTGACCGGGAGTAAATGATGTGGAATTTACTATTATAGCCTACTTTAGGTCGAATTGACCATCTTGACCTCACCTCCTGGAAATTACCAAGATGCCCCAGGATCCGCGGTTTTTATATGGATCCCGACCCGGCCGAATGTGCAGGGGTCGGGTCGCCCATGAGCCACACACCATCGATCGGGCGCCCACGTGTATGGTGATCCGCATCACATGGTGAACGATTATAAATACGGCACGAAAATCAAGGTAAAGGTACTTATCATTATCCTAAATTACCTCGCTCTTTAGCTTTCTAAGTACCTCAACTACCTAATTCGACTTAGGCATCGGAGGGCCTTAGCTGGAGCCATCCCAGTTTAACGTGCGTTCTTTCAGTCCCTCGAACAAAGTACCTCACCTTGCTTTTTGGGATCCTGAGCCAGGTCACCTCGTGGACAACACTTCACCTCGCCGTGGGTCCCTGGTCAATGACATCCGATTTACTTTCCTAAATCAACTATAATCCAATATCAAACAAGAAAGCAAATTTGAATAACCTAAATCACAAAGACCTGCAATTGCTATCAATAAACTATCTGCCCACTTCCTGTACTTCGGCATAATCTTGAAGCATCACAGTAATGCTCTTGTTCAATTGCATTCTAAAGAGAACAACAAAAGATTAATATAGCAATATTTCCAAGTACTGTAACTCAAATGAACCATTAGTTTACCGTCATTACTCATTAGTGGGCATAACAAGGGAAAGAAAAGAGTTGTCGGGTTACTTTTTTCCGTCATTACTCATTAGTGACACTACATAAATTGTCGACGCAAACAATTGTGCATCCCACCATTAACATAACCGTCACTAATACTTGTCTTTTGTGACGACAAGTCGTTAAAAATAAGCTTGGAATATTTTACATCTCAAAAACTTTTAGCAACACTAATGTTGTCGCTAACAGACGTCTGTAGGGACGATACCTTGTCGTCACAAGAGCAAAAGCTTCTATTTGTTGTATAAAGATTTATTGAGAAAGGGTTTGTAAAGAAGAGAATAATGTGCTCGAGAGAAATTATTTTTTACACAATAAAGCGTTATTATGAGAAAATATATATCATTTCTTTAATTAGCGTTATCTTAATAAAATATACTTGGATTGAGATTATTTTTTTAGATAACGCTTGATATACGAAGTGTTATTCCAAGAACATCTGTAACACTTATTTAATTAAACGCTATCTTGATTTCTTCATATAACACTTCGTTAATAAAACGTTGTTATATGATTTATTATGATAGCACTTTCCTACAAAAGTGTTGTCTAAAATAATTGTGAATGTTTTAATAGCACTTCCATCTAAAACCGTTATCTAAAATTTGTTATCCGAATTATTTTATGGCGTAGCTGCTTTTTTTTTGGCGATATTTTTAATTGATTGAATATGTTGGAGTATAATGATTGGATTTTAAAATTTTCATACATATGTGAATATAATTTTTGGATTAAAACTAACCGTCTAACCCACACAAATACAATACAACCCATATAAATAGATGAGTTAATTAGATTATTAAAGTATACAAGTCATTTATGTCTTTTTCTTTTTGAAGGAAGTCATTTTATGTTCTACCTAAAAAACACATATAATAAGGGTTAGGGCGAATAACGTCAACCAATCGTCAAGTCTCATGATTTCATGGAGGGTTTTTCTATTTCCCCTCATGTTTAATAAATGTTTTATTTTAGGGCTTTTGACATAATTGCCCACTTTTAGGAAACGATGTCACTTTTACGTTTTAGATACTTTTTTGGATAAATTTATGCTCTCACCCTTTTTTTCACAAATTTACGTTCCAACTAAAAATTTGGACTTTTTTATGTTGATGTTTCAAGATTGTTTTGAACATGTTTCAAACATGTTTCTTCTAATAAAATTTCAAAAAAAATAATTTTGCCCCCATTAAATAATCCATTTTATACTTGAAATCTTATAAAAATCAAGATATATACACATAAAACAATATATATTAAAACCAACCAAATTTAAAAATATTATAGAAACAACATGAATAAAAAACACAATTCAATTTTTGATCCAATGAATTAAAACATAAAAAACATGGAAACAACCAAGAACCAATATCGAAACAAACCAGAAACAATATAGAAAACGTCATATAAGCAAAAAGAGTTAAAAATAGGTAAAATTGTATTTAAACATCGAAAACCACGTGGAAACAATAAAGAAACATCAGAACAACAATAAAAACGGCATGGAAACAACTCAGAAACAATGTAAAAATATTAAAAACATCACATGAATAAAAAGAGCTTAAAAATAAGTAAAAATTGTATTTACACATTGAACACTACATGGAAACAACAACAAAAATTATTAAAACAACATTAAAAAATTTATAGAACAGCACATAAACAATAAAAACAGCGTACAAAACAATACATAAATAAAAAACAACATAAAAATAGGTAAAAGTTGTTTTGAAACATCGGAACAACAAAAAACAACATAAAAACAATGAAGAAACAAAATTAAACAACATCAAAATAATATATAACATATAAAGCAATACGGAACAAAAAAACCAGAAAAAGGGTAAAAAATAATCAAAAATTATGCGGGCTCAAAAAAAAAAAAAAAATAGGTACAAAAGTGATATGAGCGTATTTTGTGATAGTTTACCGAAAAAAGGGTATTTTATGTAATTTCCCTTTATTTTATATTGCTTGTCCGTGTTTCATGGATTGTGTTGAGATAAATGATTGGACCAACCCTCCTAGGCATCTTGTGTCTGAATTCAACTCATGATTGTTAATAGGGCTGTATTAATCTAATGACAATTTATCATCCCATGGCCTTATAGATAATGTAATCCAATTGGCCCATCACCAATTAAACCCAAAAGTTTATTGGAAAAATTCTAGAAAATACCCACTTTTTGGGAAAAATATTTTTTGTACGCTTAATAGACTTCTATACACTTCTTTTGACTTTTGTAAGCACATGGTAGATTTCTTGATTTTTTTACGCTTTTTATTTTCTCTCTCCGTCTTTTGTTTTAACAATTAGAAACAATTATAAAACAAGTTAGAAATAGTTGTAAAACAATATATATATATATATATATAATTTTAATTTATAGTGATTTTACTTTTTTATAATATTTTTTAATCAAATTTTCTTTTCACAACCTATACTATCCTGATGAGTTTTGGTTTCTTTTTTAAGTCTCTTTTTTTCTTTTAAGTCTATTGTTTTTCCATTCTTGTTTACGTGTTCTTATTGTTTTTCTCCTTTGCGATGTATTGATGTTTTGTCTTATTATTTGACGAAGAAGTCAAGTATGGACACGAGACAATGTTGTGAATTTATAATTTGATGTAATTTGGTAGTTTTCCCATTTTTCTTATGTATTCTTACTGATTCTTTTTTCTTCCTTTGCAGTATATTGATGTTTTGTTACATTTTATTATTTGAGGAAAAAGTTCAAATATGATTATAATAATATTATGAATGTAGAAATATGTTGTTTGTGGTTCAAGAATTAATTATATAGGGTTTAGAAAAACAAAAGAAGTATGAGAAATACATAAATGAGTTTTACTAATTCAATACTAAGGTTTACAAAACCATGTATAATAGTGATGAAATGAGTAAGAAACAATTATGAAAGAATCTTGATGGTAAAGAAACAATTATGAAACAATCTTGAAACATATTTGAATCATGTCCTAACATATTAGAAACAACTTTAGAATTAATAAAAGAAGTAACAAAATTGTATTAGCAAAATATATTTAAAACATGTTTGAAATAACTCGAAACAAGCTGGCCAATTGAAGAAACTAACAAAAATGACCAGATTTTAGCGGAACCATCAATTTCAATGTGTCTCATATCAAAAATTGTTTTTTACTTTGAATATTTTTATTTTCTCGGTTTTACGTTGTGATTTTCTACAACTAGTTTATTTTTCTTTTTCTTCTTATTTTCTCGCAATTCTTCTTATTCTTCTTCTTCTTCTTCTTCTTCTTCTTCTTCTTCTTCTTCTTCTTCTTCTTCTTCTTCTTCTTCTTCTTCTTCTTCTTCTTCTTCTCATTACATTTCGCTTTGTGTTGGGAAGCATGGATGGGCCCAAATTAAAAATAATAATTGCACACACAAATAATTATCTCAAATAAAATGAAGACCAAGAAAATAAAATGATAAGTTAAGACACGAGAATTTTAACGTAGAAAACCCCAAAAGAATAAGGGCAAAAACACGAGGCAAATACCCACAAAGAATCCACTAATAAATAGTGATTACAAAATAGCACAACTTTTTAGCCCAAAGCTTGTGTTAATTACAACAATGGAAAAAATACTCTCTTTTGGTGTATCTCACAACACTAAAAATACCCCAAAGAAAACTCACAAATTTCCCCAAGCTCACACAAAGGTGGAGAAACTTAACCCCACTATTTTCTAACACACATCAAATATTATAGTGATCTCTATATCACTATTTTTGGAGCAAATACTCCACCTCAATTGGAGAAAACTCTCCCACGCAAAAGAGATATTAGTCTAACTCTCTATGTTGGCTACTCTTCACTCTCTCTCGAGTACATTTTTCTTCTTTTCCTGAATGGTGCCTATTTATAGGCACAAATTTGTGAATGATGCCAAATGACAACATTAGTTGTTCAAACATTTCGGCCACATTTTTCCACAAAATCAGGCTTGTTACTATTGCTTTTGCAACTTGTCAATTTTTCTATCCTTTTCAATTGTAGGTGCCTACCCACAATCTTCAATAATGTTGGCTGCCTTTTTTTTCTCTAATAAAAATGAAGCAACCCACATGGGGTGGGCTCAAGCCAACAATCTCCCCCTCCACCACATGTGGAGATAACACATTCTACTTGCATGGTAAAATAAATTGAATATGAACTCAGCATACTCATCTTGGGAAAAAAATTTGCGAACACATTGCCCGGATGCCGCTAAAAATCTCTCGAAGCCATGATTAACTATCATCAAGGAGCTACTCTCGTCATTAGCAAACTAAGTATCACCGCATAGCCTCCACATATTGTTGGACACTCTCAAATATCCCTTGCTCCCCTTTAACGAAAAAGGTGATGTTCCTTGATTGACAACCAAACTCTAGCGCGCTATTTGGTAAAGGGTACACTCTCCTCCTCGACTCAACACCCCAGTGAGTGGCATGTCACTTTGGCGTTGCAAGCATCCGAACATCATCCAAACCATCCTCTTTGATCATACACACCTCTAACAAAGAAGAACATGGAGCAAGATCTCAAACTAAGTCATGGATGTGTAGTCTCCAAAATCCCGGCATCTATGTATCTTCGATACACTACATCTCCCATAACATTTACATTACTCACACAAAATACATGAAACGACATCTCAATCAAAAAATTCGCGACTCTGTGCAAACACATTGCACCTAACACATTTATTTTTTTAATAATAAGCAAAAAGAACTCTTCTACTACCTACCTATCGAACAATAATTACAAAAAATCAATGGCATACCTTTGGCAAAAGAAATGAGGTTTTCCTTGCCAAAATTTCTCCTCCTTACTAAGAGTTCTCACTTGCCACAAATTTGATGAAGACTCGTCTTTAGTCAGTTAGTCAATGAGAACACACTTTGACACGAGTCTTGTACAAATTACTTGATATAGCTCCTCTCACAACCACCATTGATCTTTTTGTAAGCTTTCACTTTTCATTGCGAAACAACTAACATAATCTTGACGGCCCAACTCCACTCCCGAAATCAGATTCATACGTAGATCCGGCACATGTAAAACATCCTTCAAAGTCAATATGCACGGCCGATTCGTCCCCGATACACACATCACCAACACTAAAAATTCTTGCTTTATTATTATTCCCAAACTTGACAGATGCAAAATCTCCCATTTTGTAGGTCTTGAAAAATTATTTGTTAGGTGTTACATGAAAATAGGTTGTTGAATCAATGACCCAATCGCTAGAGCGGCACTAAGTCGAGTGGGAGCTAGTGTCTCACATGAAAAGGATTCTCACATTTCACGAGTAAAAAGAAGTGAATATGAAATATTCCCCATCATCTATATGAGATTGAGTGGGTATCCTTCACAATTACTTTTGTGGGTGTTGATGAGTCGATAGAACATGTGACTTCACTTGATGCCCTAGTTTGGATAGTTGTTGCGAAGGAAAAGATGAATTGATCAATGACTAAGAATAAAGTCTAAAGAGCTCGTTAATCTTAAATCAGATGTAAGACCATTTGAAACATATTGTTTTGGAAGGTTAAGTACAATATAGATAGGTTGATTAACATGTGTGTAGCTCGACTAAGAATGAAATATTTACGCTTTGTAGAATAGCGTAAATTTTTTGAGATGTTCTCCTAAGTGGTGAGATTTCCTCAATTAAATGCGATATGTTATCTATTATTGCCACTTTTGTCTAGGTTTGTCTGGATGATTGATGTTGACATAGTTCAATGAAAGTTGAATAAGGAGATCTATGTGGATCACCCGATGAATTCAAGAGTGGAGTAAGAGCGCATTGATTGTTGATCAAGAAGCTCTACATGTGACTTGAGTCATCATTGATTTCATCGAGATATCATTTCGATAGGTTTACGATGGTAAGAGTTGTATCTCATCCTTTGTATATAGCAAAAATTTGATGATCGTAAAGAACATAGAGTTATCACCACTCAATGTTGGATGTCTTTACACTATATGGTCAAAGACCATATTCTTAGTCAATGAACGATATCATCGAAGAAGAAAAAAGAAATGTTAGCTAGTTTATGTAAGCACTGTCGAATTCTTTATGTGGGCTATGTGCATACTCAACGTGTCATGTACTTAGCAGTGTGATTGGTGAGTGGATATTGAAGTGATCCATGCACTATTGGGATGTCGACATGTGGGTACTTAGATATCTTAACAATTTGGTCTATGATTTGTGAGGCAAATTTGGCATCTTGAAATGATGCGCATTGCGTGCATATTCATGATGTATTATGTTGTCTTTGTGATAGTAAAACCACTTTGGTGTATTATTTAGGCGCCGAACATTGGTGGTATACCAAACATACTTACATGAGGCTTCACTTCATTTAAGAGTTTTTGTGCATAGTTAAATTATTCTCGGGCATACTTCTACGAGCGGTGTGGCGCCGATCCCTTTTATGAGCCTTTGTTTGGAGATATGCTCCAAAGGCATGTGAGTCATTAGTGATCAAGTAGAATTGATCATGTGACCTATGAGAACATATTGTGATTAATAAGATATGTTGGTCTCATTATGTGTTTGGTCTTGAATTTGTGAGTTGTCACCAAGCTTTGATTGGCCCTCTCACACGGGCAATCACCCAGCGCTAAGAAAGTGAGCGGGATGAGACTTAAAAGATTGTGTCGCATAAGAAGGTTTGCGAGCGATCTCCACGCTAGAGCGTGAGGAAGGTTAATAAATATAATTAACGATCGCCTTAACTAGAGGTTAAGATGAGATCCGAGTTGATCGATTATAAAGTATGTCCAAACTTCATAAAAGTTTGTTTGTAGGCTGAATGTGCAAACTATCGCATGACACTTTGGGAGTAACTACAAGTGGTATGCGGGTCGGGCGCTTGAATAGCGATCGGACTAGGATTTGTATGATGACTAGGCGTGACATGCCTAAATTGAGTGGGAGCTCCATCGAGCATGTATTCATACTACATGTGCTTTGAGGCGACCACCTGATGAAAAGTGATTGAATAGGTCACCTTCCCGTCCTTTGTGTGACCCCATATTATTTTCTTGTACCCTTTGGGACTTTGGATCATATCATGAGGTGTAAGCTTGATGACGCTACTTTAGCATGTATCCAATGGCTATGTGTGATTGATGCAGTCGGAGCATGTCTAAGAAAATTTGTCAAGACCAAGCTAATTGGCATGTGGGGTGAGGAAGAATTAAGTTAGTAACGCACTTATGTTATATGATTCATAGCCCGACTATGTCGAAATGTGTTTGACTAGTCATGAATATAGAAACATATTTGAGTAGTCGAGCATGCTCTATTTATTTCATTGAGGATCTAGAGATGCTTGATTGGGTGCGATCACTTGGTTTGGGGTACATAGCGAGTTATTGAGTTGTAGGGTTATGTTAGTTTGAGGATGACTTAATATAACTCTCATCGCCTATACTTTCTCGCTTAGTCGCACACCTTATTCCTGTATGAAAGAAGAGAGCGTGAAATGAGAATATTATAATGTGATTGAATGAGTTGGATCAAATATGTATGAGTGGGAGATATTGGAGATTACATCCATATCGTTTATTCTAAAAGATATTGGGGATCCCATTGATTTGCATGCATCTTGGGGCTGCATCTAATATGGAAAGATCCAAGTATAATAGGGATTGAGATATATCGTTTATATTCTCTCCCTATATCTATATATATATAAAAGCAAAATGGTTTCTAAATATGTTTTCCTTAAATGACACTTTCTAAAAAATATTCCGAATATTTTTATTTTATTTTACCTCTTTTGGAATATAAAATAATGTGGTTGACTTTTTAATTTTGGTATACATACTAAAATTAAGGAGAAAACATATATAGGGAAGCTTCATTTTGGTATCGATTCAATAATATATCCTCTTGATTTAGTTAAATATGGTTTAAATTAACTAAATAATTGTCAAAAGCAGACTTATGAACCGAAATTAAAGCTAAATCTTGATTGCAATCACAATAAATGTTGAATCTCTTTCTATAGAGCATGATATAAAATCGGAAACGTGTAAATATTTGGATAAATATGGATATTACTAAAAAAATTATCAAAAATTGCATTCACAATTTATAATATTACTATAAAAAATTATCAAAATAACAAATCTCTTTCTAAAACCGTAAAGACACTTTTTTGAAAATTGCTTTCGTATTTTTTTCCTCTTTATAATACGATTGTAATTTATCAAGTTAATGGCTATTATTGTGAGATAAATCAATTTTAGAATCTAAATTAATATGGTTGACTTTTTAATTTTCGTAGGCATACCAAAATTAAGGAGAAAACATGTAGGGAAGTTTAATTTGGATATCCGATATATCTTATTCAATTTAGTTAAATATGGTTTAAATTGGTTATATGGCTACCATAAAAACTTATGAAACCAAAAGTAAGGCCAAATAATTATTGCAATCAAGAATAAATCTTTGCATATTTTTCTATAAAGCATGATTCAAAATCAAAAATATTTAAATAATCGAGATAAATATGGATCAAATTTATAATGTTACTATAAAAATATTATTAAAATATGTAATTACAATTTATAATATGTAGTTTTCCATAGATGTAGACGTATTGGTTTTATTTGTAGTAATTGCAATTAAATGTTCAAACGATTCAAATTGGTATAAAATCAATCAAGTAGTGCCATGCGAAATTGACCAAATCATATAAATTGATAACATCTCTTTTTTTCTTGCATCGGTGAGAATATTCCAAAATAATTAAATTTTAAAACATTTAATCTATATATAACAATTCATGAACCATATCCAATTATTAACATATATTAAATTTACCATATATTAAATATTCGAATTGAATGGTATTATATTATAACATATATATGATGGTAATTTCCTTCAAAGTTGTTCCTACACCCTTATAAATAGTTGACAATTGTGAGATGTCATTACAAGCAAACTCACATTGTAAATTCTCTCTTGCTTTCTTTGAATTCAACCACAAAAAAATATAGAGCAAGTCTCTTGTGAGACGGTCTCACGGATCTAAATTCGTGAGACGGACCTCCTAAGGGCTCCGTCTTGAGAACATGAACCATGAAAATAAATTTAAAAATAATAATGAACCATGAAGAAACAAAAATAAACCCTAAAAACATGAATCATGAAGAATAAACCCGAAAAACAAAAATAAACCCAAAAAATAAAAAATAAACCTAAAAAAAACTAAAAATCCTAAAAACCCAAATCAATTAAAAATAAACCCAAGAAACAAAATAAGCCCTAGAAAAATAAAATCTGAAAAAAAAAAAAACCTTTAAAACTTTGTGTAAGTCTCTTGTGAGGCAGTCTCTTGCTTTCTTTGAATTCAACCACAAAAAATATAGAGCAAGTCTCTTGTGAGACGGTCTCACGGATCTAAATGTGAGACGGACCTCCTAAGGGCTCCGTCTTGAGAACATGAACCATGAAAATAAATTTAAAAATAATAATGAACCATGAAGAAACAAAAATAAACCCTAAAAACATGAACCATGAAGAATAAACCCGAAAAACAAAAATAAACCCAAAAAATAAAAATTAAACCCTAAAAAAACTAAAAATCCTAAAAACCCAAATCAATTAAAAATAAACCCAAGAAACAAAATAAGCCCTAGAAAAATAAAATCTGAAAAAAAAAAAACCTTTAAAACTTTGTGTAAGGGCTCAATCTCACGGATCTAAATCAGTGAGACCGTCTCACGCAAGTTTTTGCCAAAAATATATATGACTTCATTTATTACACTCGTGCACGATTTAAACATGTGGAAAACTATGTGACTATGAAATGACTATGAAACTTAGGTTGGTCCGCATATATGAAAGGTCATTATACAATCACAAAAATCAGTGTTGAATCTAGAAAATCACAAAAATCAAGTGTTAAATCTAGAATGTCTTTTCACGATAGCGTCGTAGGATTTTATTTTCTTTTCTATATCATTTTTATTTTTTTTAACAATATAAATGTGTTGTTACTAATAGTTTTAATATAGAATATCAACCTGGGTTATTTCATTATATCAAAGATAATGAACCCATTTTTCGCATTATTCACATAACAATTTTAATTTTGCGGTTTATATACATATGTTATAAACTTGAATCAAAAAATCATATGATTTTTTTATTATATAAGCATTTTGATCTTTATGAACAACATACTTTATATCTATTTGGAAGTAAACCGAGATTCAAGGTTATTATATCTATTTTATTTATTTATTTTTATCTTATTTAATTCAAATATTTGCGAAAAATTTGAATCCCGCGGAAATAACATGTCGAAATTAGATGCAAAAAATAATTTGCAAGGCCCATCAAAAAGAAAATTCCCAGTTATTCGATAGGTAAATTCACAAATAGTTATTAATAATATCTCAAAAAAAAAATTTTATTTACATCAAATTTCTATGGCTCGACACAACAAACCTAATATGGTCCAACACAACCCATTTCATATGATCCGACACAACACACGCCGTGCATCGCATGCGGCAAAGCACTAGTTATTAGTAGTAGAGACATTAGGCGTTTCCTACGGAATATCGAAAATCTCTCTCCTAAAATTTCTCTCTACGGAAAGTTTCTCTTTACGGTTTTTTTTTTTTGGAGCATCACCAAAGTTCTCCAAGGGTTTAAGGTGTGCATAACTAAGTAAATAACTCTAGTAGTTATTTGCACCAACGAGAAAAGACGGACCGTGATCTTACTCGCGTTTCAACCAATGCATGTGGGGTATGTTCATGGTTTGTGGTTCAATCAAATCCAAGATCAAATAGAGGCTTGTAGGCGAACATTAAGGTATGTGGATTGATAGTTGCGCTACAAATAAGTACACTTGATCCACTCCATACATGCAAATATGTAATTTATATTTTGGCCCATAATTGCTAACAACTATAATTTTAATCTATTGATATGTCACCTATCAACGTCTCATGCGTCATATAAAAGTACTTAAAGGAAAAGAGGAATAATGGATCTTTTAAAATGCTAGTTCAACCTTTGCATACTATTTTTATTTTATTAAAAAAATGCCTTTGTATACTAAAACAGTAATGTGCAAAATTTCGATAATTGGGGAAGAAATGAATAGTAGCTTAGATTAGACTAGATTACTTTAAATTTCTGTAAGTATTGGAAAGCATCATTTTGTATAATTAAATAAAAACGTGTACATGGTATTCATTTTTCATTGAATATTAATTAGAAACGCAATTTATTATAACCTAGCTTTGATCAATTCACAAGCCATACATTAATGTTTCTTAGGTATTTTAACTGGACCACTGACTTATCTAAGCAATATTTAAATTGATCACCGAAATTCAAGAAGAAAAGAAATAAGGAAAAGACAAAAGAAGCGGTCTAAACTGGGCACTTAACAGATTGTGTAGCATCTCGTTTAATTAATTGGACACAAAAATCAAAATAAGAATGACAATTGCATACTTTTTAAAATGTCAAGTAATAATAGCTCAGTAGAGTTTACACTGAAAATGTATTAAATGTTTTTAAAAAATAAAGATACTGACCTACCCCTAATATATTTATTGAAATACTTTTTGAGTATTTTCTTTATATTTAGACTTACTATATTCTTCACCTAGGATTTAGCTAGTGGTAAGTAAAAATTATATTACTAGGAAGCTTGCTATAAATCCTAGCATTCTTTTCTTTTAAACACTCTCTTTCTAGTGCTTATCTTCTTGTTAAGGAGTGATTTTTGTCTATTTTTGGCCTGAAATTACAGCATGTACATCTTTTTATCAATTTGTTTTTATATTAGTGATTTTCCTATATAGATCTGATTTTATTTTTGTTTTTTTTTGTTTGTGATTTTATCGTTTGGTGAAGCATTTCTCACTCAAGTGAATTGGTTTCGAGAGCATTCCGCCATGATTTCTCTTGGCTATATGGTTTATCGGGGAGAGAGTTTATAATCATCTTGGTACAATGCTTTTTCTTTTATGGACGATTCAACCAAGCAATTTTTCAATCGACGAACGACTAGTGATAAAAATATGCATCATAAGAATCATTATATATAAAATAACAATTAGAACTACTTTCGTGAGTCCTCGTTTACTTCCTTTGATTGGATGATGAATGATTGACTAAATATATGGTGAGATTTTGAATTGAAATTAAATTATCTTACTAATTTAATGTGTATTTTTATGATTGTTTGAATGATATATTAGTTTAAATTCTTATTAAACATGTACTTTGATTGATAATTATATGGATTATTATTTCTTGTCAAATTTATCATAAATAAAAATTATTATAAATTAATTTAGTTTGATTTAAATTACACCATATAGTATAAAATAATAGGTCTTATGGTCAATATACATTCGAAAATTTTTAGAGGAAATTACACAAAATAGCCTCATTTTTCAAAAAAAAAAAACAAAAATGTCACCCTATCACAAATCTACCCGACCCGCTCCTATTCTTCCCAAATATACCCGCCTGGTTTACGTTTCTTTTCGAGTTTTTACCCCTCCGGTTTCTTAACCTAGGTAAAGCAATTTCTTCTTGGTTTTTCATTCTCTTTCCATACTTGATTTCGTGCGCGTATTTTTGTTTGCGATTCTTGATCATTCATGGCCACGTTCTCCATTATTGGTTTCGATTTCATTCATTCGAGCTTCATCACTTTCTCCGTAGGGTTAATTTGTTTTTCAAACCTCTGGTATTCGTATTATTTTAATGGCTCCTAAAAACGCTCCTAAAAACTCTCATCATAAGAGAATTTTGAGAAGTTCTTCAAAGGTAGCAGATTCCTCGAAAAAGAGGAAAGTTCGGAAAATTGTTCTTTGGTTCTATGGATTTTAAGAAGAGGAAAGTAGAAAAAATTGTTGAGGAAGAAGCGGTTATGGATGTTAAATCACCTTCCAAATGTGTGAAATCGAATGTCGGTGTTAAAGTTCTTTGGGAAGAAGAAGGTTTCCTTTGAAGAAACCGATGTTCTTTGAGGTATGAGTTTTGTGTATTTTGACTTGTACTATTTTGTTTGTTTTTCGATGTTGTTTCTTATTTGTTTCTTATTTGTTTTTGTTATGTTTCATTTGCTCTTTTATGTATTTAAGTTGAAGTGGTTGTTGATTTTGTGTTTCTTTTATGTTTTTGTTTGTTTCATTGTTGTTTAGGGTTTCAAGTATGTTCTTGACCTTCTTTGGGTTCGGTGCTCGAGTAAATCTTGTCTTCTCGTTTGATGTTATTAAGAATATAAAGAAAACCTCAACGACACCCAACTCGAGGCATTTAAGAATACATGTTTTAGATATTTCCTGGACATGAAAGAAGTTGATTTCGAGAATCGGCTTGTCTATTCTCTGTTGAAACATCAAGTCGTCCACTCGAAGAAGGGCGAAATTGTTGTGTCTGTGGGTGGGAAGTTGTTGCGGTTTGGGTTGGGTGAGTTTGCTATTGTGATTGGTTTGAATTGGGTTGGTGTTAGGCCTTCGTTATTGGGGGTGTTCGAGCTCGGTTATATTTGAAGTATTTTGCTAGTAGGAACAAGTTTAATAGGCGGTCGATCCGGGGAATATTTTTTATGCGTGTTTGAGGTGATGAGGATTTAGACGCCAAAAATTGGCGTTACTTTATTTTCTCCATTTTTTTCTTTTTACTTCTACCGTAGTTACGTCAAGATGTCATTTTTGAGTTGGTTGACAAGGATATGGATGTTTTGACACATATCCTTGGGGAGTGAGTTGTTTGATGTGACGATCGTGAGTTGAGGCGAAAAATCTTGTCTGAAAACAAACTTCAAGGCTAGGAGAATCCTGGTGGGAAGCGTCACGAAATTTTATAGAATTCACGGTTTACATTTGGCTTTCCGGATATGGTTCTATGAGTCTTTGCCACTGAGGTGAACAATAAGTTTTATGCTCGGGTTATTTGTGAGATCCAGGATTGTGAACTCGGGCTTGTTCAAAGTCAGGAAAGACAACAAAGTTCGTGTCGAAGACTTGGAGATGAAGATCTTCAATCGGTCGGTGAACAAACAATATGAATTTACTATTTTTTTCTTTGCTTTTTGTTTCATTTTATGTTTTTGAAATTGTTTCTTTTATGTTTCGACTTTTCATTTATTTTTTTTTTATTGGTTTGAAGAACTTGTGACCTCTGCGATGATGAGCTTGTCTGTTGTGCATTGAGACATTCTATGATAAATCAAATTACACATTCAAATTGATTGACGGCGATTTTGTTGTTGGAAGGTTGAAACGGAAGGAGGTTGTAGTTGGTAGTGGCTTGAATCATACCATTGACGACATTGCTAGGAACACCGGTTATTTTCTAAGGATTTTGAGGCTTTTAAGGTTTCAACTTCAAAATTCTTGGAAGAACAATTTGCTATTGTTTTCTCTGAACTTGCCGATATTAAGAGGAAACTAGAGGTTCTCATACTTTTTGTTGTTTTTAATTATAAGTATTTTTTGTTATCTTTCTAGATTTTTCTTGTTGTTTCTTTTTATGTTTCAATATTGTTTATTTGTTATTTACCCGTTCATCACATGGTTGTTGTTTTTTATGTAGGTTCGTATGTTGTCGATGAAGTTGAGAAGGTTGATGAATCGAGTCTACGAGTGAAACCCCAATCTAATGGCATGTCGTTAGGTTCGGGTTACGAGGAAGATGCGGATGAGGAAAAACATGGAGAGGATGAGGTTGATGATGGGAATGTGGATGTTCCGTTGGAGAAGTTTGGAAAAAAATGACGTGAAGGTGATTTGAGTCTGCGAGAGGGAGTTGCGGCTAGTGGGTTGGTTAGTGCCGGAACAGGGGCATGGATAACGTGGTTGATGAATCAAACAAGGATGGTAGCGAGATGGAGAATGTGTTTGATGAATCAATCAAAGGGACGGTGGTGAGGTTGAGAAAGTTCTTGATGAGACGAGCAAAGACGGTGGGGAGGGCGAAAATTCATTAGTTCTCGGGAACTTGATGATCTCACCCCTTCTCAAATTGACAATATATTGAACAGTGCAAGCAAGTTTGCCGGAGAAAGTGTGTTTTTAAATTATAGTTTGTTATTTTATTGTTTTTAGATTCTCGTTTGTTCTTTGTTATTTTATTCCACTTTGTTTTGTTTTGTTTTGTGTTTTTTTTGTTTCAAGGTGCTTTGAAAAGTCCGATTGGTGTCTCCTCCGATCTGTCTCCTTCTATGAAGAGGGTTTCAAAACCGTCCGTCGCGGTGAGAACTTCATTCACCACTAACTTTGAGTCTTCCGGTGATCTTTGGCCGGAAGGTGGTGAACCCGCGGACGTGGTGATTGAATTGGAAAGACGCGGTGGCAAAGATGTCATTGTGAATCTTGGCAAAAAGTTCCAAATCCCTTGGTTAAGGGAAGGTGCGGATGGACGAGAATATGGGTGAAGGTCCGAGGATAAGGGCCCTGTCGGATGGGTTGAACGACCGGCTTGCGGAAGGGTTTGATTCTCAAGGGTATACAACTTTATTATTTTCATATTTTTAATTAATAACTATCGAAATAATTGTGAAACAATTTTGAAACATATATGAAACAATTACATAAATGTTTATAAATTTGTGATTAGTTTGTTGTTTTTGTTTTTGTGTTTATTTGATACTCTTTTTCGGCCAGAATCGATACTCGGAGGAAGATGACAAAGTTTAGCCTTCTTTGAAACTTGGTGTCTGCGAAGTGAAGTCGAAATCATGGTTTCACAACCTTGTATTATGTTGATGAGTACTTGGCTTTTACGTAAGTTTTATTGTCTTTTATGTTGTTTTTGAATTGTCCCTTCGTTTTTGATTGTGTTTTGTGTTCATTTTGCGGCATATTGATGTGCTTTTCTACTATTTGAGGAAGAAGTTCCTATACGGGCATAGTGTTGTGACATTCACAACGATCGGTTTGATATTTGACCAGGTGCATCCAAAGCATTTATAGGAAATATTGTCAAGTGAACAAAAGAAAGAAGAAACATTTTGATCTCATCCATGATCAATGTCACCTGATTGTGGACTATATCATGGGATATGATATAGTGTGTGGATGGCCATAGTCGGAAGTTGATCACATCTTGTTCCCCATATATTGCATTGATATGGAGCATTGGGTAATGGGGCGGTTGAGCGTGAAGGAGAGAACCATCTATCTGTAGCAATTCGTTGAAGACGGATGATTCTCTGAAATCGGCTTGCTAAAGGCGTGAAAGCTTACAGCTCTCTCCTTCCTAGGTTCCTGTCCTTGGTAGCCTTTTATGGTGTCCATCCCAATGCTGTTCTTGGTGAGGGTGCGTATTCCGGTGATCCAAATTTTGCTATGAAAGTCGTTGTTGTGAAAGACATTCATTTGCAGACCAAGAAGTACATTTTTTCTATGTATTTTCGATTTGTTTGTTCTTTTTTGTTGTTTTTGTTTTTGTTGTTTTATATGGTATTGTCTATTTTTACATTTCTTTTTGTAGTGACGTGGTGTTTTTGTTGCCTTTTTGTTATCTTTGAGTATTTTGTTGCCGGAAGAAAATGATATCTTGGCGTTTGACATAGAGAATGAGCGGTCAAGGTTTAGTCATTTGCTTTACAATCACGAAGCTAAAGAAACAAAACGGCAACGAGGACGATAGCGACATTGATTACTGCCTCCACTCCCTAAGGATTGCGGGGAATTGTTATTACGAAAATCTTGATAATTTGTGTAACCACCGAACAAATTTGTATTAAGTTACTTTTAGTAGTATGGGATATTTGGTATTTATAATAGCTTTCCTTGGAGGATTTGGATCGTTATTGGCTGTTTTGATTATCGATTAGATTTTGTTGGTTGTACGTTTTTGAACAGTTTGCGAGGACGAGTTATTAGATGTTTTTCAATTAATGTATTGATGTTGTTTGGTTTGGGATTCAAATTATTATGTGTTTTGTGTTACGTTTTTTATCGTCTCCATCGGTAAATGGTTTCGTTGTACAATAGAAACATATCTCAAACACATTCGAAACAAACATTTGTTTTGTCATCTTATTGTAAGAAACATATTTGAAACAACATAGAAACAATTTGCTTTTGATTTTCTATATGTGGAAGTTGTATCAATTACACGTATATTCGTAATAGTAATATTCTACTATGAGTCCTATTTTGTTTTTGTTGAATCCTACATGTTTTTCTATTATGACCAGGATCCCCACATCTACCACATTTGGTTTTGGCGCTTTCCTCCCAAGCTCGCTTGTGTCTTCTTTACTTTGGCCTTCCATATTTTGCCTTGCCCTCCGTGATAGAATCATCATTGTGTTGATTTCTTACGGAAGGACCCGGTACCTTCATGTGGGATTGGATACATTGTTTCCAAATAAGCCGCTTCCATTGTTTTCTTCATGTAGTATGTCGAAGCGAAAGTATTGAGTACGGATCTGCATTCAAATCTTTTACTACCGCTAAAGCATGTGGGCAAGAAATTTCATCCATTTGAAACTTGTTGCATGTGCAAGTCCTTTTGCCAGGTCCTCAACAAATATCTTCTCGAAACACGTGACTTTGAAGATAAAGTCATTTGATCGCTTCACGAAACATAAATGAAACATATACGAAACATGTTTGGAACAATGGACCATATGATGAAAGTTTGCATTAAATTACCCTTAAATTTAGTGAAATGGTGTAGTTTTTCCATATACTCTTGACTCTTTTTGTCATCTTTGTGAATGTTGATCTTGCTTCAATCGATGTCTCGCACGTCCAATCTTGAACTAAAGATCTCAAGTATTCAAGCAAAGTTATTCTTGGTAGGTCTCTCCCACCCACTTTGTTGTTGCATTCGGTGATTCTGCGATGTTTGAAGTCATGACAAAGTATCGTTTGCTCGACAAAGGAGTCGTGTCCATTTCTCGTAGCCGATGTTGGACAAATAGGGTCTAATTCTGCTTTTTTATTTTTGTAAAGTGGAATGTTTTTGAAACTATATGTGAAACATGAAAGAAACATATAAGAAATAAACGTGAAACATCATATAAAGAAATATTTTACATTCTGTACCTCCTTTATTCTTTGTCTCGATACTCACGTGTGCATGCGAGACTATGCACATCCCTTCCCCGAGACCAAAGGTTTGTCTTATCTTTGTGAAAAACCACACCCCGACTTCCATCATTCTCGGAATCCACTCTGAAAAAAGCCATGGGAAAATGCTCCCATTGCCATCTTGTGTGCGAGCGGATAACAAAGTCCCCCATAGCTTGCTTTTAGGAGCGTCACGGTGTTAACAATAACAATAACAGGCTGCGATCCTCCATTCTTTTATCGATGCCTTGATAGCCATGAACAAGAAGAGGAATGTGTCATCCTCCTTTCTTACTATTTGATGATTGATCCGGGATTCGTTTCCTCCAACATGTACAAGTAAGCGGTAGTTTCGATAAGATTCATTTGGCCTTCCCCTTATTACCTCAGTGCTTTCTCTTTCGATCTCCACGTCTTTTTATAGTCAAGACTTATTCCATGCTCGTCCTTCATGTATCTAATTATATCTCACAAGGCGTGTAGACTATTTTGATGTTGTTGAGGTACTTTGATTTGATAAGGTCCCCAATTATTTTTGTCGTGGTGTGCTATTGTCGTTCATCCTCTTATCCAAATGGACATTTGTGTGTTTGTTAGATAAATGTTTTTATCATGATTTTGATGATTTTATTTAAATGAATTTTTACACCAAAAGAATGTTTATAAATATTGTCCAAATATTCCCAAATGATTTAAAATGTTTTTACTAATTTTTGGAGTATTTTTTTGAAGTTTATTTTTGACAAAAAATTGGACAATACTTCTTTTGAGGCCAACCGGTCGCCCATAGGGCATCCGTACACAGGAATGATTTTTGAAATAGAAACGGGGAGTTTGAAAAAAATCCGGGGAGGTCGACCGTGCACGAAAGGATGAAAACTAAAAGCAGAGAAGTCCGGACTTGAAAAATGAGGAGGGGACTCGGTCAACCTTGGGCGACAGTCGACCACTAGGGTGGTAGTCGGACCCCACGGACCTGTCGACCCCCTCCATCCTCACGTGTCTGAATCTCACGATCTACATATTAACGTTTGAAATTTCTACATAGCGACCGGCCGCTATATATTTTTGACAAATTGATTCAAACCGTTGGAAATCCATTATCAACAAGATTTACTTTATCAATTTTGTATATTATTTCTACATTTTATGATCTTTTTTTGTAGACAAAAGTGAAGAAGGGGAAGCTACGTTTGTTAAAACTCTCATAAAATAGAGGATGATTTGAAGACACGAGATACAACACACAAGCATACAATACAACAAGAAATCTGCAAAATTCCCAAAGCTTTAATTTTTACATTCTTGTTGTAATAGCCTAAGTTCTTGCACTTGTACAATCTTGAGGTCTAGGCTTTTTATTCTTGATTACACTTGCATTCAAAGTTTGTATACTTTATTTATTGAGTTGTAATCTTGAAATTTTCTATCATCCAAAACAAGATGTTCTTGTTAGTGTTCTTGTGGTAAGAACACACTTGGGTGATCTTAGGTGTTGAAGAGTGTGGTACTCTTCATAGGTGTTGAAGGAAGATTATGGTAATCTCCTTGAAGGCGTTGTAAGAAGATTGTGGTAATCTTCAAAAGTGGTGTTGTAAAAATTGTGGTAATTGTTAATAAAACTTTTTTTTCTTTTTGAAATCCACTTCGGATATACGGGGTGGTAGTAGATTAGGCTCTAGGTAGGTTGAACTACTATAAATCATCGAGTGTTGTTTATTTTCTGCACTTACATTCTTGTCATTTATTTGCTCATTCGATAAAGAGGCGATTTGCAAAAAATCAGCATAATCTATTCACCCCTCTAGATTATCGCGACCACTTGGAATAACAAGTGGTATCGAGCCAAACTACGTGGCTAGCTCGTTCGTTCGAGTAAAGAGGAAAGATCCATGGCTACCAACGAAGCTTATCTCACCGTCGGCGTCTCCACCAACAAGCTACCACTATTCGCGCCAACAACTACGGATTTTGGAAAGACCATATGAGTGTTTTCTACAAGTGCGGTTTGATATTTGGAATGTGGTCATTGAAGGAGTTGATCAACCAACCAAGAAATTGGAGGATCGGCACCTCGGCTCCCAAAACTTTCAAGGAGTTCGATGAAAATGATAAGAAGGCTTTCTCTCTAAAACGATAAGGCCTTAAATATTTTACATTGCTCTCTTACCGCCACCGAGTATAATCGCATAAGAGGCATAAGGTCCGCACACGGGAAGTTTGGGAAAAATTAGAGACAATATATGAAGGAACAAAGAAGGTCAAACAAGCAAGAAAAACCATGCTTGTTAAAGACTTTGAAAACTTCAACATGCATGATGGTGAAAGCATATCAAAAATGGTGGAAAGGCTTGACAACATTGTCAATCTACTTGTGGCCCTCGTTAAGTCATCTCACGAAGAAGACAAGGTGACCAAGGTATTGAACGCTCTTCCCGGCTCATGGTCCGAAAAAGGTGACGGCTATTACGGAAGCACAAAATCTCAAAACACTCAAGTTCGATGAGCTTATTGGGAACCTCCTCATTTACGAAGTTTATCTCGAGGAGAGGAAAAATTCCAAACTATCCATCACTCAATCGAGTGCGCAACATATTCCTAAAGGTCTAGCATCTTCTTCTAATAATTCATATTATGATAATGATGAGGATGATGAAGAAACGGCCGCACTTGTCCTGAAATTTGCAAAATTTGTAATAAAAATAAGGTAAGAAAACCGAGAGACAACTCGTGTTTTAAATGCGGAAAAATCGAGCACTTCATAGCCGATTGCCCAAAACTCGAGGAGGAGGACCAAAGAAGAAAAAGCCTTTTACGAAAAAGAAGGCTTTAAATGCGGGTGTCAAGACTTGGGATGAACTTCTTGCCACATCGATGAAGAAGGAGAATCCGAACATGGTCTTATGCCATAGGCAGCGAAAACAACGAGGTGCGCTCTATTGCTTCATCTTCTTCCTTAGTTGATGAATTACAATGTGATTTTGATGAATTGCAAAATGAGTTTCAAAATTTGATTGTTAAATACAAGACTTTAAAAAGGATCATAAAGAACTTAAATTAGAAAAAGATAAATTGTTTACTTCTTATGAATCTCTTGATAAAGCTCATGCTATTACTCTTACTAAAGTCCGTAGTCTTGAAACCGAAAAACAAACGCTCACAAATGATCTTGAATGTTTGAAAAAGGATGTGCATCGTTTTAACTTAAGTACGGATAAGGTTACAAAAATTTTAGATGCACAAAGAGGTGAGCATTCTAAATTAGGACTTGGCTATAAACCTTTTCAATCTTTTTCAAAGAAAAATGATCAAAGTCCGACTTTTGTACGTCTTTAGTAGTGCCCACAATCTTATTTGCTTTTATTGTGGAAAAGTTGGTCATTATGTTAGTCATTATAAATTGAAGAATAATTTTAGTTATGTTTGGAGACCCAATGGTCTCAAGGTTAACCCTCATGGACCCCAAAACTATAGGGTACCTAATAATAATTCTTTTGTAGGTTATAGGGGCTATAACAACCATGGAAGATTCAAAATGGCTCGTGGACATCGGATGTTCACGCCATATGACCGGAAAGAAAGAACTTTTTACCAATATCAAGCTCGAAGAAGAGGTATGGTCATGTTCGGCAATGGCAAAGGAAGAATTCTTGGAAATGGAGAAATTGGTAACTCTTCTTTCTCTCTTAGTAATGTTCTTTTAGTAGAAGGGCTTAAGTTTAATCTGATAAGTGTTAGCCAACTTTGTGATTCAAATTATAATGTTGTTTTCAATAAAGAAAAATGCCTTATTTTCAAAAATGATAAAATTATTTGTGAAGCAAATAGAAAAGGCAATCTTTACAAAATTTGTAAAAGTGATTTGGTTAGTCAAAATGTTTCTTGTCTGGTCGCCAATAATGATTTAACTAGTTTATGGCATAGGCAACTTGGACATGTTTGATACAAAAATTTGCGAGAATATTTACACAAACCAACATGTAAAAGACTACCCAAATTGAATTTTGAAAATCTTGGCTTATGTGACACTTGTCAAAAGAACAAATTAGTTAAGAGTAGTTTTAAGCCCAAAATGAAATTTCCACAACCAAGCCTCTACAACTTCTTTATTTAGATTTGTATGGGGATATTGGTACGACAAGTCTAAGTGAAAAACATTATACTTTTGTTATAGTCGATGATTTTTCTAGATATACTTGGGCTCTTTTTCTTGCAAATAAAAAGCGATGTCGTTAATGAGTGTGTTAAGTTGTGTAGATTTATTGAAAATGAAAAAGAAGATACCATAAAGTCTATTCAAGTGATCGAGGTGGAGAATTTGATGGGGAATTTAGAGTCTTTTGTGAAACCAAGGATATGGTCACAATTTTTCGGTTCAAGGACACCTCAACAAAATGGAGTAGCCGAAAGGAAGAATCGGACACTTCAAGAAATGAGTCGGTCCATGTTCAATGAATTTTCACTTCCAAAATATTTTTGGGCTTGAAGCCGTAAATCCGTTTTTGTGTCATTAATTGAGTTTATATTCGTCTAAAATGAATAAAACTCCATATGAGCTTTGGAAAGGAAGAACTCCAAATATTAGTTACTTCAAAATATTTGGATGTAAATGTTTATTTTGAATAATAAGGATCAATTAGACAAATTTGATCCTAATACCGATGAAGGAATATTTATGGGGTATTCAACCAAGAGCAAAGTATATCGGGTTTATAATAAGACTAGTATGGTGGTTGAAGAATCCATCCATGTCAAATTCAATGAAGCCTTGGGTGTTGAAAGGATATCGATGATGAAAGTGATGAAGAGGATATTATTGAACCAATTGCTCAAGATGACACTCAAAGCGATCAACCTTCTACTTCTAATGATCAACCTTCAAGCTCAAATGTTCCTCAAGAAGATAAAGGTGATACTTCGGATCTTCCCCTAACATTGAAATTTAAGGAGATCACCCAAAAGATCTTATTATTGGTGATCCCCTTGATAAAGTGATGACCAAGAAAATATTTGTCGAGAAAGCTCTTATATCTCAAAAAGAGCCTAAAAATGCTAAGGAAATTATTGAAGATGAGGATTGGTTCCTAGAAATGCAACGGGAGTTGAATCAATTTGAAATGAATGATGTATGGGAATTAGTACCTTGTCCTCCATCTCAAATAATTGTTGGTACAAAATGGGTATTTTGGAACAAGCTCGATGACCAAGGCAATATTGTTCGAAACAAAGCAATGTTAGTAGCTCAAGGTTATCGTCAAGAAGAAGGTATTGATTATGATGAAACAGTTGCACCCGTAGCACGTTTAGAATCTATTCAAATTTTACTTGCCTATTCTTGTTTTAAAAATTTCAAGCTTTACCGAATGAATGTTAAATCTGCATTTTTAAATGGTTTTATTCAAGAAGAAGTTTATGTAAAACAACCTCCGGGGTTTGAAAATTTTTCTAGGCCTAATGATGTTTATAAACTTAAAAATGCCTTGTATGGTTTAAAACAAGCACCCCGTGCATGGTATGATAGACTTAGCTCTTTTCTTTTGCAAAATAGTTTTACAAGAGGTAAAGTTGATACTACTCTCTTTGTGTTTGAAAAAGGAAAGATTGTTTACTTGTGGAAATTTATGTTGATGATATTATTTTTGGTGCTACTAATGAATCCTTGTGCAAGAAATTTTCTAAGTTGATGCAAGGTGAATTTGAAATGAGCATGATGGGGAGCTCAATTTCTTCCTTAGACTTCAAATTAAGCAATGGCAAGAAGGTATTTACATTTCACAATCAAAGTATACAAAAGAGCTTCTAAAGAAGTTCGTCATTGAAGAAGGAAGAACCGTCTCTACCCCAATGGCAAAAAAACGTCAAGATTGACAAAGATGAAAAAGGCAAGTCGGTTGATGAATCCAAATATCGAGTATGATTGGTAGTTTACTTTATTTAACCGCAAGTAGGCACCGTATATTCTTCATATCATATGCCTATGTGCTCGTTTTCAAAGCAATCCGAAAAGAATCTCATATGGGTGTCGTTAAAGGTTTTTGATATTTGAAAGGCACTATTCAATATGTTTATTTTATCCAAAGAATGAAAATTTTTCTCTTAAAGGTTATAGTGATTCGGATTATGCGGGAAATATTGATGATCGTAAAAGTACTTATGGATCATGTCAATTTTTAGGCGATTGTCTAGTTTCTTGGTTTTCAAAGAAACAAAATTGTGTTTCACTTTCAACGGTCGAAGCCGAATATATTTCCGCGGCCTTTTTGTACTCAATTGCTTTGGATGAAACAAACTTTAGCGGATTATAAATGCTCTTTTGAAAATGTTCCTATCTTTTGTGATAACATATTCGCTATAAATATTGCTCAAAATCCGGTTCATCATAACCGTACTAAACATATTGAGATTCGACATCATTTTCTAGGGGATTGTGTCTCAAAACGAAAAATTGAGATATCTTTTGTTCCATCTCAAGATCAATTTCTTCCAAACTCGAACCCCTTTGCATTTTTCACACACAATTCACTCAAAATGATTTTCTTCTTATAGAATCTATATTTTTGAGTTTATGCAACTTATATTTCATCATTATTATCCGACTTCTCTAACTAATTGGTAAGAATTTCTCCTGTTAATCTCAATTGGGTTGAACCCTGAGAATGTGCTCAAATCTTGATATTTTGATGAAATTTGTGTATCAAGTATGCTATATATGATTATTGTTGATGGATGGATGTTGTAATATTGTAATTGGTGATGAAATTTTTTGGCTTACATGAAAAACAAAAGCGTTATATATCTTTTGTTTTATTCGACGCACACCAAGTGTTCGACAAAATATTTCTATAAAAAATTCAACACCTACATGATTCTCTTGATTTGAAAAGCCTTATAAGTTTATGGAGACCATATTTTATCAATCAAATAAGCTTTTGCAAATCAAATGATCAATTTTCCCTTTTATTTGGAATTTAAGCTTCAATGTTCAAAATGCTTTCGATAAATCGATAAAATTGAGCACTTTGATATTATTGTATGATGTTTTTATCGTGCTCACATTCTTTTTGATGATTCCAAAGAGGAGAAAGCGGGAAAAATGCTCATATGCTCAAAGAAGCGAAAATAAGCTCAAGAAAAAACTATAAACTAGGGCTCTTAAAAGCGAAAAGATGTGAATGATTCTAAGTCCAATTGATGTATGATGGACTTTTATGCTTTTCTAATGATGTTTCTTTGACAGAGGGGAGCTTCTAAGATCATAAAATTAAAGCTTTTAGCTTGTAGTTGTTTGCTTCTACTTATTTTTGTTATGCATGTTAATAGGGGAGCTTGTGCAAAATGTTTTTGGAAAATCTTTGCTCTATCCTTGTGTTTTTACTTATGATAAATGTTGCTTGTAATGGATTGATATTTTAAGACCGGTAAAATGTGTTTTGTTTTAAAATCGATCTCCTAAAATTATTTTGGTTTGTAATCATCAAATAGGGGAGTTTGTTAGATAAATGTTTTTATCAAGATTTTGATGATTTTGTTTAAATAAGTTTTTACACCAAAACAATGTTTATAAATGTTGTCCAAATATTCTCAAATGATTTAAAATATTTTTACTAATTTTTGGAGTATTTTTTTGAAGTTTATTTTTGACAAAAAAATTGGACAATACTTCATTTTTGAGGCCAACCGGTCGCCCTATAGGGCATCCGTGCACTGGAATGATTTTGAAAGCGAAACGAGGAGTTTGAAAAAAATCCGAGGAGGTCGACCCGATCGAACAAGAGGTCGGCCGGCACGAAAGGGTGAAAAAGCGAAAAACAGAAAGTCGGACTTGAAAAATGAGGAGGGGACCGGTCAACCTTGGTCGGCGACGGTCGACCCCTAGACGACCCGGTCGGACCCCCTGGACGATCTGCCCCCTCCATCACGTCTGAATCTCACGATCTATTTTTTAACGTTCGAAATTTCTACATAGCGAGACGGTCGCTATATGTTTTTGACAAGATTCAAACCGTTGGAAATCCATTATCGGCAAGATTTACTTTATCAATTTTGTACATTATTTCTACATCTTGTGATCTTCTTTTTGTAGACAAAAGTGAAGAAGGAGGAGCCTATGTTTGTGAAGACTCTCCTATAAATAGAGGATGGTTTGAAGACACAAGATACAACACACAAGCATACAATACAACAAGAAATCTGCAAAATTCCCAAAGTTTTCATTTTTACATTCTTGTTGTAATAGCCTAAGTTCTTGCACTTGCACAATCTTGAGGTCTAGGCTTTTTATTCTTGATTACACTTGCATTCAAAGTTTGTATACTTCATTTATTGAGTTGTAATCTTGAATTTTCTATCATCCAAAACAAGATATCCTTGTTAGTGTTCATGTGGTAAGAACACACTTGGGTGATCTTAGGTATTGAAAAGTGTGGTACTCTTCATAGGTGTTGAAGGAAGATTGTGGTAATCTCCTTGAAGGTGTTGTAAGAAGATTGTGGTAATCTTCAAAGGTGGTGTTGTAACAATTGTGGTAATTGTTAACAAAACTTTTTCTTTTCGAAATCTACTTCGGATATACCGGGGTGGTAGTAGATTAGACCCTAGGTGGGTTGAATTACTATAAATCACCGAGTGTTGTTTATTTTCCGCACTTACGTCTTGTCATTTATTTGTTCATTCGATAAAGAGGTCGATTTGTGGAAAATCGGCATAATCTATTCACCCTTCCCTCTAGGTTATCGTAGCCACTTGGACTAACATGTTCTTTCGTGCTCTCTTACTATGAATGTTGTTGTCCCGATGTGGAAGATGCTTTCTAATGCCAATTGCAATTTTCATCGATATCGATTTACGTAGTATTTACGCTTGCATGACCTCTTCACCTTATATTGGAAATGATGTTTCAACGCATAACAAGCGAGCCGTTTGATCAATTCCTCCTTGGTGTTGTAGACATCCCCCTTTTGGAACTGTTCTTGACATGTGAAATTTCTTGAATTTTCATCGTGTCTTCTTCTCCGACTACATTTACGCTAATGACGTTTTGCGTAGTCGATGTAGTCAATCGCGTTTTGGCCCATGTTTTCCTTGATGACCTCTCTATAGACATCTTTGCTCGTTCCTTCCGTTACATTTTGTTGTGTTGTTATTTCCAAGTTCGGTTCGTTTCTTACTATATCTATGCACAAAGGAAACTTCATCCATCCGTTTCTTTTCTTTTCACTTCCGAGGTAGAATTTGATATTGTAATCACTTTCAATCTTCAATGGTGGCGAGTCTCTGTCAATTTGTATCTAATCTGCATAGCTTCTACATCTTTTTGTATTGAATTTGTTGTTCTAAGATTTCCCTTAGTGTCTTAATGTGATGTCCATTGGAATGAGTATTCCTTTTATCTCGAAGTTCTATACTCTCTATTTTCTCCCATTATCCATTGTGGTATCGACAATTTGGGATTTGCTCCATGCAATTTGTGGATTTCAATGAGTAGTTGGCTAAGTGAAACATCAAGAAACATGTATGAAACAATGTTTATGTACGTCAGAAGAAATGTGTTGTATTAGGCGAACGAAACAATTTTGAAACATAAAAGAAACATATGTGAAACAAGAAAGAAACATATGTGAAACAATCACGTAATGTCTTTGCATTGATTTTTCCATATTGACACGTTTTATTCGTAGATAATCACGAGAAGCAATTTTTGTAGAATTTTGGATCATAATTCGAACTAAATAAGCATTTTGAAGATCACAACTACCAGGGTTTTGGATTTGCATGCAAAATTATTGGCTCAATTTAATGTCAATCTCAGTCAATAAACATTGAATCCTAAATTTTTATCTCGTAAAATCATGAAATATATTTAAACAATGTATTCTCGAAACAAGATAAACATATCGCGTTGTGTTTACCTATTTTGGTCTTCCTTCTTCCTCTTGATATTGAGCTTCAATTGTGATCTCGAACGTCTAGTATTTTTCCCTCGATTTATTTTCCTCGTATCCGTGCGCTTTTCATTTTTCGTTAATATTTGGGATGAGAGGATTGTATTTTTATCGAGATCTAATTGTGATCGATCTGTGATTTTTAGAGAATAAATCTTTGCCGTCACTGAAGATGCTAAAAAGTGGTACTTTTGTCCGCAATTTACCTGGAGCTAGTATATTTTGGGAAACAAGTGGGCACGATCGGGTATTTTTGTGAAACAACCGGGCGAATGGACATTATGCATGTATTGAGTATGAAAAATGGGGTATTCATGTCCTTTTCCCAAAATTTTAATTGGAAGAGTGAGATGATTTCACGTTGGGCTTGAGAATTTATTATTGGCCATTGTTAAAAAGTAAATACGTGATTAAAAGGCTTTGGATATTTTAATTTATCCATTATAATCAAACGAAGTTCATAAAGGTTTAATTTAATCACAAAAATATTAAATTGTCTTTAAAAATTACATATTACAAATAGCCCTGAGACTTGTTTTGTTTTACAAATACTACTATATATTTGTAAAATAGAAACATATATTAAGGAGAAAGTTTGTAACTACAAATCGTATTTATTTTTTACAACTCAAGTACAATATTTATAGTTCTCCCTAACATCAACCCATATACGAAAAGAGAAAAACAAAGTTGACGTATATGTAATCACCTCATTAATTTTAATATGTGTGAACTCATCATTCTCTCAATTTCACATGTCTAAAAGATTACAAATTTAAAAGAAAATAACAAATTTAAGAGATAAAAAGTAATCTAAACATCAAGGTTTATCTACACTATCATTTAAAAATATCATCTTTTATTTAGTTTATCTCTTAATTTCCGATTTATGCTAACCCCAACGTGTATTTCAAATTACTCTATTTAAATCCGGTTTTGACCCACTAACCAATTATATTCACAATTAAATAAATAATTCAAATTAAATTATAATAAAATTAAATAAGCTCATCATAAATATAAATGAGTCTATCACAACAATTAAAGTTAAAATAAATCAATTTATTCAATTATCGATCTGAGGCGGATAGTGATTGTACTACAAGATCCTATCAAATAACCATTGTATATGTTTCTCAACAAATTCAAAAAACACGTCAAGGAATCTAACAACCAATTGAAATTGGGGTTTGACATGCATTTAAATATATTATCTGTCATAAATATATTTGATTTATATGCATCTTTTAGTTCTCATACTTAAGGATTTTTTCACAATTAGTTTGGAAAATATCAAATATATCCAAAGATATTTTGTTTGAGAAATATTCTATTAGTTCGAATATATACTTTTGAATTTAAAAAATAACAAATTTAAGAGATAAAAAATAATCTAAAAATCAAGATTATATATGAACTATCTTTAACTTTGTGTGACACTAAAATTTTATCTATGGACAAATCCCGTGTAATACACGAGTGTTATTCTAGTTTATTATATTCAAATAATGCATAAATGATTTAGCATGAAATAACTTTAATCAATTAGTTGATTGACCAATTACTCCCTGCAATCTTTTCCATCCAACTTCCCTTTTCTTCCCGTGGCGCCATTGGCGGACTTAAACTCCTCCTTCCCAGCGATTTTAATTTCCATTTCACATCCGTGACTAGCCACTCCCATTGACTTGACCAACTTCCATGATAAGGTCTTGTTTGGAAGGTATCAAATAACTCAAGATAATTTTCCTCAAAAAAAAAAAAAAACTCAAGATAATCCTTCTCTGAATTGTGATGTGTTAAAATTAATGTAACGTATAGTTAATTATATTCAAGAAAATTGCTATCTGAAATTTGAGTTGAACTTTATTCATAAGATATATGATAACATTATTTCGAAACATATGTTATGGTAAATTGGTAATCGCTCGTAAATTATACCATACAAATATGTGCGATGTTCACGCGGCAATAAGAATTAGCCTAAGATAATGAGCTTAGTTAGGCGGCCGACATGCTAGGATTATAGTTAGGTCGGATGCCTGTATTTAATTGGGCTGAGGCCCATTATCTTTTAGGATATGATGGATTGCCCTGGATTAGAGTGATGATTTGGGTTGGATTGAGACACGATATTTCCCATTAACTTATTAATTTGTGGGGATGACAAAATTTTCGCGGTGAACCATCCCCATTGGTATTTGAAAAGAATGAGACGGAGAATCCTCGATTTATTCGGGGATAAGATTTTGTATCCCCACTCATCCCTCATTCCCGTCCCCATTTAGATAAAACGGGGATTTCCTATAACGATCCCCATTTGAGCATATATAATATTATATTTGTCTATTAGTTTTTGAAATGATATTTGTTTATTTTTATTATTAATTATTTTATCATGTTTTATTTTATTAATTCTGAAAACTAAACCGTTTTAGGTTGCGATTGGATGTGAGCGAAAATCTATTTTAGTTCCTTGGAGAATTTTTTTCGACCAAACGTGCGATTGTCTATGAAAATTTTTAGAAAATATACTATTATCTCACTTTCACTTTTTCTCACTTTTTCTTTCATCGATCACATCTACACATTTTTTCACAAAAACTAATCATTATTACACATTATCCCAAAAATTTCACTATTCATTTACTCACACATTTCTAACTATCATCACATCCAATCATTATTTTACTATTTTCACATCAAATCAACTTTCATCATTACTTTTTCATCTCACATCCAATCACACTCTCAAAATTCATCTTTTTTCTCCCAAAATGTTTTTCACTACTATTCTCTACCAAAATTAAAAATTTCAAAATGAAAGTATATCCAATCGCACTAGTCTTTATAATTTTTCTTGTTCTCGTTCTTTTTTACAAATTAGGGATTTATTTATTTATTTTAATTATTGATTATTTTAAGTAATTTATTTTACATACTATTTTATTAACAAATACAAAATGGGGAACTCGATTCCGAACGGGATTTCTCGGATCGTCCGGATACCTAAAGGGGGACCGTGCGGTGGTGATATCGAGATTAAAATTTACGGGGGATGGTATGTCCAATCACGCTCAAAGTCCTCACCCGTTGACATCCCTATCAACCCGAAACCATGTCTAATTGTACTTCCGACCGACAACCCAAAATGACCTATATATTTAAAAAAAAAAAATCAATATCTCAAGTTATATGAGTTGTACATAGTTAATATAATTTTGGTGCACTCAAAGACGCCACGGCAAAATTTCTCGAGCTTTTAATTTTTTCAAAACTCTCGCCCAAATATTCTCTCTCTAAGGAAAAAACCTTCTCAACTTTTTAACCTAGACACCCGCCATTTCTCATTTCTCTCTCTCTCTCTCTCTCTCTCTCTCTCTCTCTCTCCACTTAAAGCCCCCTCCCCCCACCTTCCGGGCGACGACAATGGGTGGGCCGGCCACGACGTCTAGTCATTTGGTCAAGCCATTTTTCATCTATGGTATCTATTTGTGCTCGGATCCCAAGGCTTTGGAGGATCTCGTGGAGCGGGTAGCGGCGATCTAACCATGGCTAAGTGGCGGATGCGGTGGTGGGCGGTGACGCGCAGAGAGGGAGAGAGGTTTTTCTTTTCCTTTTCTATTTTCCTCGGTTTTTGGTGTTTCTTTTGTTGTTTCCTACAAGAGGTGACGACGTTTTGGTGGTGGTCTTGGCATGGATGGCCTCGGTGGTGTGGATTTGACGGAGGGAGAGCGATTTCATGGCTTTTGGTTTCTTCCTTCAATGTATGTGTTTTTTACATTGTCCCCATGAGGTGGTTGTTTGTCCCAATAAATGGCTTCTTCTTCTTTCCAGGTTCATATATTTGTCCCTTTTGTGGATTTGCTTCGGAAAGACTCGGATGTGCGCTATCCGATGATTGTGCGACATAAACGAGATCAAGTTCTTTGGTACATGTTTTGTCCAAATCGATGCGAAGTTCAATCTATGGATTATTTAGATCATTAGGTTTAAAGCTCGTTTTTAGATCCGCATAGATCTATGATCATCAGAGCTTACAATTGTTTTACATTTAATGTTGTAATCATTTGTAAGTTCTTCTATTAAATGAATGATATTCATTTTGACTAAAAAAATAATAATATAATTTTAGATTGATCTAGCAACGACATTCATCTAATTACAAACTACAATGACTATTCCCAAAAAGGAAAAGAAAATGAAAAACTAAAATAGAGATATTCAGTAGGGGCATTAATTCGATAATATAAGGATAGATATATTTTAGATTAAAAATAAAACATATTCATTACTAATTTGTAAACTTCCTATCCATTATTTTTTGAATGTATTTTTGAGGATAATAATTTGTCAAATGGTAAGTTTCAAATTAGTAACTAAACAAGAGAATTAAAGTATTTATTGAAGACTCTTTTGGTTCAATTCTCTCAATCATATTCTTTCCCTTTTGTCAAATATTTTAGGGAATAAGATTTTTATTATTCTGCTTTCAAGAAAAAAAGATTTTTATTATTCCAAAACACTTGTCAATAATTATTTCAATGATATAATTCTATACACAATTATACATCTTCCAACAAAAACAAACAAACATCCTTACTACATCTATCAATAATTAGAATTTACATTTTTTGTTTACATGCATGAGATCTCATAACACTTATAAATAAAGTGGAAATAAATTTTAGTTTGCACTTACTATGAATATTAACTAAAACAGAGTACTATCGTCAAGTGGTGTATGGAGAAAGTATAACTTGTATATTAAATGTTTGACACCTTAAAAATATGGAATATTTTTAAATATATGTGTTGTGGGCAAAAATGATATTTAATAATTAAATATATAATTCGATTTATATATTAATTTAATATTAATTGCCCAATGGACTATTAGTAATTCGGCTCCAAGGAGTTTGGGACCGGCCCATAGACCGATTTTTCCTACCCCCATGAGGCCAATTGCTCGAGATCTAAAAATATCACTCATCTTTATTGGTAAGTTAATAAATTCATAATTACTCATACACATTTAATTCAAAAGATTCGATTCTTGTTTATTTTATCTCGATCACAATCTTGACCGAGCGATTCTTGGAAAGAAGACTTTTTTTTCGGGGAATCTTGGAGAAGAAGACTTGAATTAAATCCCCTCATGGGAAGAAGGACATTGTCAAAAATTTTAACTTTGGAGTAATATGCCTTAAAAACATCACCAATATGTAAAAGATAAAAAGAGTTTACAATTATTTACACATGCATATATTATATAAGTTTAACTTACAGATATTTTAACAGACTTCACATTTAAGCTAGACAATAAGAACAAAAAACGAATTTTTCCTCGCTATATTTTAGAAAAGGTACTACCTACTTGTAGATAAGAAGAAAAAAGCTAAAGAAAAGTTCTAACACTATGTCGCCAAACATGGCTTAATCTTCACCGTATAAAAACTCCCAAACCCGATAATCTCATTCGCATTTCATTTCGCGTAACTTTCAACGTCATTTCATTTGTATCTCAATTTCATCTCCATTTCAATTTCAAAACCGCTCCCCCTCGCCACTCCCTCTCTCTCCCTCTCTCTCTCTCTCTAGGACATACATATAACATATGTATTATATCTGAAACATTTTCTTTCACTACAGAACAAAACAGGTTTCCCCTCTTTCGCTCTCTCTCGATTTTTCTCCTCTTTGTCCTTAATACATATACACACAACACTCTCTATGTATACATAGCTTGTAAAATCTGTTTGATGGAGATTCTTTTATCTTCTTGAGATTTTTTGATTAGTTATTCTTTGTCACTCCAAGAAATGGGTCGTTAAATGAGTGAAGATATGATCCATTCGCAGATCTTTTGTAGAAGCTTCGATTTTTGGGGTCATTGGTGAGATTTTTTGTTGTTGTTGAACTCTTCTCAGTTGCGTTGACTTCATTCTGAACTGATCTGTGTGTTCTGTGAAGCTTTTGTTATTTGATTTGTTATTAGTTTTTGTTTCCTGTACGCATGCGATTTGCTTTTCTGGTTTTAAATTGATGTATTTTCTAGGTTGAATTTTATGATGATTTTATTTTTTAGTGGTTTGATTTGATGGGGCCTTTTTGTAATCTTCACTCAGCTGACGGTTTCGTATGCACAGACAGACATTTATGTGAGAGGTGAACAGGTTAAAGTAATGTGTATTTGGTGGATATATGCCTTTTGCACTTTAATATTCGTTTTTATCGGATATAAATGATTGAACACATAGGAATTATTCGATTTTAAAGTGGAGAGGGAAATCAGATTCTATTCCTCAAGTTTTTGTCATCTAGGATTAAATATTCTGGTGATTTGGTGCAAAAACACATTGATATTTTACCTCTATTATTGAAGAGATAAAAAGTTAAAACCTCCTCCTGTTTGCTATTGTATGCAAGTCAATTATTTTTGGCATCATACAACGGTGATAGTTGTTTTATTGCTTTGATAGGTCTGAGAATAATATGTCAACTGTTCTAAACCATGTTACTGCAGTATAGGTTTTTTTATAGAACAGGTGGCCTGCTATTTATGAGGATTTTCTCTGCCTAATAATATACTTATTGTAAATCTTGATTAGGGCTGATGTCATTTCTGCAAAATGTTTAGCTTACTATTCTGATACTTGATATTTGTTTGGTGTTAAAATGTTAGTTGACCTTGGTTGACTTGATATAAAGTATTACAACCTCGACTCCTGGCTTTTTGTGTTTCTTTGATAGGTTACCGTTTTGAAGATATTAAGCCATACAGAACATTTTAGACCTCTTTTAACTGATTTCATGTGTTGTTGTTGACTTGTAGTTGGTTAGAGTATGTGCAGTGGACCGGATCAGTCAATTTCTAATTCTTCTACTACCCAAACTGCTGCTGTTTTAAAATCTGACGATATGAGGGCATGAGTAAATTATCTGTGGAGACTGAAGATTCATTTTCCAGCTTGCTTGAATTTGCTGCCAACAATGACGTTGAAGGTTTCAGGAGATCCATTGAGCTGGATTTGTCTGTAATAGATGAGGCTGGACTTTGGTATGTTCGCAAGAAAGATTCGAAGCAGATCACCCAGGAAGAAAGAACACCGCTGATGGTAGCTGCTACTTATGGTAGTGTCGATGTGTTGAAGCTGATAGTTGCTCTGCCAGAGGTTGACTTGAATAGAGTGTGCGGCCATGATAAGTGGACTGCTCTCCATTGTGCTGCTTTTGGAGGATCTGTTAATGCATTTGATGTTGTCAAGCTGCTGTTATCTGCTGGTGCCGATCCAAATATTGAGGATGCCTGTGGCCTGCGCCCGATTGATGTAATTGTAGGTCCTCCAAAGGTTCCGGTGCTAGAGCTGCTGTCGAGGACATGCTTATGAACAATAGTTCTGATGGATCTTTTGGTGATTGTAATTTACGGGTCTCCATATCTACTTCTAATGCATCTTCACCTATATTATCATCATGCCCAGAAACTATGTCTCCACGTTCCCCATCGGATTCTGTTTCTTCTCCTGCAGCCACAAAGTTCAATGACATTCCAGCTAATTCTGTTTCCGAGAAGAAACAATATCCTGTCGATCCATCTCTTCCTGACATTAGAAATAGTATCTACGCAACTGATGAGTTCCGTATGTTTTCGTTCAAGGTCAGGCCTTGTTCAAGGGCCTACTCTCATGATTGGACCGAATGCCCCTTCGTTCACCCTGGAGAAAATGCCCGGAGAAGAGACCCACGAAAGTACCACTACAGCTGTGTCCCTTGTCCTGATTTTCGGAAGGGCGCTTGTAGGCGAGGGGACATGTGTGAGTACGCGCACGGTGTGTTCGAGTGCTGGCTGCACCCTGCTCAGTATCGAACGAGGCTGTGCAAAGATGGCACGAGCTGTGCTAGACAAGTGTGTTTTTTCGCGCACACCCAGGAGGAGCTCCGACCATTGTACGTCTCTACTGGATCTGGTGTCCCTTCTCCAAGGTCAGCTGCCTCAGCACCTAGTTTCATGGATATGGCTGCAGCTTTGAGCCTTTTGCCTGGTTCACCCACATCACACTCTGTTATGTCTCCTGCATTCAATCATCAAACCCTTTCGCCCACAGGGAATGGAATGCCTCATCCTTCTCCAGCTTGGCCTCAACCAAATGTTCCGACTCTTCATCTCCCTGGTAGCAACCTCCAGTCGAGTCGTCTGAGGTCGTCCCTCAGTGCTCGTGATATTCCACCGGAGGATCTTAATATGTTATTACACGATTTTGATGCCCAGCAACTGGTTTCGGGTGACTTGGCGTGTTATTCACAGCCCCGCCCTAATTCTTCTATGATGAGTCGTTCTGGTTGGTCTCAGTCAGCACTTACTCCTTCCAATCTTGAAGAGCTTTTTCAGCCGAGATTACATCATCGCCTAGATTTTCTGATCAGGCAGTGGCGTCTGGGTTTTTTTCTCCTACGCGTAAATCAGCTGTTCTCAGTCAGTTCCAACAGCAGCAGGGCAGCATTTTATCACCAATTAATACTAACGCTTTTTCTCCTAGAAATGTCGAACACCCTTTGTTGCAGGCTTCTTTGGGTGCCTCATCTCCAAGGATGTCACCGAGAAGCTTAGAGACTGCATCGCCGTTGAGCACTCGTCTCTCAGCTTTTGCCCAGCGTGAAAAGCAGCAGCAACAAATGCATAGCCTCGGCTCCTCCCCAACTGTTGGGTCGCCCGTCACTGGTTGGGCTAAATGGGGACCCACCAATGGAAAAGCTGCTGATTGGTCTGTTGGCGGAGATGATCAAGCTTGTCTAAAAAGACCATCTGCAATTGAACTCAAAAATGACGGAGACGAGCCTGATTTGTCGTGGGTGCAATCTCTTGTTAAGGAATCACCACCTGAGATGATGGACAAGAATGCAGCTTCGACTTCTGGTGCTGCGCCATCCGGTGAGTGTTTGAAATCTAATTCTCAAATTGACTCTATTGATCATTCGGTTTTAGGAACTTGGCTCGAGCAGATGCAACTTGATCAGCTCGTAGTCTAGCAAACAGAACATGAATTATTCATTTTTCGGTTAGAGAAGACTCTTTAGGAAGTATATAAATTTTTGGGCTCTTTTTCTGCTGGTGGTAAAGGGTGCAAGTCAAACGGGTAAAGCAGCAATGGTGGAGTTTGGAAGTTTTAACTTTTATGGGTACAATGAATCGAATTATTTTTCCCCCGAAACATGTATTAAACTTAATTATTTATTGATTATTATTATAGCATGAGTTTTTATTTGTCATCTGGCCAATGCTGGAAACCTAGCCCAGTTTTGGGCATTGTTCTTTGTACTAGGACAATCATAAGAGTATCCTCATTTTGTATTCTGGCGCTAGATATTGCATTTTATCGAATCTTTTACTTACAAGTTTGTGTTGTTTTAGATTACATTGGAGGTACATATGAAGCGTTTTCTCGTACTATGTGCGTATTGGTGAAATTTTTACACTTTAGACTAAGATTCTATTCCCTAAAATGGAAATACTGTTTAAAAATTGTTCTTTCCTTTATAGTAAATACTTAATTTTTGACTGCTGTTTAAGAATGGTACTGTGAAATTATTATTTTGTTTTTAATATTCATATAAACCTTTGTACTGAGTCGAATAAGATCCCAATTGAGCAAAAAATATGCAAGACCTGTTCTGTTATTGATAATTTACCCCTTTTTGTGGGTAAATAAGATGGACAATAATTAGTTCAATTTTTTTTTTTGTAAATTTGTGATTGTATATCTACTTAATAAAGTACTCCTTTTAGAAAAATTTAGCTATGGATCTCAACATACATAATGATATATAATTAGCAATAGTAGAGGGCTTAGAGGCCCACTTATTGATGTGGATAGATTTCTTACTTCTTATGATGATGTGATTTGTATTCTTGTGGTTTTTTTAGGTTAGAAGATTAGATGTGAAGGACACTAGACAGACAGGGACATCATACATATATAAATATAAATATAAATATAAATATGTTTTCTTTATGAATTAATGGAGTTGGAAAATGGGAGCTAAATTATAAATGAAGTAGGTGGGAGGTGGTGGTGGAGTGCAATGTTATCAGAGATAAATGGGTGGGACTTTAATTGTTGGTACGAAGATGGAAAGATGATGGCATCGTCCTTGACTAAGCCCTTTTGTTTTTAGTTTTTCTTGTGGGTCCGATAATTGGGACTTACAATGAATTGGTCGGCAATTAATGAAAATCAAGATTCATATGCTTGTCCACATTCAGGCATACCTATGATAAATAATTAGTCTTTTTTATAACATTGCAAAATCTAAATGGTATCCTAACATTTCTGGTAATTTATAAGTTAATCAAAACCAAAATTAGTCATTTTTTAAAGATAAATTGGAGTTATTCTTGACAATTGGGAATAACTGGGGGAATGTATATTCTTCACTTTGGACCAATCATTGGAATGATAATGAATTAAGGAATGTCTATTCCATTACGACTTCAGGATAGGAGCCAAGACTAGGGATGACAATGGGTAGGGTATTCACTTATTTAATGGTATCCGTCACCCAAATCCTATAATATCAATACTACCCGTACCCATTCCAAATCCTATTAAGAAATTACACCTATTACCCGTATCCTCTTGTTGTAAAAATCCCCGTCTAGCCCGATTAATCCTCTACCTGTGCGCTAGGCCCCCTTGTCCGCCTCCGGTTTTTTTCCGATTAGAGCCGCTTAACCCCGCCTGTCCCGCCTAACCCCGCCTGGCTCTGTTGGGCGCTAGACCTGCCCGCTTTAAGCTAGCGCTATCGCTTTTTACAACATTGCCGTACCCATCCCAAATCTATTTGTTGATACCCACATACTACCCGTACCCACCCAAACCCCATTTATTTTATATAAAAGCTTATACTTAATTGTATAAATTGATATTAAATGAGTACCATACTAAAAATCAATTATTATATATGAAAATGCCTAATATATATCTTAAATTCTTAATAATAGTAATAGTTAACCATATTTAATTCTCGCACGTTAGTAATCATCAACTAAATCTAAAGCATCACAAAAATACAAAATATAGCCATAAATTCCTTAAAACGGCATAATCAACAATAATACCATATAATTACATCACCAACACAAATACATAAGATTTTATTATTTTATTTATATATACGTATATGTGAAAATATTTTTACATGAATGAAAATATAAACGGGTTCGGATAGAGGGTAACCCTAGAAGGGGGTAAATCCGTACCCTACCCGTATATTATTGGGTATTGATTTTACATCCCATACCCGTCCCAAACCCGTATAAAGCTACCCATACCCGTCCCATTAGGGTCTGGGTGGGTGGGTACCCATGTCTACCCATCCCATTGTCATCCCTAGTCAAGACCATGCCCCACCCCACCCAAAAAAAAAAATCGAATTCTTTTATAATTAAAAATCGTTTTATATAAAATTATTAAACGTAAACCCCCCTAAAAAAAATTAAAAATACCTCTCTATCTATTAGTTTTAAGAAAATGAATTCTCACCCTCAAATTTTCAATTTCTGGCCGTCCCTATCCACTTCATTTCCATATACCAATAATGCCCTAAGATTTTAGGATTCCTGTTTCTTTTTTCCTGGGTGATATGTAGCCAAGGTTTCTACTAGAGAACACCTCACTGCACATACTCATATGTCAACATAAAAATGTAAGCGACCAAGGTCGAGGCGGATATGGGTCTAAGATGAGGCGGGGACATGATATGTATATTATATTTTCTAACAGTCAGGTCTTGGTTCCAAGCGGACCCGACCCAAACCCAAACCCAACCCACTATCATCCCTAGGTCTCCATCATGAATCACGAGGTGTTCACGATTCGATAAAAACGGCCACATGGAATCAAAATTGAAAAACCACCATTGAGTTTTTGATTTGGTTTTTTATTTTATAAAATTTCAATATTTAATTTGATTTGGATTTTTGGTTTGGTTTACGAACTGTATTGAATACTAAATTATTATTCTTATATATTTTTTTATTTTTAAATTTTAATTTATATTTAATATATAATTTTATACTTATAATTGTAATTATTAAAATTTTTATATTAGTTTTCTTTAAATCCAATTTACCAAATTACTGAAATATCTTAAAAATGTTCAGTAAGATTAATTTGTTTTGAGCAAATTTTATTCAAAATATTTAAATATTACCAAATAAAATATGTACTATTCCTTCTTTCTTAGTAAACCATTACATATATCATTATATTGGAAATATAAAATATCAATAATTTAAAAATAATATATATGTATATTCAATATATAAAAATATATTTATTCATATCATTTGAAAGAGTTTAAAAACTGAAAGTTACTGTTACATCGAGCTCAAATAGTCAAAATAACTTCTACATTCAATATTTAGTTTTATTTGTTCTACTCATCTATTATTAAAATATTTTTTAATTTTTGAACTTGTTAAGTTACAAATTACTATTTCTGAAAAAAAAAAATAGATTTAAATAAAGAACATAAAATCAAAATTGAGGTACAATTATTAAAAGATACTAAAAACAATTGTTATTAAGGACAATTTGGTCCAACAATTAAATTATACTTTGGTTGAGGGGTTTAGTGTTACATTGACAAATTCGAGGGGGTAAATGAGACATAAGGTCAAGTTGAGGGGAAGTTATTGTATTTTGCGTTTTTTTTAATAAGCTCACCCAGACACCCTCAAACTTAAATATAGTGGTATTTAGATTCTGCATTGAATAACAAAAATACAATGTTATACATAATATTTATGGCAGTCAAATGTACAAGTACAAAAAAAAGGAAACATATCGCATTGTTGAGCCATGCTCTCGGTGTGATTAGTGAGGTAAAGCAAGAAGGGGAAACCATCCAAGCAACATCAAAGGACAGTGGTGCAATAGGAGTTACTATATCTTGAAACGTTGCCACCACCGATTGAAAGATTACTGACTTCTCAACCGGATAGTTTGCGGAAGGGTCATCACCACCACCACCGGTTTCCACTAGGTTGTTCCTCGACAACCCTTTTCTCGAGTCTTTCTCTTCTTTTTTTCCCGGGAAATATGGTTGTTGGGGTTTGTATACGGTGACTTCTCTTTTGGACCCTTTCTTTTTTCATGTTTGGGTCTATTCTGCACAAGGGGGGATCCACAAAATCTGAATTACCAAACAAATTTTTCTTGATGTCCGCATATGGGTCGGGATGAGGTTGTACACATCATCCGGGTCGGACGGGTGGGTGATAAAGCAATGGAAATACAGGGTAACTTCTTCGACTTGTAATTCTTTGGGGGTATGCAAAGAGGAGGCATCTTCTTCGACCACCATAGGGGACGAGGACAAGGTTCGTACTTTGGTGGGCCTCTTTTTCACCCATTAAAGGGTCGAATTCGCTCGAGAGGTTGGTTGTTGTTAGGAAATTTATTGTGTATATTTTGATGATACCGTGTAAAACTTAAACTAGGAAGTTGACACCCCATTTCCATTGTAATTTGTATAATAATAGATAGGGCCGGAAAAGTCGAGTCAAGTCGGCTATGCCAAGGATTACAAGAAGTCAATCATGGACTATGTATAGACTCTCTTTGTGTCACCGAGTAAGTAAGCCATGAAGGAAGTCAAAGACTCGATCTGAAGGAGAGCCAGGTTGGGAACAACTGTAAGAAGTGTCGGTCAAGTCAACTCAAGAAGCCAAGTCTACAGGGTTGAAGTGACAACAGTCAATCCAATGATTGGAGTAGACTCAAGTCACCTGGGGTAAAGGCAATGACGATCTAGTCAAGACAACCGACTTAGATCTGTTGATTAAAGTCAAGAATATTACTCAATATAGTAATATGTCAAAGTCGCCAGTCTAAAGTATTTGTCCATGAATCATACAAAATGAATGAACCAATGGGAAACATCTTTGCACCTTATGTCGACGTCTGCGCAAACGCTAAATGCCATTAATACGAAGAAAGGTCAACATCACCAAGGCTGCAGACCAAGACAAGACAAGCTAATGAACACTAAGTGACATTTGAAATCGGCCTATCTCTTCAATGAGCAAAATTTCAAATGTGCACTATAAAAGGCCGAGGAAGTTATTGAGAAGAGGTTACAGAACCACGAATAAGCAAGCAATATTCAATCACTTAACCTGCAATACTCTCAAAGCTTATCAAGATATTCCTCAAGCCTGAAACTCGAAGAAAATCGATCCAACACAAGCTGTGAAGGAAAGACAACTTCAAATCTGTTGAAGAGGAAACTTTTGAAGAAACTAAAGGGCTCTAGTTTCCTAGCCAGAGATTGTAGAAAGGTTCAGGTCGAACCATTATCAAGTTTGTTGGAGGGCTTCGTGATCATATCCAAGAACTTGAGAAGTGAGCTGAAGTAGCAAGACAGCTGCCCTGTGAAGAAGCCGAGTCGCAAGAGAAGCCAGCTGTGTGATCAAGGCTATCTCCAGACTGTTAATCGCTTTGTAAACGATCATTTACATAGTGGATTCCTCCAGGAGTTGGAGAAGAGAGGATTAGAAGAATTACCCCATTTTCGAACCTCTATAAAATATTTGTGTCATTTACTTTCAACAAACTTACTTTCCTGCATATTTACTTTATATCTGCTGTTAGAATTATATTTGTTATCCAACTGATAAATAACCAAGTGATAGAAATCAAGTGTTTAAAATAAGCATAAATCAAATCAAAGGGTGTTAAGTCCTCCGTTGTTAAAAACCAATCAGCCTAGTTGAGTATTTGGCTTGAGCAGCCGAGTTATACTATCAACAGCTCTATCGAGTTTGTTGAGTGGGTAACTTAGCTGAAAAGCCAACTTAGCTGTCCATCAAGGAAACAACTGTTTGAGTCAACTCTGTTGAATTATTTTAAGAGGACTAAATCAAAAATTTGGTAAGGTTTATTCAACCCTCCCCGCTCCCCTTTCTAAACCTTACTTTACACACCTTGGGACCTACAAGTGGTATCAAAGCGCTTGGTTCATTGAGCCTTCCGACCGGTTCTTGAACTAGATCTCTATCTTTTCAAAAAGTTTTTAAACACTTGTGTTTCAAAATCTTTCGCTTTTAAGCAAAGTTATTGTCATGGAAGCAAATCTAACACGTATTTCTATGTTATCTGTTGAAGAATTTTATGATTGGAAAATTCGTATGCAGGCTCATCTATCTGCATTACATGATGAAATGTGGCTTGTGATAGAGGGCGGGCCACTACAAATACTCAAAGTGAACACAATCAGATGCAGAGCAGGCTGCAATTTGAAGGAGAAGAAGGCTGCTGGCTTTGGCAAGACCAACCATGGTTGAAAAACCAAGGATCGAGTGGACTAATGAGGATAGGAAGAGATACAACCTGGACAATGTGGCCAAAGACATTCTCTACAAAACATTGGACAAAGCCATGTTCAATAAAGTCAAATCTTGCAAATCCAAAAATAGATTTGGGAAAAGTCGACCTTAATTTGTGAAGGATCGAACAAATTAAGGAAAATAAATTAATCATTCTTGTTCAAAAATTTGAAAATTTCAAAATGCTTGCAGGTGAAACTCGGATCACCTGGATGCTTTGATTTACTTGAGATTACAAATGAGCTTTCACTCTTGGAAATAATATACACAAAAGGAAATGTGTATGAAGATCTTAAGAAGCCTCCCAAATTTGAATGGAAAATGAAGGTCATGGCCCTGAGACACTACCTCTCAAGAACATCTAACCATGAGCTATTCTCGGACCTCAAAGCCTATGAGTTTGAGCCGAGAAGGAAAGAGCAGAGAGACAATGTACCCAAGACAACCGCGCATTGATGGCTCTTGATGGAAAGAGAGCTGAGCCAAAGGAAGCCATATACCAAGAGGAGATTTCACGATGGTCAAAAGATTCAACAAGTTATTTACTAAGAACTATAAAACAAACAAGGGTGAGACCTCTAGAGACATTCACTCCTTCCAAATCAAGGAAGAAAGGTCACCCAAGAAAGTAGTATCAAAGGGTTGATTATAAAAGAAATGATAATCAAAGGAATGATAGAGCTGATCAGAGAGCTGAGAACCTATCTTTGGAATTGCGGACAACCAGGACACATTGCGGTTGACTGTTCCTATCCACCATCAATAAGTATAGGAATGAGGAAGAAAGAAAAGTCTTCAGGGAAAGAAGACAGGAAAAGAAAAAAGCCATGTTAGCTGCTGAGACTTCTGAGACAATCAAGTCCAAAGAAGCGGACTTCGAAAAGTAGTGAAGCGGACTACTCAAGTGATTCTGAGGAAGAGGCTATGATTTGCCTTATGGCCAAAGAACAAGATCAACCAGATCAAGAAGATGAGGTACATTATAACTCATCTCATTCAGATTCAAGTGATAGTGACTGTGATACACACACTTCATCACCCACTGATCTTTATGATTTATTAAGCAAAATGATGAAAGATTTTGAACACATAAAATCCTTTCACACAATTCTTAATGAGGAAATTGCCAGCTTAAAAGCCAAAACTCACAGCTGACTAAAGAGTTGAGTACTTTCGAGTCAAATAGTCAATGAGAACACTAAGTTGAAGACCGAAAATGCCAAGATCATAAAGCGAGTTAGTAGCTGACGAAAAAGAGGAAAAAGATCTTAAAAATGTGATTGCCTCATTTACAAAAGCATCCTATTCATTGGATGATCTTATTATGAGTCAAAAAGAATGTGGAGATAAGATGCAGGACATATGATTTAATTCCTTTGTGCATAGTCAAACTCCAAGAGTAATTTTGGAGAAAGGATCTTCAAGTAATGAAGCATCCCAAAATCTAAAACACCAAATCTTTGCACCCATTCACTCCAAAGCACAATCACAATCATCATCGGCCTTGGATATAAAGGGAAATAAAAACAACCAGTTGAGTATGCTGAGAGGACATTTGAGAAGAAATCCAGCCGAGTTCCTCAGCAAACTCCAAACAGAAAATACTCTGTGAAAAGCAAACAGAGCTACCAGAAACCCTAGAAATTTCATCAGAGAAATACATATGATGGGAATGGTAGAAACTATCCGAACTATCTTTGATTGGAACAATGTGAAACATCGGCAAAATACCTATGGATTACAAGCCAAAATGGCAAAGACCTAAACCTCAAAGCAAAGGTCATTCCAAAGGCAAAAGAGCTATTATCAGCACACATACGCACCCAAGTACTACACTCCGAAATACCACAACTACCCCAAGAAAGCAATTGCTAAAACACACACACATGCATACAGACAAAAGAGACAACTGTATGATCCTAAAAACGCCCAAGCAATTTGCTAAAGTGCACTATGATTATGACACGATAGATGGAAACCTCTTAAAGTCAAATTATTTGGCTATAGGTTGGTTGGATCATCTTACATCACTAACCCCTCGGGACCCGGACAAGTATGGATACCTAAACTTATTTCCTTGATTGCGGAGTTCAAGGCAACAAAGTGCCAAGGAACCTGGTACATAGATAGTGGCTGTTCCAGACATATGACAGGAAACAAGAAAAACCTGTCAAGATTCAAGGAGATTAGAGGTGCAAAAGTCATATTTGGAGGAAATGAAGCTCCATGGGAGATCAAAGACACATGATCTATCAAGAAAAATGGATTGGAAATCACAGATGTTGTTCATGTTGAAGGCCTCAACTTCAACCTTGTTAAGCATCAACCAACTCGTGATAAAGGCTATAATGTGGGGATTCAACATGGGAGTGTGCCAAATCAAAGATGCTGAATCAAATGAAATAGTGCTGCAAGGGTCAAGACAGAAGAATATGTATGTGGTAGAATTGTCTACTGCTACACCAAGCACTTGTCTGTTAGCAAAGAGCACAACCGAATCAAGTTGGTCACGTGGCACGAAGTGAGTCATCTGAATTTCAAGACAATCAACAAGCTTGCAAAGAGTCATCCTGTAGAAGGATTTTCGGACTCGAGTGTACAAGAAAGAAAGTGTATGTGAGGCAAGCCAGATGGGAAAGCAAATCAAATCCTCATTCAAGGATAAGCCAAGTCCTTCTTCATCAAGGATATTACATCTGTTGCATATGGATTTATTTGGTCCAGTTGAGCCAGCTAGCATAAGTGGAAAGAAATACACCTTAGTGGTGATGGATGATTATTCAACATATACATGGACAATTTTCATGTGTAAAAAGAAGGAAACTTTGTAGAAATTACCTCAGTTGATGAAGAGAGTTCAAAATGAGAAGAGTCAAACCATTATAAAAATAAGATCTGACAGGGGAACTGAGTTTGTCAATGGGATAATAACTCAGTATTGTGTTGAAAATGGTATTGCTCATGAGTTATCAACTGCAAGAACTCCACAGCAGAATGGAGTAACTGAAAGGAGGAATAGAACTCTCAAGGAAGCTGCAAGGACCATGTTAGCTGAAGCTGGATTGTCTAAGAGATTTTGGGCTGAAGCCATAAATACTGCATGCTATACTCAAAATAGATGCATGATTAACAAGCAATTTACCAAGACTCCTATGAAAATGTTGGATATTTTAGGATATTTGGATGTAAATGCTTCATCCATAATAATGACAAAGATAATTTGAAGGCTTTTGATTCTAAAGGCGATGAAGGTATCTTTTTGGGATACTCGGATGAGAGTAAAGCCTATAGAGTCTTTGAACAAGAGGACTATGGTCACATAAGAGTCTATCCATGTGTTTTTTGATGAACCTAATGTGAGTGGAGAAGACATTGAAGAGTTAGCTTATAAGTTGAATCAGCCAACTATGCAAAAGAGTCCTTATGTTGAAGTCAAGAAGTAAGAGCACTCAACCCGGATGAAGATGAGATAGTTTGAATCTCAAAGACAAATGGAAGGTCTACAACCGAATGAAGATGGAAGAGTCTTTCAAGACAACTTAGGCTGCGAGACGGCTAAATCCAATGACTTACCCTAACCTGATGTGAAATGGCTGAGAGACCATCCACCAGAGTTAGTCACTGGAGATGTTAGAGATGACATAAGAACCATATCCAGAGCACAACATGAAGCTATGTTCACTTGTTTTATTTCCCAAATAGAGCCTAAAGATGTGTCTCGGGCATTGGATGACACACATTGGATTTAAGCCATGCAAGAAGAGTGAATCGGTTTGAAAGGAACAAAGTATGGGAATTAGTGCAAAGGCCAACCCATCAAAATGTTATTGGCACAAAATGGTTTTCAGAAATAAGATGAATGAGGAACGATCGGTTGTAAGAAACAAAGCAAGATTGGTAGCCAAAGGGTATTGCCAAGAAGAGGGTATAGATTTTGATGAAACCTTTGCTCCTGTTGCAAGATTGGAAGCAATAAGAATGTTTCTTGCTTATGTTGCACATAAGAACTTCACTGTGTATCAAATGGTTGTGAAAAGTGCATTTCTAAATGGATACATTAGAGGAAGAAGTCTATGTTGAACAACCTCTAGGTTTTGAGCGAGAAAACTATTGGAGATAAGATCTACAAGCTCAAGAAAGCACTATATGGATTGAAACAAGCACCGGAGCATGGTATGATACATTGTCTCAATTTTTAACGACAATGGATTCACCAAAAGCAAAGTTGATAGAACACTCTTCAGATTCAAGATGGAGAGAGTATCTTTGCTTGTTCAAATATATGTGGATGGCATCATTTTTGGTTCCACAAATAAAGAGGCATGTGACAAGTTCTCAAACCTCATGCAAGGCAAGATGAGCATGACGGAGAGCCGACTTTCTTCCTAGGACCTCGAGTCAAACAATTGAAGGATGGAACCTTCATAAGCCGATCAAAATATACCGGAGATTTAATGAAGAAATTTGGTATGGAAGAGAAGTTTTGTGTGAAAATTCCAATGAATACTTGATCAAGATGGACATGGATGTAGATGGAAAAGTTTGATCAAACCAGATATATAACTCTCATTGGATATTTGCTTTATCTAACAACAAGCAGGCCAGACATCACCTTTGCAGTAGGTGTATGTGCAAGATTTCAATCTGCAACAAAGGAGAGCCACATGATTAATGACGAAAAGAATCTAAGATATTTAAAAGGATGATAGGAAGTCGGCATGGTATCCAAAGGAAGGTGGATTCAAGAAGATTGGTTACTCGGACTTAGACTATGCTAGATGTAGAGTTGACGGAAGAGTACCTCGGTACATGTCAAATGCTCGGAAATAGATTGGTTTCTTGGTTCAAGAAGAAACAAATTCAATAGCCACATTCACAAAAGCAGTACATAGTTGCGGTCAGCTGTTGTGCCCAAGTCTTATGGATGAGACAACACTAAGAGATTATGAAATTGAAGAAAGAGAGATTCCAATTATGTGTGATAACACCAGTCTTTATTGCAATCACTCGAAATCCTGTGTTAAATTCAAGAACAAAGCACATTGATGTCGATATCATTTTATAAGAGATCATGTTGAAAAAAAGACATCACCTTGTAATACATCTCAACGATAAGCGGTTAGGCGATATATTCACAAAGCCATTATGTGAATCAAGGTTTGAAGAGCTCAAGAATGATTTAGGGTTAATTGGTAGCCGAGTTAGTTCACTCGAAAGACTCAATCAGAGAGATAGAAGATGAGAAAATTGAAAACGAGCAAGTTTCACATTTCCAAGTAAAAACAACTGGTCATAAAGTCACCAGACGAGTTAGTGACAACCGAGTTATTTCATGAGAAGAGAGAAGCAAAGTTGAATCACATTGGATATAAAATTTGAATCATTTATGAGCTAAGCGACAAAAATGCAATCGTTTTAATTGGCGAGGAATGTTTTAAAGATGACATCGGCGTAATAATGACAAATGATCCGCGAAAAAGTCCGCACAAAAACCATATGATTGGATATAAATGTTTCGCATTTAATGCGGGAATTAATTGCGGTTTTGAAGCTCTAATCTTAGCCGTTGATCTCGATCAAAAATTTCAAAATGCAAAAACCATCCTTTCACATCCCTTATATACGAAACCTCGTTTTCTCTCTCCTTACGCGAACTATTCATTTTCAAGCAAAGAAAGTGTATTCTCTTTGAAACTTAGTGCAAACCCTAGTTCTTTCGAGCAAGTTTTTCTCGCATTTCAAATCGGTAGAAATCTCTCGAAAATGGCTCCAAAACATGATTTCGTGAAGCTCTCAAAGCAAATCCACACCGGTGCTTCAGAGATTTTGAAGGAATGATCAAGCGGTATCGATGAAACCCTGATCAAGAAATTAGCCGAAAATTGCGTAAGTCGGGCTGAAGGACTTTCGAACCCTTAAAATCGAAAAATTAGGAAATAATTAAAAATCTGAATTAATTACATCCATTTATTTTTAAAATCAATGGGTAAGATGAGTCCACACTGTCTCACCTAGGGAGGGTGGTCTCATTTGAACCAAATCCTATATATATATATATATATTAAATTAACGAAAAACTTTAAATTGTAATTAGATTATTTTTGGAAATGTTTATTTATTTTTACACGTTTATGATAAGGTGGGATACCAATTTTTCTTTCTTTTTTTAAGCCAGGCTTTCGGTAATTATTTTTGTATTTATTAACATTTGGCACCAATGTGTGTTTTGATTATTTTGGGAAATATTGAAAAATAAAAAACAATTCGATTGTTTAATAAATAAATACAACGATTGAAATGTCAAGCGAATGGAAAGTTTGTATTTAAATTGATATTTTGGTGACCGATAGACACCCATCAACTTATTTATGCTATTTTCCCTATATTTGGCATATTTGTACATGTAAAACCGAAATCGAAAGGTCAAACTTTCCCAATTTATTGTATATCTTTACATCCGATAGACAACAATCAATTTATTTATGTAAATCGAAAGGTCAAACATTCCCAATTTATTGCATATATGTACATGTAAATCCGATGGGCAACAATCAATTTATTTATGCTATTTTTTTAAGGTCAAACATTCCCAATTTATTGTATATATGTAACCGTAAATAAAAAATACTTGAAATCAATTTTAGCAACTATGTATAATCAATTTATTTATGTTATTTTTCAAAGTCAAACATTCCCAATTTATTGCATATATGTAACCGAAAATAAAAAAATTCTGGAAAAAAATAAAAAAATTATAGAAATCGATTTTAGCAACTACGTTTAGGCGGAAAACATATTTAGAAACCATTTTGCTTTTATATATATATATATATAGATTCCTGGTATTCTTGTTCATTCTATTTTAATTTTTAAGTAATCATATAACTATGAATGGTTAATTAGATCTTTCACCCAATTGAGTAGAATATGCACAATTTGAGAAAGTGTAGTGGGTCAAAATAGTATGGAAATAAATTTGATGGTCCTAAATTAAATCTTTGGACTATGACCATTGGGCGACCTCTACATTTCAATAAACACAAACCCTAGTCCTTAAATTTTTCATTCCGCTGCCATAGAAATGTCATTTGCACTTTTCCCTCTTCATCCGCTGCCATGGAAGGTTCAGAGTTATCTCTCTCTCTCTCTCTCTCTCTCTCTCTCTCTCTCTCTCTCTTGTATGTACCTCTGTATGTTCTATATGGTGTGTGAATGGTCAACCCTTAGTTTTCCCTACATTTTTATTACCTTTTTATGATTTTTACCAAGCAACCATATATTTGGAAGTTCAAATATTTGTTGAATGTCGCTTCGCATAATTGTGGTCGTTATTTCTATTGATATGATTATTGAAGAATTATATGTGATACAAAGTCTTTACGCTGGAGATATTTTGGGGCTTGTGTAAAGTACGATTTGTATGCAATGTGAGAACATGTCCCGTGGATGAAACATTTAGTAATCTGAAAACTGTGCATACAATTGGTGCTCCCTCTTGCAAGTTTGTTTTGCAGGAGGTTGAGGGACCATCTTATTATTGATATGCCAGGTAGAAAATAGGCTTTCTGAGGGACATGTATTTTCATCTCACCATCTTCTTTTTTTTTTTTTTCACTGTTCCTAATTCACTTTGATCATTTTTCTCACTCCCCTAAGGTGGTATTTTTTTATTGGTTTTTTTCTTTTTTCCTAAACTTGTTCAAGATTACAACCATTTCCTATTGTTGAGTCAAAATGACTAATTTTGCTCAAAATTCCCCACCATCTTTTTGGACTAGTCTATTAATTCTCCCTTGCTCTAGGAAAATGTCAAATCAGATAATTGTAAGGTTACATACATATATATGTATATGTTATGTAGAAATCAAACTAACTTTATACTCAGTAGTATCATGCTTGATCTGTATTAGTACAGTCAAAAGAGTTTCTTGCTTTGTGGAAGAGCAACTGGAAGGCATCTCAGTGGAAGAGCAGGTCCCATCACGTGAGGAGTGAAACAAGGACTGGTATGTTGATCCATGGGGAGAGGAAGCACAAGAATTCCTCCCAGCTTTGTGGCCCTCTTCTTAATGTTGTTCCTCTTTTTGTGCTTCCTCTTCATATGGATCAACATATCAGTTCCTGGGGCAGGACATTCAGATTCCCCACTTGTTCCGATGCTAGGACCTGCTAGTCCCATGGATCATCCCGGTCCGAGATCAATACCGTCCACACTCAAATGTTTCGATAGGACACCTGAGACCACGTGACGTGACCTGAAGGAGGAGAATGGCAGCGCAACTGTACTCTGCTATCTTAACGAAATATTATGTTCAAACATAATTTTAATCATGTATATAGATGCAAATCATGATGTAAAATCTTGTTTCAGAATTTCTTTTTCGTATTTGTATAATTTATCAGACAGGAGTGGGCTTGCAATTCAAAGTTTATGTGTTTCAGATCATGGTTCAGTAATACTTGCGCCACCTTTCTTGTTTTCTAAACTTCAGCTATAAGAAGCTTAGCCTTTGTGCATTGTATCCAGGGTAGTACATTGTGCAGATCATGGTATTGTATATAAGACTGGCACATTGTTTTGGCATTGTGTCCAGATATGTATATTTTCCCTTATATTGGCATTTACCCAACTGAGTTTGGTATTGAACATGGATAAGTGATTTTAGGTTTGTATGATCATTTCACTCAGGCTATAATATTTTTCTTTGTCGGATTTTGCTTCTGTTTTCTGAATGGCAATCGACCGGTTGTACGAACATTCCAACACAAAATTCTGTGCTTTGGCAACTCTTCCTTGGAAATCTATCAAGATACTTTCTTGGTTAATTATTCTCTACAGATATTTCTATTGCATGAATTATTATTAGGTATTTCCGGATTCCCTTATTTTATGATGTTTTAATTTGACGATGCATATTGCAGGTGCTTGTGCATATCGGTCACAAGGTGATGTGGTGGTAATATTAATGTTACACTAGATGTATGATATACTCGATATATAAATGAAAGAACAAGTATTACATTTTATAGAAAAATAGGACACTCCGATGATAGATTTATTTTACACTAGGTGTTATTGATCGTTGGTGGTTTTTATTGCTTAGTGTTTAGGTTTCTACGTTATAGTAGTTTTATGGTTTGTCTACTTGGTTTCCACTTTATTATGCTTACTTTAGTTGAAGTCTAGAGTTCGTAAAAAGAACTAATAATACCTCAATGATCTTCACACGAATGCAATTATTCACTTTATTATTGAATTGTTAATGTCCCCAAATAAATACCAATCAAACATCAGTTATTTAAAAAGAAACACTGATAAATGATACGATAAATCACCCAATTGAGAGCAAGTACATGATAAATCACCCAAACCTGATTTAGGCGCTATTAAATCAAGCCCACGAAATTGTTATCTAAAAAATAAATGAAAAAGTAAAATATTACATAATAAACCAGGAACATTGGGCACCTGAACATCAAACCTAAGACACTAATCAACTTATTAGAAACCTTAAGGGGAAATTACATGGAATACACTCGACTTTTGTATCCTTATCACACAATACGCTCCAATTACTCTCGTGCCTATTTTTTGACTTTTGTACCTAAAATTTCTTTTTTTACGCTCCTTGCTATTTTTTGATTATTTTTTTTTTTTCGTTTTTTTTTTGTTCTGCATTGTTTTATATGTTATATAAGTTGTTTCGATGTTGTTTAAATTTGTTTCTTTGTTGTTTCTATGTTGTTTCTTTGTTGTTTCGATGTTTCAAAACAAATTTAACCATTTTTTCTGCTGTTTTTATTCATATATTATTTTGTACGTTGTTTCTATTGTTTCGGTGTTGTTCTATAACATTTTTAATGTCGTTCTAATAATATTTTTGTTGTTTTCATGTAGTATTCAATGTGTAAATACATTTTTTTGCCTATTTTTAAGCTCCTTTTATTCATGTTGTGTTTTAAATATTTTTTCGTTGTTTCTGGTTGTTTTCCATACCATTTTTAATGTTGTTATGATGTTTCTTTGTTGTTTCAATGAAGTTTTCAATGTTTAAATACAATTTTTACCTATTTTTATTAAAAGAAAACATGTTAGAAACAATGTTGAAACACGAAACATGTTTGAAATATGTTTGTAACAATGTTGAAACAAAGCGTAAAAATTTTAATTTTTTTTGGAGCGTATTGTTGTGTAAAAAAAAGAGGGAGATATAAATTTAGGTAAAATTATACCGGAAGATAAAAAAAACGACATTTATTGACTTAAAAATATGGGTATTTCTGTCAATTGCCCAAACCTTAATGTAATGGTTCATCGTATACTTTGTTGTGTTGATTTTTGGGCTAATTTTGAACCCACAACTCTACTATGGCACAAGAAAGTTTTATCTCAAAGGTTTTTGAGGTTGTGGGCCCAAACTGCTGTCTCAAGTATAAGGCTTATGAAGCCAAACTTTTCAACTGTAATTTGAGTTGACTACTACCCAATTATAATTCTTCTTAAATATCCTTGAGTTCAACCTTTTTAACTAGGTCAAATTTAATGTACACCCTTAGTGGGAAGTTCAATTTTCACATAGCAAAATACAAAGATATAATTATTATTTATTATTAATTGTAAAATCTAAAACTTTGGAATTAAAGTGTCGCTTTAACTATGAGACCAACAAAAATAGTGGCCCATGAAGTCAAAATATTCATCCCTTTATATGCTGTTAGCCCAAACACAGGTTAGTTATAAACGACGAATTTGATGAAAATGATTATGATTTTGCTAATTAGTAGCTAGGCCAAGTTAATTGTGGATTGTTTGGCGGTCCTCAAAAAGTACACGCAAATGCCATTTTCTTACCACAAACTCACCAAGACTCTTATTTTCTTGCAAACAAAGTGGTCAAATTGCAAATTATACCTATTGTATTGCTACTTTCCCCAACTCACTCTATCAAACAATCCCTCCTAGGAAGCTAGCGATTTTGTAAAAATATCCGCTAATTGATCTTGAGATGGAACAAAAGATATCTCAATTTTTCGTTTTGAAACACAATCCCTTTGAAAATGATGTTGAACTTTTGCCTCAATACGAGCTCGGTTAGGCATAATGTATATTGAATAAGGTCTATGATTGCAATTTGTATGTTTTTAAAACTTTGGGGTGAAAAATTGGATTTTTGGTGCAAAATTCGGATAGAAAGGCGGTGCTCGGGCACGGCCGATCGGTCGACTGTGCGTGCAGAACCGTCGCCCTAAACGTCGACAGTCGCCCTCACGGTTTTGAGTTAAAAATGTTTCGTCCTTCAAACTGTCATTTTGGTTCTTTTCTTCCAAAATCGAACCCTTCGCATTTTTCACACACAATTCACTCAAAATGATTTTCTTCTTATAAAATCTATATTTTTGAGTTTATGTAACTTATATTTCATCATTATTATCCGGCTTCTCCGATTAATTAGTAAGAATTTCTCCTTTTAATCTCAATTGGGTTGAACCCTTGAGAATGTGCTCATATCTTGCTATTTTGATGGAATTTGTGTATTAGGGTGTTGTATATGATGATTGTTGATGGATGAATGTTGTAATATTGTAATTGGTGATGAAAATTTTTGGCTTAAATGAAATGCAAAGGCGTTATAAATCTCTTGTTTTAACCATCGTGCGTAGATAAAACACACACACAAATATGGACTTAGAGGGTGTTTGGCTAACTTTAGTTAAAATAATAATAATCTCAACATCTGATAATATATTTTCTGAGCTTATAAAATATTTTAAAGTAAGTTGTTGAGGTGTTTAGATCAAACTAAAATGATGGAACTTTTAAATGTCAGTAAATAACAATTTTGTAATAAAGACAATTAAAATAAGATCTAATTTTATCAAATGTTAGGAGATATAAAAACAACTTTTAAGGTCCTAACATATTAATTTGGGAGCTTACAATTTTTTAAAAAATATTATCAAACAGGTTTATATATAGTGCTTATAAACTCTCAACTTTGAAAAACATATAATTACAAATATACCTCTGATAGCCTAATTACAATAAACTCTAATTATCTTTCAAAATTACAAATACTTCTTGAGGACTCAATTTGTAAAATAGACACAAGAGGGTCTTTGTAATTTTAAAAGATAATTTGTTTTATTGTAACTAGGCTAAACTTTTAAGATTTTATTTTTCTTTTTTTGTGATTATCCCTAAGCTCAGCTTAGTCTTTTCAATTATGTCTAAATAAACAGTTTATGTTTGCCTGCCAAATTTCAGTGAAATGTCTATTTTTTTGGCATGTAGAAATTGTTGACTTCTAAGAAGTTCAAACATTGTCCATGCACCCTGGAAGCAAAGAGCTTGTAAATGGAAAAGGAATAGGAAAATAAGGAAAGGTCAACCAGAGATTAGGTTTCATTCAATTTTCCTAATTTACTGAAGTCAAATAAGATTTTTATTTTAAATTTTTGAATATTCCTGTCTGCCTTGAAGTTATTTTTTTCGTTCTTATATTGCTAACTGAATGCTCTTATTTCTTTTGGAAAATCCAAAAATTTCATTTTCTTTCCTGTGATGGGAAATTTTATTTCTAAATGTGGTGTCACTGGCCTTAATAAGGACAAAATAAAAATATTCAAAGTTTTTCAAATTTCTGTTCTTATTTAAAATTCGGAAAAAATTGGAACATTCCAAAGGGACAAAGTGGTAAAATCCAAATTCCAAATCCAAGAATGTTGAACTTCTTTATCCATTGTTATTATTTTTTCCCTATCTGTGTTAAGACTAATTAAACCATCACAGAAATATCTATTATGGATATTGATAATGTTCTTCTCTATTTCTTGAGATAATGCTCTTCTCTGTTTCTTGGGATATATGTCTCATATACATGAGTATATTTCCCAATTTTTTATATAAGTTTTTCCGAACAAAATTTCGTCCCTTAGATGTGAGTTTATAAGTTTAAGGAAAATTTATAGAAAAACACATTTCTTTAGTTTACTAAAATAAAAATAAAAATAACTTAGGTATTTAATGAATAATATTTCATAAACTTATGATTTTAAACATAACTATTAACTTACAATATTAGTAAAATTTATTTTAACTTAAATTATTAACTAAAAATTATTAAACAGAAAATATCAACTTAAATTATGATTTTAAATGTTTATAGTAATTGATCTTTGCTATAAGATGTCGATCACTCCAAGTTAAGAAAATTGAATCGGCATCTAAGTTCACCACTTATGTCCAGGAACCGACTTAGTGCAGGAGTTGAGTCAATCCAGGAGTCAAGAAATCTTTGAGTGGAAACTAACTTGCAACACACAGACAAAGTTAGAAGGCCCCGAGATTGTCCGATGGAAGCCCCTCCGATATGCTTAAGTTAGCATTGTAGGAGAATAAATTCAGATGAAGAGAATGTAAAAAAGAGTAATTGATCCATATACTTACAAATGATTAGTGAGAGACCTTTTATACGTGTGATGATGGGCCAAATGAGCTTAATATAATAATGTGGCATTGGGGCAATAACTGTTCATGAATTAAACTTCATAGGTTGCTTAATAATATTTATGACGCAATAATAATTAATAGTATTTGGGCAATAATTAGATAATTTCAAAATTAATAAATCCTTAAATAATAAAATAGGGGAAATCAATTTTAGCCCCCATAGTAACAGGGGGCTCTCGGCTTCTCGGCTAATAATCTATTATTATTATTATTATTATTATTATTATTATTATTATTATTATTATTATTATTATTATTATTTTTCCTTTTTTTTCTATTTTCACAAAATAAAAGGGCCAAATGTGAAAAAGTGTTATATCCACTTCTCATGCAGATAATGCTGTCATGAAAGTAGCTAGGTACATATGTGTGAAAAAAATCATGCATGTTTAATATTGGTAAACAAGCAATAGCATAAGCCCCCATTAACTAACTTCTTCTTCAATACCATATTTTTCCTTAGTTGTAACATACCTGAAGAGTCAACTACCACCCAAACATTTTCTTCCTTGTCTAACATTTTGAAAATCAGAAATCCCCACAATTGATTAAAGAATAGGCAGCAGCCATTGATCTGTTACTATATAAACATAAATATCTTTGCTTATCATCAGATATGCCCCAAATTCACAAATAATATTATTACACTTTTCTCTACTTAGCTCCAAACTACATTACACATAAAACAGAAAAAAATATTCTCTCCATTTTGAAGAACTTACAGAAAAAGAAAAGAAAAAAGAAATGAGTCCGAGAAGAAATTATTTATTTTTCACAGTTTGATGATCATTTTGTTATGTTGTTCATCCTCTTGTTTTGGGAGAAAGGGTGGCCATGCAAAAGAGTAGGCCGCCCAAAACCTGCATTATCTTCACATACGCCTTCTAATCAACAGGTTCTCATCAATGTTGATGATTTTGGAGCCATAGCTGATGGCAAATCAGACAATTTTCAGGTAATTAAATTCTATAAGAAGCAACACATTTTATTGGTAGATTTACATGTTGTAGTAATGTATTCATTGTTCTGATTATTTATTTAATGTAGTGTCTTAATTATAAGCTCATCTTTTGGGGTGAAAGGGGAGAGGAGTGTAATTAATTATGTTGATCATTAATTATAGGGATAATTACAAAAACTACCCCTGAGGTTTGGGTTAATTGCAAAAAGAAAGGCAGAGATTTTTAAAAATTATAAAACACGCTTTAAGGTTTGATTATGTATTACACTTTATCCCCTTCACAAGCAAAAATATTTCAAAGTAGCATCTATAAAAATATTACAATTTCTCCTTACAATTAACAAAGTATCAAAACTAAAGGGTTTTTTTGTAATTTTTAAATATCTAAGTTTATTTTTTCTAATTAACACAAACCTCAAGGGTAGTTTTCGTAATTATCTGTTAATTATAACAACCTAACTTTCACTTCAATAATTTTGTAGAGAATATATATCTCTTAATATTTTCATGCATTAATTATTGGATAGGATGTAGTTGAGGTATAGTTTACCATGAAAAATGTTAATTATTTCCTAATTAACCCTTCAATTAATTGTAAGTAAAATTGTGTTGTTGTTTATTACTTGGTACAGGCATTCAAGAAGGCTTGGGACAAGGCTTGTAATTCTTTGGAATCAGCAAAAATTGTGGTGCCCAAAGGAAACATTTACTTTGTGAAGCATATTAATTTTACTGGTCCTTGCCACTCTGCAATTTCTATGGAGGTAACTTAATTTTATATACATGCATAGTAATTGCATATGCACACAGAATTTTTACAACAAAAATTAAAATAAGATCACACTAGATATATAATCGACGTCGTTCTGTTCAGTCTGTAATCAAGATTTGTTTGGATGTTTTTTCTTCTGAATTTTGTAGATCCAAGGAACAATAAAGTCTTTTCCTCAAATGTATGATATCCCAAGAAGACTTTGGATAAAGTTTGAAGATGTAAGAAATATTGATGTTTTTGGTGGTGGAACCATAGATGGTAATGGTGAAGTTTGGTGGAAAAATTCTTGTAGAGTCAAGAAAACTAAGGTATATATATATACATACATCAAATTTCTATTTTAATTAACATTGATCCACAGTAATTTTCATAATATGAATTTTAAGGAAATAGATATATTGCTAAATACTATATTGACAATTCTCTTCTTGTCTCTTTTGAAGCCTTGCCAAAGCCAAAATGCACCAACGGTATGTTTGTTAGCTCTTTCTTTTTGTTACCCAACTTAATTACAAAAATACACTTCGCGTTAATCTAATTACAAAAATAATCTGCTATCGTTCAAAATTACCATTACTCTATAAATATCGTTTCAGTTTTACAATCTTCACCCGCAATAAAGGGGTATTCTTTAAGCAAATACAAACCTCAAAAGAGAGTATTTGTAATTTTGAAAGATAACTGAATTTTTCTGTAATTACGCTAAACTTTAGGAGTAGTTTAGTTTTATGATTTACTCGTGTTACTCAAATCTTACACAAACAAGAAATTTTCTGGACAGGATCTTTAATTTAGTTTATTGTTTTTTTCCCCAACAGGCTCTAACATTTAAAAATTGCACAAATATGAGAGTAAGCAGTTTAAAGGTAGTAAATGCACAGCAAATGCAAGTGAATTTTCAAGACTGTAATGGTGTGGAAGCTTCAAAACTTTTAGTAGTTGCACCAGAAGAAAGCCCCAACACAGATGGAATTCATGTCACAAGGACATCCAATATTAATATTCTTGATTCTGTAATAAAAACAGGTATTTAACTAAAGTGACTGCAGTAAAATTTTGTTGTGCATTCAGTTAGTAATTTGTAACTTTTTTTTTTTAACCTAAACATGATATAACACAGTACTGATGATTTAATGAGTTTTTGGTTTGAATTAGGTGATGACTGTGTTTCCATAGTAAATGGTTCAAGAAATGTTGAAGTGAGAAACATTGTGTGTGGACCAGGTCATGGAATCAGGTAATTTAATTTGGTACCAATTTCATGTCCATATATTATTTAATATTTGTATACTATATATATATTAATGCTTCAAATTCTTGATTTTTGCAGCATTGGAAGCTTAGGTGAAGATAACACAGAGAATTATGTTTCAGATATTTTTGTGAAGGGGGTAAAGTTGACAGGAACTACCAATGGAGTAAGGATAAAGACTTGGCAGGTTGGTAATTCACATTTTATCTATATATATATATATATATATATATACGTTTGATGTCCAAATATAATTTCACAATGCAGCCACAAGATTCATGTAATGGAAAATATATAAAGGCATAATTTCTGTGAAATAGCAATGAAATGAAAACTCACATGCCGAACATACTTTTTAAGTTTTTTCTTTTTCTTTTGAGTACAAATCATGGGAGGGGAGGGAGTTAGGTGGGAATCAAACTCAAACACATGTCTAAGATTTACAAACGTCTTACCACTAGGCTACTAAACAATTCCCATATTTTTCGGTTTCTATGTATCTATTTCGTTTATAAATACCTTGATATAGATTTAATGGATAATTACAAAAAAAAAACCTAACCATTGACATAAAAAAGCCCTCGTGTTTCACTTGTCTTAAATTTAAGGGTAATTTAATATTTCTATAAATATTATAGATTTTTGAAATATGTTTTTGCTCATAAAGAGGGAAAATATAAGAAGAAACCAAAACTCAAAGGGGTTTTTGTAATTTCTAAAAGCCTCCTTTTTTTTTTTGGTAATTAGCCCGAATCTCAAGGGAATTTTTGTAATCATCCATAGATTTAATTTAAATTTGGACTCGTAAAGAGAGATAGACACACGTGATAATTAGAATTGGATGTAACACTAGATTAAAACACTGACACTGAATATAAATGGTTGGACAAAATGATATTTTTTTTTTTCTTCACATTCTAAATTACGTCAATGTTGAATGTGCAAAAGTATATTCTTTGGCAATTGCTAACACATATTTTTGTGCAGGGTGGACGAGGAATTGCAAGGAACATAGTGTTTGAAGATATTGAGATGAGGAGTGTTTCCAATCCCATAGTCATAAATCAGAACTATTGTGATAAAAATAAAAAATGCCAAAAACAGGTACGATTTGTGTAATTCAAGTACGTACACTATTAATACTAGTTTGAGAGACAATAATAAATACTCTTTTTCCTACCTTAAAAAATGTAAACTCATCTCTCATATTAACATAATCCCTTTTTCTAATTTTTCTTTTGATGAATATAATTTGCAGAAATCAGGAGTGCAAGTAGAGAATGTAATATACAGAAACATAAGAGGCACAAGTGCTTCAAAGGTGGCAATAAATTTCAACTGCAGTGACTCTGTTCCATGCAGAAATGTTGTAGTGGAAAATGTCAAGTTAAGTGCCCAATCAAAGGGAGATAAAGTTGAAGCTTTTTGCAGCCATCTCGCAATGCAAACTGTGAAGCTCAATTCTAATCCAACTTGTTCTATGCAGAAAAATTAAACCAATTGCACTTCTTATTGGTAAATAGTGTCAATTTTATATATAGGGATTTGATTGGTTTAGTGTGTTTTTTTTAATAATTAATGGGAGATAGATGTATGGCATTTTTTTGGGGAAAAAGTAGAAAATAGTAAGAGTAGCTGTAGATTAGTGATAGTACCTTTTGTTATGGCAAAAGAAAGTGAATCTTTTTTTTATTGTTTTTGATGGATTAGAACCAATACTCTTCTCATGAATTTTCAAGGAAAAAATACAAGAAGGTTACACATTTGTATGCTTTTTAATGTTGGAATTACAAATTGAGGTGAATCGGTTATATTTATCTGCAACAGAATCTAGAGGACAACGTCCCAATTGGGAGGGAATCCCTTATTACTTTAAAAAATATGATCTTATTTTGATAACCTCCTTTAGACTTTAACATTGAACATTTTAATCACAAAAATTCCACTAACATCTTATAAGGTATTTCATCTTATTCAAAGCAAACACTTCAACAAAAATAAGATCTAACATCTGGTAACTTATAAGCTTTAAAAAGATTAGGTCTATTTTACTGGGGGTTTGTCGAAGCAAATTATTTGGAGATGTAATTTTAGGTTATCTGTGATCAGGTCAAATACTGTAATAAGGGTGCGTTTGGGTTTGGTGACGGGCCTTTATAAGGCATTGTGTGAAATGCCATGATTGCATTCTCACTATTTCCTTTGTTTGGAAATGATGTTTATGGCCCAGTATTACCCGTCCAGCCATGAATTTATCCTATACCGATTTGATAAACTATCTAACCCCATAAACTATCTAATACCATGTTTTCCCACCTTAGCAATAGCCATTTCTGCCCATGAATTGCATTGTTGCTGCCCCTGTTTTCTGCTAAAAGATTTTGTGTTTATTGTTTTAAAATATTTAGGGGTAAGTTAGTGATTTCACAATATTATCCTACATAATCAATAATGCCAAACAAACAAATGCATAAAAATATGAAAACATTAAACATCTCAATCCCAATTCCCAAACACAGAATTATACCAAATTATATAATCAATGAACAGTACAACCATAACAAATCCAAAAAATTTATGACAAAGACTTGTGTGAGACGGTCTCACGGATCTAAATCCGTGAGATGGATCTAAACCAAGTCCGCTATCGCAATTTTGAAAAAATAACCGCAGCCAATTCTGTAAATATGAGAGAACGGGAATTGACGTGGCCCATAATAAGAAATAGGCCCGCTTAGACATATAGGAGGCTACTTGCTTAAGATTCCATATTTTTTTTTTTTTGGATGAGATGTTGTAACCATATTTCGCCGTGTGTAGTGCCTCAACATGTCCCAAAAGTGGTGTATACTAATCCGTAGGGCCAGGCCGGAGTTGGAGCCCCACCACAAAAGGATCTTGTCTGACACCATTAGGTCCTGGGTTCAATCTCTCCAAATGATATTTACTAGAACCATGCCTCTCAAAAAATCCTCCATACGCGTAGGGCCAAGCGGTGTATACTAATCCGTAGGGCCAGCCGGAGTTGGGGTTTCTTGTGGTGGGGACCCAGCGATCTCTGTGTGGGGCGCTAGTATAAAAGTTTACCCTCCAAAGTTTTAACCAGGGTGGCTTAGCCCACTGGTCACCACAAGCAATTGTGGGATGGAGGTCGGGGTTCAAATCCTGCTCCATCAAATTGTTTGTGGGGTGGAGGTCGGGGTTCATCCCTACTCCATCAAATTGCTCCTGGGGCATATGCGAGTGGTGAAGATTTGGTGGGAACTCATCTTTGAATAGCATCCGTGTGGGTTCGATTCGGGAGAGATCGTTATTAGTAGATTGGGGGTCGAACATAATTTGTTCTCTTTACCTGGAGGATCTGTTGTACGTCAATGAGACCCGTCGTCGAAAACCGACCATCGTGCACATCCCGCGTTTACCTTGGCAAAGCAGAATGAGGAGCCGGAGTCGTTGTCTCAGTATAGTCGGGCGTAAGCACTCGCCGAGTTAAAAAAAAAAAAAAAATGTCCCAAAAGTGTTTGCAAAGACGGTACTGCAAGTACTTGTTATAATATGCAATTACATTTGTAATTACTAATTGTAATAATGACATATAATTAATATATGTAATTAATTATAATAATTAACTAATATTAAGTAAAAACATTTTAAATAATAAAATAGAAGTATAATATAAGTTGTAATAAAATATAAGTACTTAATAATCTTATAAAAAAGTAAACTTGTGATGATAAAAAATAAATTAAATTCATTAGGTGTAGTGATTTATAGCTAAATATAAAATTTGGTGTAAAAATTATACACCAAATTTATATTTATAGGTTTGAGATAACCTTAGACATTTCTATCTAGTATTTCTTTATGGCAAAAACTTATATAAAAGCGTCTCACTCGTCTGAATCCACTCATGTGATATTTTTGCGATTTTGGGGGCAATGATATTTTTGTAATATTAGAGCCACAAAATAGTATCTCTAGGGGTGTTGTCATTTTTGTAATATTATGTGGTGACAAAGTATCACTTTAGACTCGAAAAGTATCAGTTTTTATTAAAAAAATATCGTTTTTACTCTAAAAAATATATGTTTTCAAAGTAATTTTTTTGGGGGTGGTGACAAATTACCACTTTCTTTTCTTTTTTCGACAAAAGTACCACTTAAGACTCTAAAAGTATCACTTTTACTTTAAAAAATATAGGCTTTTAAATTAATAAAAATGATTATCTACTTGCAATGTTTTATATAACCTTATCTAACAGTATCACTTTTTGTTAAAAAAGTATCACTTTTATCTAAAAAGTATATGTTTCCAAAGTAACAAAATTACATTAGTAATTCCCCTTGATATAGTATCACTTTAGACTCGAAAAGTATCATTTTTTATTAAAAAAGTATCACTTTACTTATTATCTATTTGCAAAGTTACATACAACCTTGTTTAATAGTATCACTTTTTATTAGCAAAAGTATTACTTTTACTCTAAAAAATATATATTTTCAAAATAACAAAATTAGTAATAGTAGTTTCCCTTAAAAGTATTGGTTTTTGCCTGAAAAGTATTGATATTTCCCTGGAAAGTATTATTAATGATTATCGAACCAGTTTTGCAATATTTTTTCTTTTTCGTGTTTTTCAATCAACTACAACCAGATTCATTCCGAACAACGTGACGGTGTAAATAACACAAAAATTGGAAATGTGTTGAACAATTTTTATTGTTTTTCTTTCACGATGTCCACATCTCGGCAAAAAAATCCTCCGATTTCTCCTTCTATTTATCTTCTCCATCATCTCCAACGTGTTGCAAAGGCACCCTCCAGGTTTCATTTTCGAGAATGGACGATTGAATGCTATGCATGAGCCATTAACAATACTATATTCCAAACAGACTTTTCCTCAAAAAACCCTGCGCACAGTGAACTTGGGATTATTTTATTCTTTTCAAAAGAGTTACAAGATAGGAGGCCCAAATTTACAGAACCAGTTGAATAAATCCGATAATTCCTTTTCTCTTAGGGTTGAGTTGAGAGTCCTTTAAAGAGAGAGAGGGACGTGAATAGGAGACTGAATTTGGGGCTTCTTTTTTTTTTTAATTGGGTTCGGGGTTGAAGTTGGGGCTCCGTCTCACGGATCTAAATCCATGAGACGGTCTCAAGAGACTTGCCCAAAATTTATAAAATCCCATCAATAAAAGCAAACGAGCCCTAAGGAAACGTAATCCACTAAAACAAAAACCTAGTTGGGGTTGCTACCGAAATTCAATAGCATCAAAACTATATAACGACAGATACCAGCTTATTTACCAAATTAGATAACAAGAAAGCCTACACCATATTATAGAAGAGCATATAGTACCATAATTTTAATTGATAATCTTAGTGATAATGCCATCAGAGTAATTATGTACCTAACTTTTGTTACTTTGTACATGAAATGGGAAAACAGAAAATGCAATTTGCTCCATCAGCAAAGCCCCCCTCCCCCACTCAGGAAAACACACAAGCAACGGGAGAAAAGAACGTGGCTAAATTATTTTTCCACAAGTGTAGCTGGATTTAACTATATACAAATTTTACTATTTTCTTAAAATATCAAATAAGACTTGCCTTCATTTCTGCGCTGCTTGGTGTACACAAGTTCTCAGATCCACCCTCCAAGTTTGACGAGCCATCAGCAACAGAAACTCCTACATCTACCAAAAGATCGTTAATTTGCTCGGCATTGCGATCCTCATCACTTCTATCATGAATCGATGAAGCTTCAGTAATAGACTCTGCTGCTCCATCTAAAAGAGCTTCAAGGGGAGACTTATTACTACTATACTGGTCAGAAGTGAATTTCACTTCTAAAATAGGAAACTCAAAGTCCAATAAAGAAGCACACGAAGATTCAGAGACATTATTATGAGTACCATCTTTGGAGCACCTATTTTCTGCAACATAGTTTTCTAAAACTTCAGATACACTCTCAGCAACATGTTTCAAAACCTGTTTTGAAGCAATGTCCTCATCATCAGGGTTAAAACTAGTTGTTTTTCCCGGGTTAGTTTTATCATAAAAATCGTGCCTGCCGGTTTCTGATGAGTACTTGTCTAGATCAGGTGTAGAATCATTACAAGCCTCCACAGGATTGAAACTAGCATCAGTTTCAAAATAACTTTCTATTGTATTTACTTCAAAACTTCCATTGAATTTCCCGTTACCAAGGCATGTTCTACTTTCCTCGACAGAAGCAGCAACCTCAGATGCCGACTCAAAGTCGAAGGTATTCAAGTTTTTATCAAAACCATTAGAGACTGTAGAATTATGTAGACTTTTGCTTTGACTGCTAGGAGAAACCACCTCATCGCCATGGTCCTGTTAAATCGTTTTCAATTTCAGAAGCCATATCTAAAGAAGTCTGGGTATAATTCAAATGCTCCTCATTGCCAATTTCCTCTTCAGTAAACTCAGGAGCCCTAAATGTACGCGAAGACTCTCTTTTGACATTTTCCGCAGCAGGTATTTCTTGAGCTTTGATTTGACAAGACTCAGCATTTTCTTGATATTGGTTTTTCTCATCAACTTTAACGGAAATACCAGGAGGTGTTCGAGTATGTTCAGAAGGATGAATTATAGCAGTAGATAAAAATCCATTAAGCGCTGCTGCTAAAGCATCATCAACTGATAAAGTTTTCTTTGGTTTTACGCATGTCAATTCCTTCAGTGGTTCCAAATCATCATTGTCTTCTTCATCTTCAGCACATGGAAACTCGGTGCGCTAACAACAAGGCTAGGATGAAAATTTGCATCACGGATAACTCGGGTATGTTATTACATGAGAAATTCTTTTCTTCAATTTCTGATGCCCCACAAGCTGGAAAATCACTTTGCTCATTGTGGAATGAGCTTGAGTTCGATTGACTGCATGAAAATGAAGGAGCAGAGATTCTTGTGCAATGTGGCAAACCAAAATGGTTAGAATTATCAGCAAGTTTTTGGAGTTGATACTCGACCTGTTGAAGCCTTGCCTCTATGCTTTCTATGGGCTTCATCAATTTTTCTTCAAACCTCAAGCAAACATCTTCCACTCTGCTCACTCGAGAAATAAGCTGTTCCAAAGCTCTTTCAAGATGTCCTGGCGGTGAATCATTTATGTTTATAGGCTCAACATATTTTGTTGCCAAAGTGTGTTCCTGAAGTTCAGCAAACTTAGCTGCATCCGCAACACGTTTTGTTGCCAAAGTGCGTTGCTGAATTTCAAAAGAGTTAGCTGTATCATTCTCAAGTTCTCTCGTCTTCGCATATGGTTGATTAAGTTGGTTTTTTTCTAACCCAACATCAGTTTCATCAATTCTTCTAGACCCAGTTTCGGTCTTATTATCCTTAAGCACTTCATTAGAAGCGTGCTTGTCTTGAACTTGGCGTACAGCTGATTTTGATATTTGCAGAAGAGTTGGGACAAACATGGCCATTAGAGAACTTTGAGCGGAGCTTCCTGCCAACACTGCCTCATTTCCCGAATCAGTTGACTCCACAGGGTCCACAAATACATATACTTAAATGGCCGACATATACATGACTTTTGTCCTGAAGTGACAGCAATCGAATTGTGAGCACCGAGCAAGGATCTGCATCACTTATTTGTGCTGTCGCCTCATAAAGATCCTGCATATAAGATTAATGATACCTTGTGAATTTGTTGCCAATACAGAAAAACTTTCTTTTATTTGTCTTCCTTTTCATTTTCTCTTGTTTTATCATCTTCATCCTAGACACTATCAACCAAATCAGAAACGTGGTTTACCATTATAACCGGATAGCTTATGGCTTCTGAAGACGAACAATAAACAAAGATGTAAAAACATGATTTTTTTTTTTCCACTGCTCACGGGAAGGAACACGTCTACTTGATATCAAGCACAGACTGATGAATAAAATTGAAAATTTCACAAATGCATAATCAATGAAGTAAAATATCCACAATGATCAATCTCCCTCATGAGTAGCCTTGTTACTGGTGATATATGTCATGCCCCAAGACAACTAAGAAAGAATGATGGAGACGATCTCAAAAAGGTCAAATTATCCCAAGTCAAAAACAAAACAAACATTTATTTCATAACCATGAGTTCAAGTCTCCAAAATGAGCTAAAAGTCCAAAAGGAACGAAAAGCACAACACTACACAAAATATAACATCATTATATCTGACGACACTATCTGCATCCACATGCTCTTCGTAGCAGTTCCATTTTTAGTAGGGAAAATGAAAACATGAGCTATTACTCAAATGAGTGGGTGCCGTCTGTCTCAAAATCTTTTGGAGATGGAGCACTTGAAGATTTCATTCATTACATATTCCCAAGTTATAACAACGTCACCACAAATAACATCTAAGAGGAAATTTGAATGGACTTAGGAGAAAAGTCGGAAAACCCAAAGTACAAGCACGTGTAACTGCACTAGCCGGATGTTGAAGGTACGCTACTTGTCTACTTGTCTCAGGTGGTTATTTTTTATCTTGGATAGTCACATTCATTTGTTACCCAACGGCCAACATTATGCTACAAAGTTGCATCATGTTGAAAAATTATCTAATTGTTTTGAAGTTACTGCATCAGTCAGAGGTGGTAGTAGTATGGTGACAGATTCAATGTCATGATTGATGGATACATTTATTATTGATCTTGTTTTACTACCCAATGCAAGATATGAATTATTTCATGACTGAATTGGTTCTCTTATTATCACACACAAAAGGATTGCTAAGTTGAGTGGTATCACAGTTAAGTGTAAGAAAACTTGGCACTCTAGGAATCCGAGATAGGATTCTTAGCCTGTGATGGAGCTCAATACCAACGTTTAAGCTAGGATTTCTCAATATTAAGATTTAGCAGCCTTAACTAACAAAGGAGTGATTTTGGGATACTTGATTGTTAGAAGCAGTACTACCTTGCCTTAGTTTTTCTTTTGAAGTAGCTATTGTGTATTAAGTTTTGATTCACTTGGCTTATAACAAGTTCTAATATAACTAAAATAATTATGTAGGTATGGCCAAACTGAGCATCACGAGCCAGAGTGAGGAGGTAAAATGTTTTGGCTTTTAAGAGCATTGTTCAGAAGTGATAAGAAAGAAACCATAGGATCTGTAATGCAATGTATTGTGAATGAATTGTATATTCCATTGATTACAAGGTACACTTATATACAAGTTGAGAGCAACCAAAATAATGAAACTAAATCAATCGGCTAATATACGGGATTCTAATTATCTCCTAATTGATATACCATATCTACACTATATTAACACTCCCCCTCAAGCTGGAGCATATATATCAATAATGTCCAGCTTGTTACAAATATTGTTCATTCGCACTCCATTCACTGCTTTAGTGAATATGTCCCCCAACTGGTCCTCGGACTTGATATAACCTGTAGAGACGAATCCTTCTTCGACTTTATCACGAACAAAGTGGCAATCTATCTCAATATGCTTGGTTCGTTCATGAAATACTGGATTTGATGCAATGTGAAGGGCAGCTTGGTTGTCACACCAAAGTTTAGCGGGAAGAGTAAGCTCAAACCCTATTTCCTTTAGAAACTGATGTATCCATACAATCTCACAAACCGAATCAGCCATGGACCTATATTCTCGCTTCAAAGAATCGACGAGAAACCACATTTTGTTTCTTGCTTCTCCATGAAACAAGATTACCTCCCACAAAGATACAATACCCTGAAGTGGACCTTCTATCATCTTTACAACATGCATAGTCGGCATCAGAATATGATTCAATTATCCCGGTAAAACATTCTACTTTTGAATGACCATGTCGCCCATACAACAATCCACGTCCAGAAGCCCCTTTCAGATAACACAAAATTTGCTCAAGAAGTGCCCAATGACTAACAGTACGAGCAGACATAAATCGGCTAGCAACACTTACTGCAAACGCAATATCAAGACGTGTTACAGTAAGATAATTCAACTTCCCAACAAGTCTTCGATACCGCTCAGGATCATGGAACGGGGCACCACTGTCTTTTTCAAGTTGCAAGTTGGGAGCCATCGGGGTACTGCAAGGTTTAGCTCTTATTTTCCCTGTTTCCTTGAGTAAGTCAAGCACATATTTTCTCTGAGAGAGGAAGATCCCGCTCTTACTTCTCATTATTTCCACGCCTAAGAAGTACTTGAGAGATCCCAAGTCCTTTGTCTGAAAGTGGGCATGGAGGAATGACTTGAGCCCTGAAATCCCGACACTATCATTTCCTGTAATTATATATAATTAACATAAACAACTAGTAAAATGATCCCATACTCAGAGCGTTTGTAGAACACCGAATGATCAGACTTACATCTTAGTAAGCCATATTTCAGAATGATCTGACTAAATCTATCAAACCAAGCCCGAGGACTCTGCTTCAAACCGTGTAAGGATTTGCGAAGATGACATACTTTCCCATGCACCCCCTGAGCAACAAAACCAGGTGGTTGCTCCATATAGACCTCCTTTTGAAGAAAACCATGAAGAAAAGCATTTTTAATGTCTAATTGGTGCAGAGGCCAATCAAAAGTGGCTGCGAGAGATATGAACAGCCTAACAGAAGTGAGTTTGGCCACAGGAGAGAATGTCTCAGAATAATCAGTGCCATACGTCTGCGCATAACCTTTAGCGACAAGTCGAGCTTTAAGACGAGCCAGAGAACCACCGGGATTTACTTTAACTCTGAACGCCCATTTACACCCAATTGCCTTTTTGCCAACAGGTAAGTCTACCAAAGTCCAAGTGTCATTATGGTCAAGTGTATTCATTTCCTCAACCATAGCAGCACGCCAACCAGAATGGGCCAAAGCTTCACCAACGGTTTTAGGAATAGAGATAGAATCTATTTTCGCAATAAAGGAACAAGAAGAGGCAGACAAATGGTCATAGGAAACAACAGAAGCAATAGGATAGGTACATGTTTGTTTACCTTTCCGAAGAGCAATGGGAAGATCATCAAGAGGATTTGAAGGTGGTACATGATCTTCCACCAAAGCAGCATGCAAAGGACATGAATCTGTCTCCACCGCTGGAGCTGGTTGTTGGCGTCGAGTATAGACCTGAGTAATCGGGGTCGAGGAGCTTTTGTAATCGTTCGGACTGGGAGGGAATGACAGAACAGAGTAGTGGTAAGACATCATCATCCCTCTCCGGACGAGGTGACACAGAAGCAAAAAAGTATGGGAGATGCTCATTGAATGTAACATCCCGAGACACAATATACTCAGGAGAAAAACAACGATATCCTTTTTGCACACGAGAGTACCCGAGGAAGACACATTTGAGAGATTTGGGATCTAGTTTGGTGAGATGAGGTCTCGTATCACGAACACAAAGCACGTCTTTGCCAAAAATCTTAGGTGTGATGGGGAATACGCTTTTGTCGGGAAAAAGGATAGGAAAAGGGATAGCATTATCTAAAACCACATATAGCATACGATTAATGAGGAAACAAGCGAGTGAGACAAAGATCCGCCCACAATGGTATAGAACATTCGTGTGAAACAATAAAGCTCGAGCAACCTCGAGGAGATGCCGATTCTTATGTTCGCAACGCCATTTTGGGCGGGTGTGTCCGGACACGAAGTTTCATGCAAAATACCATGTTGAAGCATATAAGACTAGAATGTAGTAGACAAGAATTCTTTAGCATTATCACTGCGAAGCATTTGAATATTTGCAGAAAACTGAGTTTTAAGTTCGGTACAAAAGGAAGAGAAATGATGAAATACTTGGTGATTTTTCATAAAATAAATCCAATTAAAACGAAAAAATCATCAATAAAAATAACAAAATACTTGAATCCAGACTTAGATGACACAGAACAAGGACCCCAAATATTAGAGTGAACTAAGCTAAAAGGGGACGCAGCCCGCTTATTTATTCCAGGACTTAAATGAGTACGAGATTGTTTGGCAAACTGACACGACTCACAATATAACGACGACAAATGAGAAAAATGAGGACACATATTCTTGAGACTGTGGAGAGAGGGATGGCCCAGCGACAGCAAGATGCATCTCAAGTGCGGATGAGGAAGATGTGCCAACAAGAGACTTTGGCGATGGAGTGTCGAGAATGTAGAGGCCATCGATTCACGTCCTTTTACCAGGATCTGCTTCGTCGAAAGATCCTGAAAAACACAATAGTCAGGGAAGAATGAGATGCTACAATTCAAAGATTTGGTAAGCTTACTGACCGAAAGTAAGTTGAACAAAAAATTAGGTAAACTCAATACGGAATGTAATGAAATAGACGGTGTGAGGTGAATAGAACCAGAACCAAGGACACGTGGGGTAGACCCATCAAATAGAATAGTAACATGAGTGAAGGGTGCATGAGAATGAAATGTGGAGAAAAGATTTGAGTTACATCATATGGTCCAAAGCACCGAATCAATAACCCATTTAGATCCTTTAGAGATAAGACATGTGCAGAGTTACATGTGTCGGTCAAAAAAACAACAATGAGGTGGTGAGGTTCACGCCTCGCAAGTCTAGTATACTCCTCACTCAAAATCGTGACCATATCGTGGAAGAGGCAAGATGATGGCGGAAGAACCTTTCTGCTCCTCGCAACAAGTTGCGGACAATTATACGTAGTGTGCCCATATTCGTGACGATAAAAACACTCCACCGCATCAGACTCGGAGGTGCAAGAACCACGAGAGGTTGACCCGCCTCGAGATCCACCTTGATTACCACCACGAGAACCCCGACGAGAACCTCCACGAAAACCACCACGAGCACCACCACGACTAATAAGAGCACTATTCTGAGGGGTGGGATGGGAAGGTCAAGATCCTCGACGTAAGAAAGCAAGAAAACGTCTCCTGTAATTAAGGGATAGCAGATTCAGAGAGAAGTTGAGACTTGAAGGTGTCAAACTCAGGACGTAACCTAGTCAAAAAACTCATAACGGCAATTTGTTCGTGGTGTTGTTGCATGGTCTTCACATCTCAAGCGCTCGGGAAGTAGGAATTGAGTTCTTCGTAAACTTTGTTGAACTCCATAACATACGCATGGGGATTTATCATTTTGCTCCCCTCGATGAAAAGATTTACTAATCGAGTAAATACGAGGAAGATTACTACGACCAGACTATAAGAAACCCAAATAATCCATAAGTTCCTTGACAAGTTCACAATGGTTGATTAAAGAGAGTATCTCCGGCTCAATAGAATTCTGAATTTGTACAAGGAGTTTGGCATCATCGCGCAACCAAGTTCGACTTTTGTCATCCTTAGGAGGATAATTGTGGTCATCCTTATCAATACTTGGCAAGTGTACGATAACAGTTTAACTCCAACCAAGATAATTGGAGCCATTAAGCCTTAACATCGGAATCTTATTTATCATTGAATGACCTCGGACACAAGTTTAGTAGTTTCACCCCAACAAAACAAAGCAACAAAAGTGGTGAATAAAAAACTCACACTGAATAGAACACAAAACGAGACAAAAACCCAAAAATCAAACGAACCCAAACCGTGCAACGAAACACCAAATCAACCCAAAACGAGAAGCCCAGAAATTCAAGTGGACGGTGCCGATCGGAAAAATTTTCGGGACCCACGCCACGGTGCATGGGGAAAGGGGCGGAAACTTATGTGTGTGCGTGTGGCCCTCTCAGGCGGAGGCCGGTGGGGGTGGTCGCCGGCGCTCGGAGAAGACAGAGGGAGGGGAGGTGAGATGTAGATCGCACCCGAAATGTGTTATCCGAACAAACCATAATAAACCCCCTCTTTGAAAAAAAAAAAAAACAATGAAAGAAAGAATTTTTTTATTGAAAACCCTAGCTGGCTCTTATACCATGTAATGCAATGTATTCTGAATGAATTGTATATTCCATTGATTACAAGGTACACTTATATACAAGTTGAGAGCAACCAAAATAAGGAAACTAAATCAATCGGCTAATCTACGGGATTCTAATTATCTCCTAATTGATATACCATATCTACACTATATTAACAGGATCCTAAGGGCTCTAAAGCAAATAACATTGGATGTCGTGTTTAATTTGCTAATATGAGCCCTACTGCTTAAGTGAACGTTGCTACTGTTGTTGGTATTCATAGAATCAATGTCAGTTACATAGTTAAGTATATGTTATTGCAGTACGATTTTAAGTTGATGATTAATTAAAGAGAACTTCTAGTACCCATCCCAAAAAAAAATGATAAACGAAAGTTGCACCCAAGTCACCCTTTATTGAGTAATAGCTCATGTTTTCATTTTTCCAACCAGAGAATAAATCCACATATGAAAAACATAATCATGGAGATACCAAGAGCTAGGTACAATCATAAGCATATCGACTTATGGGAGTTCGTCAAGTGGCTTTATCCGTGTTTGTTTAATACAGTGTAATTTTATACTTTGGTTCGTTTTTTGGCTCATTCTGGAGCTTGAACTATTAGATCACACCCTAATAGAACTAAGAACTAATGACAGAAAGATCTCACAAACAGTCAAATTATCCTGAGTTCACAATAAACATACATTCATTTCATAACTATGATTTCCGTCTCCAAAATGAGCTCAAAAGTAAATAATTTAACCGACAGTTACATAAATGATTTCACTAGAATCAATAATTACCATTATGCGAAGACATTCATGTTGCAAGAAAACAAGGACTGTCAAATTGATTTGACCCAATTTCGCAAAAGTTAAGAGACTGTGAACTTAGTTAAATTCACATAAGTTTGAAGGACAAATTTGCAAACTTAGAAAAGAAAAAGAAAATGAGAGTGCAATAAGCAGGTTGGCATACAAAGATCATCTTCCCCAATGACCTTTTGTGGTGTGTGTCCATCATGGTTTGTGACTATGAGCTCACCATGGAGCTAAACAGTAGCCATAGATTGGGAGAAGGCAATATATCATCAAGTAGAAAAACCATCTCTTCTTTTCAAGATTAGAGAAAGTTATTTAAATAAATAAATTTTAAAAATTAAAAAAAAAAAGAGAGGAAAAACATTTTTCGATTCAGCTTGCTGGAATATAAGAAATTTGAAAACAGTGAATTACTTCTAGGGCAAAAAGCAACCTCACATTCAACCAGAGGATGAAAAATGCAGAGGGTTTAAAAAGAGTGTGAATGGGAACATTATACCTGTATGTTATTCACTCTGTTGGTATTAATCTTATCTGACACAGAACTTGTCCCAGCCTCAGGGACTTTAATCTTAACCCAATCATCTTCACTAGTGACAATATTTCCCCCATCTGCAACAGCTTCTTCAGGTTCCCCTAATAAACACTCACCATGTTCCTCCACAACATCTTCGATGCAATTAGTTTGGAGTAATTTTTCATCTCTTTCGGCAACACCACATCTAACAGTACAAAGGTACACATTGCTACTATGAGAAGACTGTGCATAATAGACCTCATATACACGAGCAGTGCTCCGAACATAGATTTGACCAACGTCATACTTTTGATCAAAACATACTGCAAGCATTAATATTGTTAGTCAACAGAATACGTTGCGACAACATATACATTTTAATCAGATGCCATGCACACAGATTTCATGAAGAATTATATAATATTGCTGCCACTATCTAATATGGTTTGGCAACAATATGCATTACCATAAAGTAAATAGAAAAACAAATATGAAAGAAAAGCATGCCATTTTGAAGTATCACCATCATAAATCAAAGTAAATAGAAAAACAAATATGAAAGAAAAGCATGCCATTTTGAAATATCACCATCATAAACCAAAGAATGGAATCCTAGCTATCCACATGGAAGAGGTTATGACTCAATTTAAGAAAGAATACCACTTTCAACTCTTCTGTGCTAGATTACTCCTCTGAAAGGCTATTACACTCCCCGGAAGGAGAGAGAAAGAAAGTATGTCCAATCTAGCCATCAGAGATTTTAGCTTTACTAAGTGCTAAACAAAAAATGAAAAAAAATATTCTGTTCGCTTGAGTTGGACATCTTCATTACTTTTTGGATGCATATCCACTGTCCTTGGGCAGTCCTGTTATATATTGACTTTGGCCCCAAAAGAACTTAGTTCCCACATCAATAGATGTCATCAACAGATTTACTTAACCACCATATCTCTTAGCATGGAGTCATAAAGAGGACTTCTTAAACCTAAAAGATACTACAAGTTCAGTAGTCTTTATTCAGAATTAGTTTATTAGTTTCAATTAAAATAAGAGTCTTTTGCAGAGATGTTGCTCAGTTTCAGTCCAAATTAAGTCGACTCGTCAGTGTTTTTCACCTTATTACCACCTCTTGAACAGTTTTCATCATTATCCTACTCCATTTTGTGATTTATTGCAAATAAACATGAATGATGAATGCAATCATTACCCTGATGCCATAAGACATTTGCAGATTAGATAGCCTTCAACCCTGTAAACTATAAAATAGTTTTTCTTTTTCTTTTTTGTTTTTCAAAAATTAAAAAAAGAAAAATATATTTAAGGAATTAAAGGATCCAGCTTCTCTTTTCTGAATATAAATCAAGAACTAGTACATTGCAAAATACTAGAAACGTGAAAAATAAATACCACTCCGACATCAAAACTGCAAACTGAGTACTCGGTTTTGCAAAGAAACTAACTGAAATAATAAAATGGAATGGATAAACTAAAAGTGGAACTGGCTGGTTCACAATTTATTGATTTCACTTAGTTCATTCTGAGTTGAAGAAATTTATGAACTAAATACTAATTCGTACATTTCAAATCTAAATTGTCAAAAGAATAAAAAGTTCCCAGCCCAGCAATAAAATCACACAATCACAGGAAATGTTCTTCATAAATCAAATCGAAAATAAATAAAACCTACAATCTTCATAAACTCTTTCAAGTGGATTATAAGGCGATCAAACCCTCATAAACAAAAACCCCATTAAACCCCTACAGTACACTATAAAGCAAACAACACAGCACAAAGAGCACCGGATAAAAGATTTTGGAGTTCAAAAACAACAATAATAATACTAAAGAAGAAAGAGACAACACAAATTAGAAAATTACTCTTAATTTCACAAGGGCCAGAATCGGGCATAGGAGGCTTTAGAACAAGAGGCAGTTTACGGGTCGTAGTTTCAAGGTCGGATTCAGCAATCGGGTCATCTGAGGACTCGATCGTGACGGAAGCTTCGAGAGACCCGTGAACGATGACCCAGTTCGTCTCGGAGCTCCATGGAACACTGGTTTTACTGTTCATATTACAATCGCTTCCAGTTTCTTGTATCGATTCCATTTCAATTTCTCGAATTTTTCGTAGTGATTGGGTTTATAGTGTGGAAGTTGCTTACTGTAAACGCGGTGGAGCCTTCGATACGAGCTTCGGACGGTAATGCCGTAATGCCAATTTCTCTGTCATGCAAACATTTTAGAAAATGTTTTGGGGTAATAATGGAAATAAGAAATTTATATTTCAAAGTATCATTATAAAATCTAATATTATGTAATTTATTTTATTCTCGTCGACAAGTATATTTTTTCACTATACATAATTTACAATTTTATAAAATAAAAAAAAAAAAAAAGGGTGATGACTCGCTTTCAAAAAAAAAAGAAAGGTTTCTAAATGATGTGGTGGTGCTAGGGTTCCAAACCCATTTTTATCCACATTTTCAAAGAGAAAATACATATGTATCATAAACTCCATAAATTAATTATGTCATAATAAGAAGGAAAATATGTGGACAAGTTTGTCAAACGGTGTTATAATACAAGATGCAATTCATGATCAGTTCCGTTGTAGTCTAGATGGTTAGGATACTCGGCTCTCACCCGAGAGACCCGGTTCAAGTCCCGGCAACGGAAATTTTTCGTTCTTCGACTTTTTCGGACTTTCTGCACTTTACAGGTATATATATCTCATCTTCCCCATAATTTTTCTTTTTTATCTCACTTCCTTTTTACAGATATTCTGCTCAAATATCTCTCATTTGTTTTGCTGCATTGCATTGCATGCCACTCTTATCTCCCCCATATAGTTCATATATTCTGTGACATCAACAACCAAGAAAACTTGAGCTTAATAGTCATAAGTCATAACTCTATGTGCAGATAATTACCATAAATAACTTCCAAGGGATTGTACCTAGACATGTTCAAAGGTTCGAACCGAACCGCAAAACCGGGCGATTTCGAACCTGGTCAACGGTTCACATATACCTTAAATACCTTCCAAGGGATTGTACCTAGACATGTTCAAAGGTTTGAACCGAACCGCAAACCGGTGGTTTTGAACCTGGTCAACGGTTCGAAAAACCGTTGACCACGGTTTCGTTCAACCGAATCGAAACCGAATTTCTAAGGTTAGGTTACGATTTCATATATTTGAATCGAAAACCGCCTGGTTAAACCGCCTTTCTATTCTTTTTTTTTATTTTATTTGCCACATTTTTAAAAATTGAATTTGAAATTAAAATTGTTAACGGTCACAAATGTGACTCTGTTAGCAGTAGTTTTAACCTAAACCGCGGTTTTTGCATTTTTTTTAAAAAAAATTCAAATTTTGAAAAAAAAAACGGTCAAGATTGTTTGATTGTTGATGATCAACGGCCAAGATTGTTCGATCATCATTTGTTAAACCTGCTTTTAAGAAATTTATTTTTTTTTTCACAATTTTTTTCCTATAAATACCCCATATATTTGACACATTTTTCCTCACACATACTCTCTAATCTCTCAACTCTCTACATTCTAATCTCTCAATTTCAAGCTTCAATTTCAAGTTTCCATTTAATTTTTAGTAGTTTCATACTTTCAATTGAGATTATAGAATAGAACGTGAAGCAGTGGCTCTTCTCTCTAACCCTACAATGTCGACATCGGGTTTAGCTTTTCCGACCGTTCTTCTTTGTTTTTCGGCTTCATGGTGGATTCTTCTTCTTTTTTTGGTCTTACGTCAAATTATGGTCAGTTCCCTTCGAAGGCAAGTCATCATGGACGGATTCCGGTGGACAACATGCGTTTTTCTTCTTCGATCATGGGATCGCACACCACTGATTCATCTTATCCCATGGCCCTTGTTCAATGCATAATTTTCAAAGATATGGAGGGTTCGATTGTCACGGCGACGCTAGGGTTTGTGATACACCGCCAACAAATCTACTACTTTCCCTTGCCATCAAACTTTGTCCCCCATGTCGCTAGTTGTTCTGTGCACTTCATGATCTTCAATCAATAGTTTTAATCCCGATTCAACTTACCTGGCCCCCTCTACGGATGAAGGGATGCAACGATCAACAACGTCTCACGGGGTTCCACGATTGGCCCCTCGTTGTGGCGTTTACATGCGAGGGGATGCCGCTTCTTATGCCCCCAAGTCGTGGCTCCTTTGCCTCCTTGGGGTCCTACCGCTCCATGGTGCTTTCTGGGTCGGCCATGCCCCAGGGTCATGGCCGTTGGCCATGCCTGCCGGGGGTCATGGCCCCGGGTCGCTAGTTCCTCTGCATGCATATCACCGGATTGATTTCAACCGTGGAAGCTACCTGATTTGCTGCGAAAATCGCTCCAACAAATTTCAACTCATGATTCGAATCCCGACTTTCGGCTCCTAATGCTAATGCTAATCCTCATTTGGGCCACACTTTTGCGAAAATTGTATCAGATAATTCTCATCTTATGAATTCCAATTTTGCCCAGGTCTCAGGTAATCCTACTTCGTTTTCCCATTTAGTTGCGGGTAAGATTAATATATCCCTAAGCCTATTAGAAAGGGCGATTATTATTCTGTGACTATTGATGAGAATGTGTATCAGCAACGTCTTGTTGAATTTTCTTACTCGTTGATTGGTCGGGTTATTTTGGGGAAAGGTAATAGGCCATGGCCTACTATGCTTTTACATAAACGGCTTTCCGAAATATGGGGCATTAAAAATGACTGGAAACTAACGGATATTTTTGTGTTAAGTTTTTTAATGTGCAGGATCGATCTCGTGCTCAGTTACGTGTCAATTGGGCGCTTAATTCGGGAACTATTCGGCTCTCTCCCTGGGTTCCGGACTTTAACCCTTATAAGGTTCACACGTCAGTTGCTAGTGTTTGGGTTCACATTTTGAGCTCGATTTGAAATATCGATCCTAATACTTTTTGGGGATCGCCAAAGTGCTATTGGTAATCCGCTTGATTGATCAACGATCCTTGGATGGCTCTTTAGGTCATTTCATTCGCGTGTTGGTGGATATCGATCTTGCGAAACCATTGGAGGATCACATTATGGTGGAACGAGTAGGCCAATGCTCGTTTGTGTCGGTTAGCTACGAGAAAATTCCTGAATTCTGCTCGACATGTAAGGTTACGGAACACTCGACTGCTTCATGTCATCTTACTGTTACAGGGACTTCAGCTACAGAAAGACGACCCACTTCGACTCAGGGACGTTCTGGAGCTCCGGGGGGCGTTCTAAATCATCACAAATGGGTAGCTCCAGAGTTCACAAAATTTATCGTCCGAAGCACAATGTTACGGACAAGGGCAAGGCCATTGATAACTCAATGGATAATATGGTTTTGACTATGCAAATGTTCTCCATCCTGCCCATAGTCACTTGCCCCATGACATCTACCTTGGTAATGCCTTTGAGGCTCTTACCACGGAGGATACCCCGAACATCTTGATAATATGGTTCTCCCCGCCGCAACCCAATTCCCAAGGCCTCGGTTTCTACCACGTGGCTCCTTTTCCACCATTTACCTCTCACACTTCTGCATCCTCCGGAGGCTTTATCCGCACTTTAAGTAGAGCATTCCTGACAGTTCTCATGATACGACTAAATCCAAGATCCTTCGAATGTGGCCCCGAGGGCCATCTCCGGCTATTCATGACCTCACGATTATTTCGGATCCTACAGGGCCTAATGAATTGGATTTTGCGGCCTAAAAAAGATGGGCGGATTATGCTTTGATCGTAGGTCCTGGGGGTGTGGGTGTAAGGTTTAGAAGGGGGGTTGAATAAACCTTACCAAATTTTCGATTTAGTCCTTTTAAAAGTTCGAGTTGATACTACCAGTTGTGTCTGGTGACACCAATTTGGTTAATCAAGAGAGTTAGTCACTCAACGCACTGATCGAGCCGTTGATAGAATAACTCACCTTAAAGATTGAATTAGCTCAATTGTGGTTTGATTTATTGGAAGACTTAACACCCTTAAGTTTGGTTTAGTAGAGATTTAAAGCTTGATTTAAGACTTAGAAATTATCTAATGGATAGCAAATATGTCACAGAATTAAACAAATATGATGCAGAATTAGAGTCTTTGAAATGTAAATGACACGATAAATTTTTATAGAGGTTCAAGATGGGGTAATTCTTCTACTCCTCTCTTTCTCCAACTCCTGGAGGAATCCACTGGTATTGATCAAGATACAAAGTGGTAGCAGTCCGGATACAAGTCTTGATCACACAAATGACTTGATCCTTTGGGACTCGATCGAGACGCCTTGATCACTCACCAAGCTTCGTGCGACTCGAACTTCTTCACAGGGCAATTTGCTTTGCTACTACAACCACTTGCTCAAGCTCTTTGGATTTGATCACGAAGCCCTCCAAAAGCTCAAGACTTGGTTCGACCTTGAACCTTCCTACAATACTTCGTGGAATGTAGACCCCCTTTTCTTCTAAAGTTTCCTCTTCAACCGATTGAAGCTATCTTTCCTTCACAGGTGAGTGTTGGATTGATTTTCTTCGTAATGTAGGCTTAAGGATTGAGCGTTTAATAACTTGAGAATATTTCAGGTTACAAAATGTTTCTTTCTTGCTTGTATTCAATTCTCGGATGGTCAAGGTAACCTTCGTGTAATTTTCTCGAGTTTATTCCTCGGCTTTTATAGTGAGCTTTCAAAAATCTACCCGTTGAAGAGATAGGCTTATTTTTGAAAGTCACTTGTGGTCGTTGGCTTGTCTTGTTGCGATCCTTGGAATTGCCATTTCCTCGTATGAATTGTTCTTCACTTTTCAGAGTTCGACACGGTGTAGTGCTTCCCATTGGTTTATTCCTTTTTGTACGCTTCTGGGACCGAGCACTTCGAGAAAGGTAGCATGGAGATATTACTTGTTTAAGTAATTCTCTTGATTTACGTACAACGGATCTTTTTCATTATCTCGACTTGACGCATTTCCTTGCTTTCCCCAGGTGACTTAGAGTCGCCTTCCAATCATTGGATGACTCTTCTCATCACTTCAACTTGAGACTCGGCTTATCTTGAGTTGACTTGACCGATACTCCTCTCACCGCATCTTAGCTGCTTCCTTCACTCGAGTTCTCGTCTTCTCTTCTTTGCCATACTCACTGTCTTGCAATGAGTCTTCCTTCTAGTCTCCATTGTCTTCTTGCATGTTTGGGCATAGCCGATTTAACTCCTACTTGACCACCCCTATTTATTACAATGCACGATTTACAACAAAAATGGGGTGCCAACTTCCTATTCTAAGTTTTACATGGCATTCATCAAAATCTAAACAATAAATTTCCCAACAATTTCCCCCTTTTTGATGATGCTAAAACTTAAAACATTCAAAATGTAAATAGCAAAGATACATACTGAGATAGTGCATTCACATAGAATGTATGCGTAGAATCAATCCTTTTATTGATCATAACATTCTTGTTCTTTTACACAATCAACAAGGTGTATTAGAGCAAACATTTGTCTACACAAAAAGATAGAGAATTTACAACTTTATTGCGTAAGACTTACATAGTATGTATTTACATAGTAAAATACATGAAGGGGTGGACAAAGAACACTTCATCTCCTTTCGCCGCTCCTTCTTTCATCTTCTTCATTCTGTCATCTTCTCGGTCTTCTTCTCTTTTCTCATCTTCAACCGTCTTCTTCTTCTTTTCATATGTTTTCCGGCAGCTTCATCTCTTCTTAATCTCTCTTGTCTCTCCTCCCATAGCCGAGTTTGTCTCTTATTTTCTTCTTCTATTCTTTTCGCATACTCAAGATTGCTTTTAGCCACTTGCAGATTGGCTACTTGGTCAAGACCAACCCAAGAGATCCCTCCTTTCTTGCCTGGATCTATGTACTCAATGTTTTTAGGCAGGTCTGGAGTGCAGGTCTGTCCAAACCTCTTCCTCCACCACGCTTCTTCCTCTTTCTCTCGGGCGTGTATTGTACTTTGGGTCTTCTTTTCCAAATGAGTGACTAGCGGAGTGACCAGAGCGATCGCCGGTAGTCTCGTGCTGTCGCCTTCTTCACATAGCGTGAGACCCTTTTCCCAAAGATACAAGTCTCAAGCTTGAGCCATGGACATGTTTGCAAAGTATCCTTCGATGCGAGCGTTTTAAATTCATCAACTAATCTTGCTCGGTTCCGATCCGAGATGGCATAAGTGTCTCTCGCTCTCATTGAATGCCTCCATGTTGTTTTAAGATATTCATAACTCGGGCATCCATTCTTCCTTCCACTTCCTCCATCCCCGCTTCAATTGTCTTTCTCTTTTCACCATAGATATAGCAGAGTTTGGAGTGGCAGAGTCACTGAGTTTGTCTTTGATAATATCACCGTGACAAGACCTTGTTGGGGGGTTTGTGCAATTATTAAGGTCACATCTCTCGATTCTTCCCCCTCAACAGACTTTCCTTTCTTTTTCCTTGTAACTTCCTCGCTTGTCTTTCCTTCTTAGTGCTTCCTCCTTTTCCACCTTCAGATCTCTTTAGCGCTTTAAAGTATTCATCTTCCCACTTTTTGGCATCATCAAAGGAGAGAGGAACCCCTGAAACATATCGCAAAGGAAAGTCGAGCTCTGATAGCCGAGTTCTCGCCTCGAGTCTCACAAGTGAGTATGCGACACGAAATTCGGAGCGAGTAGCGTTGGACTCTGCTGAAATTAGCTTCATCTCAGCCCATGAGAAGGCTGAATTTTCTATCCATGTTTTCTTCCATACGCTGGAGATCACTCTTATTTTGCTCACACAAAGACTTTATCTCAAGAAAGTGTGAGCTTCATGCATGTGCTCAATGTGTTCTCTCAATTTCGTTTTTGCATCAAGATTCTCGGCTCTCCGGATCAGCAGCAGCCTTGTTGAACAATGTTCTCAAATATCTAGCTTGTTCCACACGCATTGTTTGTTTGTTGTTGCCACCATTCCTTGATTAATTTATTATGCCTCTCAAGTCGGCAGTAGGTTGGCATCTCTGTTATCCGGCTCATGTCCATAGAGGCTTGGTGCCTCTCCATCCGCTCAATTTCAAAGAAATAATGCTTTGAACACCTCCCAGAACTTCGCTTGTTTCTTCCACGGTGACGACCATGCGCCATCAAAGTCATAGTCACCGAACGATGGTGTCGGATGGAAGGGCGAGTGCAGTCGTCTGGAAAGCACGCGAGATCGTTCTCGACTCGTCGGGAGGTCGGTACTTTAGAGAGAAAGGAAATGATTCTACAAAGGAATCATCACGGCCAATCGGATTTGTTCAATGATGAAAGGTGCGCTTGAAGTTCCTTTTGAGTCGAACTCGCTTTGCGACTTGGGGAGCTGCGCGAGTGGACTCTGTTTCACCGGGATCTTTTGTGAAGTGTACCCGACTTGCCGAGCCTCACCACACAACAAATTCGTCTTCTCCTCACTGGTTTCTCCAATTGAGTGGATCGTCCTCGGCCTTATCGTGCGTCATCGGACGATGATGAGATTTCCATTGGTGGCTCACCATCAAAATTGAAAGTTTGACGAGTAGTCTTAAGATCGATTGCTCGTGCTTGGAACATCCTCACCGAGTCTTTTGGATCTGTCATGGGGGATGACTCGGCCTTCTTCGCCGCCTTCTAATCCCGGAAAAGTTACATCGATTATCTTGGGAATCATGAAGACGCTTATCTCCTTTTCGGATGGATCAATGATAGCAGGAGGGATATTCTCTACTTGACCTCTTTACCCCGGAAGTCTCAACCTCCCGTTGGCCTTCATTACCTCCTCGTAGTCTTAATCAGCGGTGAGGCCTTGACCTCCCTTTCGACAGTGTCGGTGTCTTAGGGTCTTCTCGTGGTGGCATCCATTGAGTCTCAACCCCATGGATTGCACTTTCATCGCCTGCAGTGTTAACTCCCATTCTGTCCGCCTCAGGCCTCGATCGCATCGCGCGTCATTAGCCTTCGTGAGCAGCGATTGGCACCCCACCGAGATGCAGTCTCAATCGCCTCGAGCTTCGTTGATGGCAACTTGCTGTGTATTTTATGTTTGTACCTTCTCCATTTCGCCTCCTAAATTCGTTGTGGAGTCATCTGCAAAGATCCTCCGACCTCCTCGCTGCAGGTGGAGGAGTTTCCTCACACACCACCGAGTGACTTGAATGGGGTCACTTGTCTCCAAACTCCCGGCTATTTCTACCGAGTGTTCAGCCGTTGGGGCGGTGGTAAGACACCTTCATTAGGGGTTGGCTCGACTGGGGTCCCCACTAACCCGCCATCGCCAGCCTCCTTAAATCCTTCTTCCGAGTGAGCTGGAGAAGTGGTGGCAAAGAACAATGGTGGCGATTTGCTGCACTACTCCCATTGGATCAATTTCCAGCTGTGTTTTGGAGGACTCTCCTGGTCCCTCCATCATGCTCTTCTCATGAAGAATTCTGGATTCATGCATTGCTTGCTGCATTTGCAACTCTTCTGTGGCAGCAGCAGGGTCCAGATCCTCATCACTGTCTGATAAGACATCAAGGAGATGATGTGTGTGTTCTGTGGTGCCGGTGATAGGGCAGATCGGCCTTCTCACGTGCCTCGCCTTCCTCTCTGTCTCTCTCCTTCTCCTTATCCTTGAAGATCTACAAGATATCTTTGCGCTTTTCTTCATCCAAAGGCCGAGATCACGAGGTCATCCAAGGAAGTTCAGCGATTCCTCTTCTTCTTCGATAAATTCAGGCCATTGGAATTGTTCCCTGATCGACTCAATTTCCACTTCCTCCACTCTCGCAGACGATTTTGGATGTTTGGGTAAGGTGGGGATAGGATTATCACATCATCATCTCTTTCATCTTCTCCTTGTGTCTCGATGTTCGAACTACAAACTGGGTCTTGATTTGCTCTGCTGACGCTTTCAAGCAGACTTGGTCATTTCATCAATAATATCCGAGACTCTACTTCTCCAGCGAGCTCGATATCTGTTGATTCAAGTGAGTGGCCGACTCACCTGTTTTTCAAGTTCGGATTGCTTGATGATTCTTCTTCGTCTCTTGGTTCGTACTGGAGGATTTCTGTTCGGAGAGAGTGTCTTCCGAGTCCCCGGCGGCGGGGCCTGATGGTGTTTTCTTCTCGAGGAGCCGGCCGTCTTGGCTTATCGCTTCTCCTCTTTTTGACGATCGGAGAAGGTAGTTGAGAGTCCTTCTCGACCGCCGCTGCTTTGGGCGAGACACGGCTGCGGGGGCGGTGACTTACCAAGCAGGGGCAGGAGCGAGTTTGTTTTTCTTTCTTTGCAGAGAGCGCGTTTCTTCTTAGCAGTACCGCAGGGCAAAGTAGCTTCTCTTAGCGGCTGCAGGGCGCTTTTCTTCTTTGTGGAGAGGAAACAATCAGTATCTTTGGTCAACCGATTCCCCCTCACTCGTGTCGCTCTCTTGGCGTAGGCTCTCTTCATGCGCGCCATGAGAGGTTTGATCTCGAACATCCTCTTGTTTACATGGAACGCCTTTCCATGTCTAAGAGGACTCCTTTCACCTCCATCACCGCCAATCACCGGCCATATCCTAGGGATCCTCCAAATGCACCATCTTCCTTGAAGGATTTGTTCCCTACATTCGGAAGAGTCTGCTTGTAGACAAACTCAAATTTATTTTCCTTTCTTCAATGATCGCAACCATTACGATCAACTTTGCTTTGTGATTGGTCAAAGCCGCCAAATTTGATGTCTATGCATTTGGCAACTATGTCCAACGGTTTGTGGTAGTCCTCCTTCAAAGCCACCTCTTGTTTGTCAGTGGTAAACTATTTTATCAAGATAGTCGGCTTGGCTACTTCCTTCCAAGTAGCGGCCCGGGTTTACATCGCCTTCGTTGATTTCTCGATGCTCCTTCCGCTTGGTAGTGAGCAAGTGAGCGGTGTTCACCAAATCCTTGGCGTAGATGGTGAACTTCTTTCCATGAACAGAGGATCTTATCCCTTCATCGTGAATCTCGCGTTCACGTAGAACGTGCGACCTCTTCCACATAGGTCATCGAGAACTCCATCGCCGAAATGGTTTCACCGGACGTTTCGAGCTTTTCAAACATTTTCTTTATGAGGCGTCATCGGACCCTATTTGACCATGCCCTCGAAATCCACGGTCGACCGACCTGTGGGATTTGCTTTCCTAGCTTGACAAAATCATAGGTTGATGCCATTTTGCAGATTTCACCGAAAAGAAACTTAGAAATTTGATTTGAATACGAGAGGGTTTTGAGAGAGTTTTGCCTTTGTTTCGAGATAGAAATGAACCATTTTGGTGATATGTGAGAGAAAACAGACGAAAATGAGTTAAGTATGGTTTCGAAAGGACGTATGGTGGTTTTTGAAATGTGATCGAAATCAACGGCTTAGATTTTGCACGCCGATTAGCATTTAATGTCTCGAATTTAATGCGGCAAAGATTTATATCCAATCATAAGCTTGGTATGCGCTTTTTGTGTGTACACATCATCATTATCTGACGCGTCATTCTTAAAAACATTCCCGCTTAGTAAAAACGATCGCGTTTTTGTCACTTTGCTCATAAATGACTTAGCTTATCCCTTAGCCGATTTAACTCTTCTCCGTCACGCTTCTCTCGGTGACTCAAATTGTCACCAATTCGGTATAGCCGTTTCTTTCCAGACATGGTCGATTCATTTAGGCGATTTTGAGAAATCGATCCTTTTTCTCTTTTTGTGTTCCATTTCTTTTCTTTGAGTCTTCTCGAGTGTTAGCTCACTCGATTAACCCTAACTCATGCTTCGAGTTCTTCAAATCTTGACTCACATAATGGTTTTGTGAATATGTCACCTAACCGTTTATCGGTTGAGATATATTCCAATATGATGTCCTTCTTTTCAACATGATCTCTTATGAAGTGATATCTCGACATCGATATGCTTTGTTCTTGAGTGCAACACAGATTCGAGTGATTGCAATTGCACTTGTGTTATCACACATGATTGGAATTTCCTTTTCTTCAACTTCATAGTCTCTCACCGCCTCATCCATAGGATTTGGGCACAAAGAATGCCTGCCCTATGTATTCTCGCTTTCACCAGAGGTGGCTATTGAATTTTGCTTCTTGCTAAACCAGAAATCAGCCTGTTTCCAAGCATTTGACATGTGCCTCGAGGTGTTTTTCCTCCTGTCAACTCGCATCCAAAGATAGTCGTAGTCTCGAATAGCCAATTAGCTTGAATCCACCTTCCTTTGGATACCATAAGCCAACTTCTTGCTTCTTTTCAAGTATCTCAAGATTCTCTTAGTTTCTTTGTCATATGACTCTCTTTTTGGAGCAGATTGAAATCTCGCACATACACCTACAAAGAAAAGGTGATGTCCGCCATCGCTTTGCTTCTTTGTGAGATAGAGCAATGATCCAATAAGTGCTCTATATCTTGTTTGATCTACTGAGCTTGCCATCCGCATCCATGTCCATTTTGATGATGTATATTCATTGGTATTTTCACGTAAGACTTCTCCTCCATACCAAATTTCTTCATTAAATATCCGTGTATTTTGTTTGACTTATGAAGGTTCCATCCTTCAGCTTGTTTTACTTGGAGTCCAAGGAAGAATGTCGATTCTCCCATTATACTCATTTCAAATCGCTTTGCATGAGATTTGAAAATTTTTCACATAGCTCTTTGTTTGTGGATCCAAAAATAATGTCATCCACATATATTTGAACAAGCAAGATGCTCTTCTTGTCTTGAATTCTGAAAAGTGTTCTATCTACTTTTCTTTTGTGAATCCATTCTCGATTAGAATTGTGACAAAGTATCATACCATGCTCTTGGTGCCCTGTTTCAATCCATACAGCTTTCTTGAGTTTGTATACCTTATCTCCAAGAGTCTTCGCTCAAATCCGGAGGTTGTTCAACATACACTTCTTCTTCCAATAGACCATTTAGAATGCACTTTTTACGTCCATCCGATATACAATAAAATTCTTGTGAGTCATATAGGCAAGAAACATCCTTATAGCTTCTAATCTTGCTACAGAGCAAATGTTTCATCAAAATCTATTCATTCTTCTTGGCAATATCCTTTGGCTACTAGTCTTGCTTTGTTTCTTACCACGTAACCCTCCTCGTCCATCTTGTTTCTCGACACCCATTTAGTACCAATAACATTTTGATGGGTGGGTCTTTGAACTAATTCCCATACTTTATTTCTTTCAAACCGATTCACTCTTCTTGCATAGCTTGAATCCAATGTGTGTCATCCAATGCTTGTAACACATCTTTAGGCTCTATTTTTGAGATAAAGCATGTGAACATAGTTTCTTGTTGAGTTCTCGATCTTGTTTTGACACCTTGTCTTATATCTCCAATGATAAGCTCACGGTGGATGGTCTTTCACCATCTTACATCAAAGTTGAAGTAAGTTACCGATTCACGTCTAGCAAATTTGTGTTGCTTTGATCACTCTCTCTCAATCACTTAGCCGCAAATTTTCCAAAGATTTTATGAGACTCACTATCTCATCTTCATCCGAGTTTATAATTCCAAATTTTGACAAAGATAGGACTCTTCAGTATGGTTGGATGATTCAAACTTATCACCACTCTTCAATGTCTTCTCCATTTACATTCGGCTCATCGAATACCACATGAATGGATTCCTCTCCGCAACCATAATCTTTTTGTTGAGTACTCTGAGGGCTTTGCTTTCACCGAGTATCCCAAGAAGATACCTTCATCGCCTTTTTAGCATCGAAAGCCTTTAGATTGTCTTTGCCATTGTTATGGATGAAGCATTTACATCCAAATATTCTAAAATATGCAACATTTGGTTTTCTCCTGTCCAAATCTCATAGGAGTCTTTGTCACCGTCATTTATCATACATATGTTTTGAGTGTAGCAAGTCAGCACTTAATTGCTTGACCAAAAAATCTTTTGGTAACCCCCGTCACCTAACATGGTCCTCCTTTTTTTTTTTGAGAGTTCTATTCCTTCTTTCTCGCAACTCCATTCTCGTGGAGTCCTTGCTGCAGATAATTCATGACCAATGCCATTTTCAATACAATATTGAGTTATTATACCATTGACAAACTCGGTTCCTCTGTCGATCTTATTTTGATAATGGTTTGGCTTTTCTCATTTTGAATCCTCTTCATCAATCGTGGTAGTTTCGTAGAGTTTCTTTCTTCTTCTTACACATGAATATTGTCCATGTATATCTTGAGTAGTCATCTACTACCACCAAGGTATATTTCTTCCCACTTATGCTAGCAGTTCAACTGACCAAATAGATCCATATGTAGCAGTGCAATATCCTTGTTGAAGCCGGGCGTGTCTTTTCTTTGAATGATGATTTGATTTGTTTTCCTTCCGACATGCGTCACATATACTTTCCTTCTTGTATACAGAGTCCGAAGTCCTTCCACAAGATTACTCGCAAGCTTGTTAATCGTTTTGAAATTCAAGTGACTCACTTTTTTTGTGCCACGTACCAACTTGATTCAAATTGCTCTTTGCTAATAGACAGTGTTGGTGTAGCGGTTGACCAATCTACTACATACATGTTCTTTTTGTCCGCATCCTTGCAACACAACTTCATTCGATTCATCATCCTTAATTTGGCATATACCCATGTTAAATCCAACATTATAGCCCTTGTCACGAGTTGATCGATGCTTAGCAAGTTAAAGTTGAGTCCTTCAACATATGCAACATCCGTGATTTCTAATGCTTCCTCTTGATGGATCCAATGCCTCTTATTTCACCGTAGCTTCATTTCCTCCAAATATGACTTTTGCTCCTTTAACTTCCTTGAATTTTGACAGATTTTTCTTGTTTCTGTCATATGTCCGGAATGACCATCCCGTCCATGTACCAGGTTCCTTGCACTCACTGCTTCAACCCGCAATCAAGGAAATTAAGTTTTAGGTACCCATACTTGTCTGGTCCCGAGGGGTTAGGATTGTAAGATGATCCAACCAACTTATAGCCAAATGATTTGACTCTAAGGGGTTGCCATCTATCGTGCCATAATCATAATTAATCTTGGCAAATTGCTTGGGGATTCTAGGTTCATACAAATGTCTCTTTTGTCTCATGCTGTATATGTGTTTTAGCAATCGCCTTCTTTGGGTAATTGTGGTGTCTCGAGTGTAGTGCTTAGGTGCATATGTGTCTTTGATGAAAGCTCTTATACTTTTGGAATGGCCTTTGCTTTGAGTTCTGGCCTTTGCCATTTGGGCTTATATTCCATAAGTCTATCTTTGATAGTTTACATCGTTCCAATCGGCTTGCTTGGATATTTTCTACCATTCCCATCATATGTGCTTCTTTTATAGATTTTCTGGTTTTTTGGTAGCTCTGTTTCTTCTTTACAGTATTTCCTGTTTGGAGTTTGCTTTGAGAACTTGGTCAATTTCTTCTCACTGTTCTTCAACGCACACCAACCGGCCGCTTTTTCCTTTTCCTTTATAACCAAGGCCAGCTTTGCTTGTAATTGTGCTTTGGAGTGAATGTGTGTGCACCATTTGGAGTTTTGGATTTTTAGACTCTTCATTGCTTGAAGATCCTTTTTCCAAAATTACTTTTGAGGTTTGACATAGCACAGAGGAATTAAATCCTAAGCCCTTCTTGTTTCCACATTCTCTTTGACTCATAATAAGATCATCCAATGATTTAGATGCCTTAGTGAATGAGGCAATCACATTTTGATGTCATTCTCCCTCTTTTCTATGGCAGCTATTTCTCGCTTATTAGCTTGGCATTTTCAAATTTTTAAACTTTTATTCTCATCACTATTTGACCTAGAGTACTCAACTCCTTAGTCACCGTGAGTTTTGCTCTTGAGTAGGCCGTTTTCCTCATTTAGTAGTGTGTGTGAGGATTTAATGTGTTCAAAATCTTTCATCATTTTGCTTAATGAATCATAAAGATCAGTGGGTGATGAAGTGTGTGTGTCACACTCACTATCACTAGAATCGAGTTCGATGAGTTAGAGTGTACCTTATCTTCTTGGTCGTTGATCTTGTTCCTTGGCCATCAAATGATCGGGCTTCTTCTTCGAGTCACTTGAGTAGTCACCACCGCTTCTCTCAATCACTGTCTCTCTTGACTTGGCTGTCTCAAGAGATCTCTGCACCAACATTGCCTTTTTCTTTTTTCTTGTCTTCTTTCTCTCAAGACCTTTCTTTCTTCTTCATTCATGTATTTGTTGACTACAGGGATATGGGCAAATCAATGGCATAGTGACCTGGTTGCCTACAGCCTCAAAGATAGATATTCAACCTTTTGATCACTCTTTCCATTCTTGGATTGTCACCCTTTGATATTCAACTTTTTGATGATCTGTTCTCTTGGTTGGCCTATCTTCCTTGACTTGGAGGAGCCGAGTGTCTTCGGAGGATTCGCCCTTGCCTCTCTTGTAGTTCTTATTGAAGAACTTGTTGAACCTTTTAACCATCGGGCTATTTCTTCCGGATCAATGACTTCTTTGACCTCGGCTCTCTTTCCATCATTAACAATTAGAGCAAATTGTTTTGGGTACAAATTGTCTCTTCCTCGATCTTTTCTTCTCACTCAAATTCGTAGGCTTTGAGATCCGAGAATAGTTCATGGTTGGAGGTCTTCGATAGGTCCATGGAATGTCTCGAGTGCCATGACCTTCATTTCCCATTCAGTGAGACTTTTTTAGATCTTCATACACATTTCTTCTCGTGTATATTCCTTTCCAAGCGCAGATAGCTCGTTGGTGATTTCGTGAACCGAGCATCCATTGATCCAGGTTTTCTCTGCGATCATTTTGAAATTCTCAAATTTTTGTACAGCTACTGATAATTTATTTTCCTTGATTTGCTCACGAGCCTTCACCTTCAATCGCAACTCTTCTTAAAGTCGTGTTCACTTTTAAGATTTGCGAGCCGCCCATCCTCTATCACTATCCACATCTCATCATGTAATGCCGATAGATGAGCCCGCATACGAATTTTCCAATCATCAAATTCTTCAATTGTGAACATAGGGATGTGTGTCAAATTTGCTTCCATGATAATAATTTTTAATGATAAAAGGAGTTTTGAAAATTTAAGTACTAAAGCAGACTTTGAAAAGTTTGGAGATCTAGTTCAAGAACTAACCGATCGGAAGGCTCAATGAACCAACCGCCGATACCACTTGTAGGTCCCAAGGGGTGTGAGTGTAAGGTTTAGAAGGGGGGGTTGAATAAACCTTACCAAATTTTCGATTTAGTCCTTTTAAAAGTTCGTAGTTGATACTACACAAACGTGTCCTAGGTGGACAACCAATTTGGTTAATCAAGAGAGTTAGTCACTCAACGCACTCGACTCGAGCTTTGTTGATAGAATAACTCACTTTGTTAAGATTGAATTAGCTCAACTGTGGTTTGATTTCATTGGAAGACTTAACACCCTTAAGTTTGGTTTAGTAGAGATTTAAAGCTTGATTTAGTACTTAGAAATTATCTAATGGATAGCAAATATGTCACAGTAATTAAACAAATATGATGCAGAATTAGAGTCTTTGAAATGTAAATGACACGATAAATTTTTATAGAGGTTCAAGATGGGGTAATTCTTCTACTCCTCTCTTCTCCAACTCCCGAGGAATCCACTAGGTATTGATCAAGATATACAAAGTGGTAAGTCCAGATACATCTTGATCACACAAATTGACTTGATCCTTTGGGACTCGATGAGACGCCTTGATCACTCACCGCTTCTCGACGACTCGGCTTCTTCACAGGCAGTCGCTTTGCTACTACACCCACTTGCTCAAGCTCTTTGGATTTGATCACGAAGCCCTCCAAAAGCTCAAGACTTGTTCGACCTTGAACCTTCCTACAATCATTCGTGGAATGTAGACCCCCTTTCTTCTAAAGTTTCCTCTTCAACTGATTGAAGCTATCTTTCCTTCACAGTGAGTGTTGGATTGATTTTCTTCGTAATGTAGGCTTGAGGATTGAGCGTTTAATAACTTGAGAATATTTCAGGTTACAAAATGTTTCTTTCTTGCTTGTATTCAATTCTCGGATGGTCAAGGTAACCTTCGTGTAATTTTCTCGAGTTATTCCTCGCCTTTTATAGTGAGCTTTCAAAAATCTGCCCGTTGAAGAGATAGGCTTATTTTTGAAAGTCACTTGTGGTCGCTTGGCTTGTCTTGTTGCGATCCTTGAATTGCCATTTCCTCGTATGAATTGTTCTTGACTTTTCGAGTTCGACACGGTGTAGTGCTTCCCATTGTTTATTCCTTTTTGCACGCTTCGGGATCGAGCACTTCGAGAAAGGTAGCATGGAGATATTACTTGTTTAAGTAATTCTCTTGATTTACGCGGCAACGGATCTTTTTCGATTATCTCGACTTGACCGCATTTCCTTGCTTTCCCCAGGTGACTTAGAGTCAGCTTCCAATCATGGATGACTCTTCTCACTTCAACTTGAGACTTGGCTTATCTTGAGTTGACTTGACTAATACTCCTCTCACCGATCTTAGCGCTCCTTCATCGAGTTCTCGTCTTCTCTTCTTTGCCATACTCAAATTTGTCTTGCAATGAGTCTTCCTTCTAGTCTCCAAATTGTCTTCTTGCATGTTTGGGCATAGCGACTTAACTCACTTGACAACTATTTATTACAATGCGCTTTACAACAAAAATGGGGTGCCAACTTCCTATTCTAAGTTTTACATGGCATTCATCAAAATCTAAACAATAAATTTCCCAACACCGACGTGAAGTAGCTCGGTCGTCGATCCGGAGACCCACCTAACTTTTGACCTTACCGTGCGCTCCACATGGGCCGCCCCACCACCTTCGTCTAAATGAATTGCATCTTTTGGAACATCTAGGGGATTAGGAATGTTGCTTCTCGCAATGTTCTTAAAGCTTTCATAAGCATAGACCGTCTATTTTGGCTATTTGCGAGCCTAAGGTGGACATTAATTCGATTTTAGATTCTTCTTGGGCCGAGCTTGGGGTTGAGTTTTGTGACCCATAATTTTCGTGCTAATGGTCAAAGCGGATATCCGAAGTTTTAAGACGTCCGCCATTTCGTCTTACAACAAGTTTTGGTCTCTTCTCGCATTGTTCTTCATGTTAAGTGGGTTCTTTGGTTTTTCATATTGGAATTGTGCATGGTCTATGCAATCATTTGGATCGCCGACGCTTTGGTTGGATTTGATGAATTTTGGTCTTAACGATCGATTGCTTCTTGGGGACTTTAATGCCGTTTTGGGTCATCATGAGAGATTGGGTAGTGGTATTATTTCCCGTGCTTCTTGTCGATTTTAGGGTTTTTTGGATGATTCTGGTTTGTTCCGTGCAACTACGAGCAATTCGTTTACTTGCGCGCCACCCGTCGCCCCATTCTCTTCTTCAAAGCGAAATTAGACCGAACCCTTGCCACTTGTCTATTTTTCTCTATTTGGCAAGCGATTAAAGGTTTGGTTCTCTCATAGAGATTTTTCTAACCACAAGTCTACGGTGTCAAGTTTTAATATAGAGAAGTAAGGTTGTCGAATCCACAGGAATAATTATCGAATTATTGCTAAGTACTATAATATAGTAGTCTAACTTTATTTAGAAATTCAATATATGATGGAGTTGATTATACTAAAAATAAATCAAGAATATTTTAAAATATCAATGAGTTTATCCAAATGATTAAATGAATTCTAGAGGTGTGATGAATCTAATTATCCCTTATGTTATCAATATGGTTTATCAATCATCAATTACCAATTTATAAGTCAAGATTTCTACAATAATCATTTCCTCTCTCAAGTGCTAAATGATTTTAGATTCAATTGGGAAATCAATATCTCTATAAAAATCACCAATTAAAATCTCAATAAAAGCTATGAATCTTGATAAATGACTTCAAAGGATTCACAAATCTCTCAATTCTATGAAGTCCTAGGTTATGCTATTCCAAGGTCATGTATTCAATTACCTCTCTCAAGTGTCAAATCAAATACACCAAACAATCTAAATTATTGATCAAGTAATTTAGAAGCAATAGATCCAAATAGCACAAATAAATTGATAGATCTAGATTGACAAACCACAATCTCAAAACATAAGTTTAAACATAGATTACATCATTCCTCTAGAATTATAGAGTTTAGCTCATGATTAAAGAAAATGAATCCATGAAAATACAACAATACATCTTACAAGATATGAAGAAAGCAACAAAATAAGAACAAGAGTTGAGGGATCTTCTCTATTTCTAGATGATAGAAGCCTCCAATCTTCTTCTCCAAATTCTTCTCAAGATGCCCAAATCCTTCTTCCTTGTCTTGTAGCATGTTTTATTCTCTTCCCAAGGGTTCCAAGATACCCTATTTCAAGCCCCAAGGCTAGTATTTATAGTACCCAAAAGTCCAAGAAAGGGGTAGGTGAACATAGGTTTTCCGCCCCGGGCTGCGGGCGCCAAAGAATCTCGTACCAACTTACCACTCGGCCTGCGCCCATCAACTCACTTGCAATTTGTCGCACTGGCTAAGGCGCCAAATCTTTACTAGAAATTTTTTCCGCCGCCTGGCACTGCAGCGCCCACATGCCTTCGTCCAACTCGCGCTCCTCTCGCCCTTGGCCAAAGTGCGATTTTTCCTTCTTTATACGCGATTTTTCTTTCTTTAAGCCGTTTTTCATCATTTTCTACATTTCTTGGCTACCAAATCTGTATTGACTCTACATCGACTCTAATTGAAATAAATTGGACTCTAACGACTCTAAAAACACCCAAAATAAAACCAAGTTCTATTCTAAAATACTCAAATAAGTTGGTAAAATACCAACTTAACATTCTCCCTCGCATTGGTTCTGAACATCATCCCATCTTGGTTAGTTGTTCTTCTTCTAGCAATAGAGGTCCGGTTCGGTTTCGTTTTTAGCGCATGTGGGTTTTTCACGATTCTTTCTGGGATTTGGTTGCTTCATCGTGGGCTCATCAATGTCCTTCTACTAACCCTCTTTTGCGTATTATGTTGAAGCTTTTTGAGGTTACACCAGGTATTAAGTGTTGGAATCATGATGTTTTTGGTGATGTTAATCGCAAGGTGGACAGTCAAATGGAGAAAGTTCGACAGATTTAGGCGGATATTAAAACTATGGGGTACAACGCTGATCGTCGTGAGAGGTAATTTGAGGCCCAAAACGCCCTCTCTCATACTTTGTTATTGCAATCCGAATTCCTTAAGCAAAAATCTCGTATGGTCTGGCTTAAAGATGGGGATCGTAATACTGCATTTTTCCATCGATGCTGCAAGATTAAGGAGGGGCGATCAGGGATTCAATGGTTGATGATTGATGGTAATTTTTCAGAGGATCTGGTTATTCTTGGGAATCACATTACCTCTTTTTATGAGGAGCTTTTTTCGGACCCTGGGAGTTCCATTGCTGATTTTTCTAGAATTGATCAGGTTATATCTCCGATGGTGGTCCCAGCGGACAATGCTCTGTTAACGGCTATTCCGTTGGACTCAGAGATTTGGGAGGCAGTCTTTGATCTTGGTCCTGACAGCTCTCCTGGACCAGATGGTTTCACTGGGATGTTCTATCGGTATTGCTGGGATATTATTTCAGATGATGTTCTTGCCGCGGTTCGGTTTTGCTTCACTAGTTCAACTCTCCCGTCTGGGCTGAATGCTAGTTTTATGGCTCTTATACCGAAAACTAAGGATGCGAATACCATTGATAATTTTCGCCGATCATTATGAGTAATTTCCTTTTCAAGGTCATTACTAAGATCTTGGCTACTAGGCTGGGTTCGATTATTTCTTCATACTTTTCCCCTACGCAGTTTGGTTTTATTCTCGGGCAAACAGATTCACGACTGCATTGCACTGGTTTCAGAAGGCTTCAACATGTTGAATGGTCGTATGGACATAACATGATATTGAAAATTGATATTCGCAAGGCTTTTTTGATACTTTAAACGATTTCTGCTTCACGTTCGCATATGTTAGGCTTCTCGAGACCTTCATCCACCGGTTACGAGTTATTCTTGATCGTCCAGGATCTCGATCTTATTAAATGGTTCGTCTGTGGGTTATTTTGCGTGCTTCAGAGGAGTTAGACAGGGTGACCCCTTGTCACCCTTGCTTTTTTGCATTGCGGAGGAGGTTCTGAGTAAATTTATTGAGGCCGCGGTGACTCGGGAATCAGCTCAGCCCTTTCATTGCACCTAGAAATATTGTTTTCCCTATTTGATTCTTTACGCGGATGATATCGTTATTGTGTGTGGGGCTTCTTCGGCTAGCGCTCGTATTATTCTTGATTCTCATGGAGTATGCTACCATTTCGGGCTAGGTCTTCACCCATCGCAAATCAAAAGTTTACTTGCACCCGAGTTTCTTCCTATGTGTGTGGGCGCATTCGAGTATTATGGGCTTTCAATCGGGGGCCTTTCCTACGGTTTACCTAGAGCACCTATCTTTAAAGGTGCTCCCAAGGCCGCGGTCTTGCGAGAGGTTTTTGACAAGATTTTTCCGAAATTTCATAGATAGAAAGGGACGACCCTCTCTCTTCTTGGGAGAGTCTTCTTGGTCAACTCTGTGATCACTAGTTCTTTTGTGTATACAATGATGGTGTACAAGTGGTCGAGATCCTCGCTTAAGCAAATGGAGATTGACATGCGAATTTTATTTGGGGTGATGTTAACTCTAAGGAACAATGGTGGTCAATTGGGCTCGTTGTTGTATGCATCGAATGCAGGGTGGCACAGGCGTTCGTTCGATTACCATGGCTAATTCTCGCTTATCTTATGAAATCTGGGTTGAAAAGTTATGACTTGATTCCATGGTTTTCGGACTCTTCAAAACGTTTCTTGACCACTATTGGTTCTGTTTCATCGAACGCTTCATCCCTTCTTCGATCCGGGTCGGATTAGGCCTTGCATTGAGGATTGTCTTGATGAGTCTTGTTAGATCCCCTGGTGTAATTAAAGGTTTTATTTTGAATTGACGATCGGTTGGGCTCTTGATTGCGAGATAGAATCGGTATTCCACAAGAGTACATATATCTATTTGGGCATCGTATTTCGATTATTTCTATGATGATTCATGGCATTTCACCTTCTCGCTTTGTTGAGACTTACTTGGATATTGTGCGGGATATCGTCCCGTGTCCCCATCGCTCCTCCTCGAAGGACACTCGGGCCTGGATGCACTCTGATGATGGGAATATTACCTCGAAAGCGGCATACTCTTATATTCAACCCCATGCTCGGTGGTCCAATGGAGTTCTTGGATTTGGTCCCCTCATATTCCGAAATGCCGCTCAATTAACGTGTGGCGAGCTATCCACAATCGTTTGGCGGTCTTGGACCTATTGCGCCTAAGGAAGTTCTATTGACCCCTCGGTTTGTGGCCTTTGTTGTGCTTCTGCTGGATCTGTTGATCACTTGTTTGCCTCTTGTGTCTTTGCAGGGGCGCTTTGGCGACGGATCTTTAGCACTTTTGATGTTGAACTCTTTGTGACTCATAACTTTAATGAGTTTAAAGTGCGATTAATGAATATCCGATTCAGGTGAGCGGTTTGTATTCTTATGGCGTGTGGCGTCGTGTCTTGCATTTGCTCATTTGGCATATCCGGACGATTTGGTTTTTAATGATAAACTCGGACGGTGGACGCGGCTATTACCAAACTTCGGGTTCTTATTGTTGAATCATCTTCCTTAGATCGGGGTTGTATGCATAACGATCAAAAGGACATTTTCATCCTAAGACGTCTTTGAGTCCTTGGCGGCCAAGACAAGCTCCAAATATTGTGCAAGTTAATTGGCAAAAAACCCTTCCGGCCGGATCATGGTGAACACCGACGGTAGTGCTTCGGGCGTCGGGCGGTCGACAGCTTTTCCGAGGTCTTTCGAGTGCAGAGGTTTCTTCCGGGGTTGTTTTGTGGATCGATGTGGTGCGGGTTACGCTTTTGAGGCTGAGTTGGTGACGGCAATGTGGGCCATTCATTATGCATTTTCGAAGGGCTGGACTAATCTTTGGCTTGAGTCGGATTCTGTTTATGTTGTGGACTTACTTCATAAGAGGTCAAACGCGGTTCCCTGGCGTCATATGAGCAGATGGCGTTATACGCTTCACTTGTTGTCATAGATGGATCTGGTAGTCTCGCATATCTTTCGAAAAGGCAATCGTGTGGCAGATTTCCTGAGTAAGAAGGCACAATCGGAAACTTGGTAGGGTGTCCCTCCCGCGGATATTGTGCCGCTTCTCACTGATGACTATGTTGGTCAACCCAGTTATAGATCTGTTAGCTAGTTACGCCCGGTTTTTTTTGCTTTCTGGACGTCTCTTTTACTTATGTGGGGTACTCTTTTTCCTGCCAAGGGTTCTCCCACAAGGGTGGGTTTTACCTTGGGAGGTTTTAACGAGGCCCCAACCATTCAGCCATTTGGTCACTTGACCTTTTCGATTTTTCTTCTGACTTGATCTTCATCAGATCACTCTTTTTCATTTTTAATATATCTTTCATTCATTTAAAAAAACTTTCATTTTATTTCATTAGTTATTTTAAAAATGTCGAACCGTGGAGGATCTTCTCATCAATCCAAGGGAAAGGTTTGGCATCCGTCCGAGCAACAACCACCACCACCACGGTTTGAAGAAGCTTTCGATTTGAGCGAAGATGAAATCGAGGCATGCTTTGCTAGTTTTGGTGAAACTCAACAAGAAGGTGGGGTTCAACCGAACCGCAAACTCAAACTTAATCTCAAAATAATATTACTCACAAACCGTAACTTCAAACACCATTGGCCTTGATTCTATGCACATGCCGAATTAGTAAAGTCCTAATTCCACCGATTGATCGACTAATGCACACATGCAGATCCAAATAACACCACTAGTTGATCAGCCGAGAGGATGACCTCAATCCATCCTCTCGCCCAACAGATTTCCCACTCACACCCGCTCCCTCGAAGCCTTCCTGTGCACTCCACGTCCGAATCCTCCGAGGTCACCAGACGATAGTAAATTCTTAAACTTCTCTCTCACCCCGAGGACCCTTCTACCATGTGTGATTTTCGGACTCCACATCCACTTGAATACTCCCGCTTATTGGAATCCACTTGGCTCAAGGAAATTAGGTTCATCCGCATCTTTGGGACATAGGCCATACCACCCAAAGTACGGTCCAGTGCATCACCCATTTTAATTTTCACCACTTAAATCCCATGATTCTACAAGTAGAACCATCACCGGAGGACAAAGTTCATGCCCTCTACAATTAAAGTAAATCAAAATAATCCCTTCTGGAGTACACATTTATTACGCATCATGAATCTAAAATCCATCAATCTTGAGAAGAAGTATTTATCCTTGTGGAGACTGTGAGATATCTCCATCTTTCGCAACTATCAACACACCAGCGCCACCATCACTAACATCATCCTTCTTTCTCTGAGGACAATTCCTTTTTAATGTGACTCTCCTTGTGATAACGATAGCATACAATACCCCTTCCCCGGTCCTTGAATCGACTGTTGGTCACGAGATCCACCACTAGATTTTCTCCTGTTTCTCGAATCATTCCCCGAGCAACCAAAGTAGATCCATGTCCCTTCTCCTAGTTTGCATTTATTTTATTTTATGGGACAACAACGATGCTTTTATATATGCTCCAAATCTAGTGTGTCTTCCCCGTATAACAACGTTGTCACCAGACTATCATATGAATCCGGGATAGAGGCAAGAAGTAAAAGGGCTTTATCTTCTTCCTCAACCTTTACATCAACTTTCCGTAGTTGACCCGATTTGCTCATCGTGCGTCTTTCATATCTCACAATTTTCCCTCATATCCCTTCAACGCCGTTGACAGGCCTGTTCAACTAGGAGATCCTTCACCTTTCATTGTCAAAGAGTGAAATTCCCTTTGCCGTCAAATTGTTGCACCTTGAATGGGTTTTCCACTGCCACAATGTCCGTCCGAAAACATTCAAATCTCAATTTTCTACCTTGCCCGAATTACCAAGTAGCTTTGATACCACTTATTGGGCACAACGGAGCGGAGACAAGTCATAATCCGAGATTTAATTTATCCGCAATATCCGACAAATCACACCAATAAGATGATGGCAAAAATAAATGACACCGATAGAAAATAAATGCACATAGAGATTTTATGTGGTTCGCAAAACCCGCCACGTCCACAAGAGTTTTCGTTCTTTACTAATAAAGAATTTCCGGTACAAGAAAAATACACCCTTGAGTTTTATGGACCAAACCCAAGAATAAAAGACTCTCGTACAACCACTTTACTAGCTATCAAAGAACACTCTCCCCAACCCTTTTGTGTTACGCGAGAGAAATATTCCCCGAGTGTTTTCCTTTACCTATCACAATTTGACTCACACAAATTGATCTCTCCAGGTGTGTACATTCATTTTCTCTCTCTACCCGGTTGGATGGCCAAGCAATTGCCTTTGCTTGCCATATTTTCTCCCTGCACTTCCACTCTCTATTTATAAAGTCTCTATATATAGAGAGAAATGGCAGAAGATTTGCAAAAGCCTTTTAAAGAAATCCGTTGATTTATTTTTCCGTCAACAAAGGAGGATCAAAAGTCCAACACTCAATTTCATTTTCTTTGGTCGGTGCCAACTTGAGAAAAAACCAGCAACCTTTTGTTGAATATCTTTTCCTTGTTTTATGGTGAATTGTCCCAACATCACTCTGCCAGTCTCTTAAGGTCCATTTTGGATTGTAAACTATTGTCAGTTCTGTGTTTATGACATTTGTGTAAGTCAGCGCTACGATAATCTATAGGGGGTGAATAGATTATCTCCATCTTTTCAATTATGCCTCTTTTTTGAAACAAATACGCCAAGACAATAATAAAGGTGCGGAAAGTAAACAACACGCGTCGATTTAAAGAGGTTCAACCCACCTAGGGCCTAATCCTCTACCACCCCAAGATATCCGGATGGATTTCAAAAGAAAAAGAATTTTATTAATTACCACGCTTAATACAAATTCAACTTACAACACCTTGAAGAGCACCACACTCTTCTACAACACCACCTTTGAGATTACCACAATCTCCAACGGCACCTTGTGAAGATTACCACAATCTTCAACTTTGAAGAATACCAAATTCTTCAATACCTCAAGAGCACCACACTCTTGAAACACCTATCACCTAGATCACCCAAGTGTATTCTTTTCACAAGAATACTCACAAGGATGTCTTGTGTTGAATGATGACAAAAATCAAGATTACAACTCAATAATGAATATTACAATTTGAGTGCAAGTGTAATCAAGAAAAGCCTAGACCTCAAGATGTGAAAGTGAAATACTTAGGCTATAAATACAACAAGAGTGTTGAATATGAAGGCTTGGAAATTTGCGATTTCTTGTTGTTTGATTGTTTGTGTTGTTATATCTTGTGTCTTCAATTCATCCTCTATTTATAGGGAAGTCTTCACCAACATAGGCTCCCAACATAGGCTCCTTCTTCTTCTTCACTTTTGTCTACAAAAAGAGGATCACAAGATGTAGAAATATTGTACAAAATTGAAAAGCAAATCTTCTTTGTCAAGGAGTTCAACGGTACAAATTTTCTTTGTCAAAAAGATTGCACAAACAATGACCGGTTGCCCTCGTATAAGATTTCGAACGTTTTGAAAAAGATAGTGCGATCCAGTGCGGGTCGGAGGGGGTCGATCGGTCGACGAGTGGGTGCGATCGGCCGCCTTCGGGTGCGACGGTCGCACCATCGCCGCTTCTGAGGCGTGCGACCGCTCCCCCCTGGTGGACCGGTCCCCTCCTCTTTTTGTACGAGATTTGTTTCTCGTTTCTAACTGTTTCAAGTTCGTGTTCTTCGTGCACAGTCGACGCTTTGGGCGACCAGGCCGACCTCCAATTTGAAATGTTGTCCGATTTTTGTCAAAAATAAACTTCAAGAAATACTCCAAAAATTAGTAAAAACATTTTAAATCAATTGGGAGTATTTGGACAACATTTACAAACATTTTTTTGGTGAAAAAACCAAAATAAACAAAATTATCAAAAGTGTTGTCCAATTTTAATCAAATTAAAAACTCTAAGAAATACTCCAAAAATTAGTAAAAACATTTTAAATCATTTAGGAGTATTTGGACAACATATAAAAATATTGTTTTGGTATAAAACTCATTTAAACAAAATCATCAAAATCTTGATAAAAATATTTATCTAACAAACTCCCCTTTTTGATGATTACAAACCAAAACAATTTTTAGAAGGTCGATTTTAAAACAAAACAAATTTTCCGGTCTAAAACAACAATCCATTACAAGCAAGATTTGTCATTAGTACAACACACAAGAGTAGGAGCAAAGATTTTTCAAAATCATTTAAGCACAAGCTCCCGTATCAACATGCATAGCAAGAGTATATATAGAAGCAACAACTAAAAGCTGAAGCTTAACTTTTACAACAATAAGCTTGAATTATATGAGCTTAAAAGCTCCCTCTGTCACAAGACATCATTAGTCAAGCATAAAAGTCCACAATATATCAAATGGACTAAGCAATATTCACAACTTGGCTTTTAAGAGCCCTAGCTTATAGCTTTTCTTGCGAGCTTATTTTTGCTTCTTTGAGCGTATGAGCATTTTTCCCCCTGTTTCTCCCCCTTTGGAATCATCAAAAAGAATGTTAGCACGATAAACACATCATACAATTATATCAAAGTGCGTAATTTTATAGATTTATCGAGCATATTGAGCATTTAAGCTTAAATCCCGAATAAAAAGAAAAAATTGCTCATTTGATTTGTAAAAGCTCATTTGATTGATAAAACATGATCTCTATAAACTTATAAGACTTTTCAAATCAAGAGAATCATGTAGGTGATGAATTTTTCATTGAAACATTTTGTCGAACACTTGGCGTGGTCAAATAAAACAAGAGAAATATAACGCCTTTGTGATTCATTTAAGCCAAAAAATTCATCACCAATTGCAATACTACAACATTCATCTATCAACAATAATCATGCACACCACAATTATACAAGAATTCCATCAAAAAAACAACACATAAGCATTTTCTCAAGGGTTCAACCCAATTGAGATTAAAGGAGGAATTTAAACTTACCAATCAATCGGAGAAGTCGAGTAATACGGATGATATACTTGTACTATAAACTTAAAAATATAGAATATACAAAAAAGAAATCATTTTGGGTGAATTGTGTGTGAAATTTGCAAAGGGGTTCGATTTTGGAAGAAAATAACCAAAATAACGAAATGAAGGACAAAAGCAATTTTATTGCTTTGAAAATGGTCTGGCGGCGACGGTTGGGGTCATGGGCGACGGTCGATCGCATGAAGCGGTCGGCCTTGCCCCGATCGGCCAAATGGTTCATCTTGTTTTCCAAAATCCGAAGTTTGAACCAAAAATTCGATTTTTCGCCCCTAAGTTTTAAAAACGTGCAAAATGCAAACATAGACCTCATTCAATATACATTATGTCATAATCAAGCTCGAAATAAGGTAAAAAAGAATCGGCGGTAAATGAACAAATGTCCGCGAGTTAACTTTGAGACGGAATTAAACACATCTCAAGTTTTTGTTAAAAACGCAATCCCTTAAAAAAGATATCAAATCTCAATATGTTTAGTTCGATTATGACGAACCATATTTTGAGAAATTGTTAACACCGAACTTGTTATCCCTTTAAAAATAAGAACGTTTTAAAACTTTGGATAAACAAGTCATAAGAAGAAGTGCCTTACAAATATTTGAAAATTTCTTTTAACGGCACTTTAAAGAGATTCGTTGGGATTTTTTTAAGTCGAGCATATAGACATAAGGCATATAAAATGTCGAGTCTAAGGAATAATAAACGAATGAACATACCTCGAATTCGTTTGTCAATGCCTACTTCAACTTTTTGTCAATTTTCGCATTTGGAGCCATATAGGTACAAATAGTTCTTTCTTCTTCAATGTCTCACTTCTTCTTTTGAGTGTGGAATATAATCACCTTCTTGGCATTCCAATGATCAAATTTGAGCTTCCCTCATCATGATCATCTTAGGTTCACCTTGCATTGACTTGGAAAAATATCTTGCACGAATATTCATTAGTAGCACCAAAAATATTATCAACATAAATTTGCACAAGTAAACAACCTTGCCCTTTTTTCAAAACAAGAAGTGTAGTATCAACTTTACCTTTTGTAAAATTATTTTGCAAAAATAGCTAAGTCTATCAAACCATATACGGGGTACTTTTATCAACCGTACAAGGCCTTTTATAAAAAACATTTGGCCTAAAATTTTAAACTCCGATAGACTTCTATTTGAATAAAACCATTTAGAAAATTGGATTTAACATCCATTTGGTAAAGCTTGAAATTTTCTCAAAACAAGAATGGGCAAGTAAAGTGCAAATAACTTCTAAATGTGCTATGAGTGCAAATATTACATCAAAATAATTACATTCTTCTTGACAATATCATTGAGCTACTAACATTGTCTTGTTCATCAAGCTTTTGCGAAATATCATAAATTTCTCGCAAAATCTTAACAAGATATTTTGCATACGAGCATAGTAATTTCGAATAATAGATACATTATTTTAAGCACCACATACTATGCATCATCAAGAGTCTAATAAATCATTCAAGGTCAAATAAGCTTAAGAAAGCTACATAAGGTCTCTTTTGAAATTTGACAATAAGAGAGCACATAGTTGAGACCTCATTTACAAGAATCATATGAGCAAGAGCTTTGACATAAGTATCCAAGAATAGTGGCATTTATATGTGCAATAAAATGCATAACTTAAGAGAAGGATAAAATCAAATGTTCAATTAAAACAAAGTATAATCCTTTACAAATCTTGGATAAAACAAGCTATGTCAAAAAAAAATGCTTTAAAAAATCAAAACATCTCTTAATGGCACTTGTATAAAATATTGTGAAATACAAGCACATAGGCATATGATATAAATATATCGAGTCTATAAGATAAATAACAATAGTGAGCGTTCCTCGATAGTTCATGCACAATATGACATGAATAGCCTTTGGTGAAGATATATATATATCCTACACAATTCTTAACAATTCTAGCACAAAATATAATAATGCAAGTGTAGGCTATAGCAAAGAGATATCACAAATAAGCTTATGCCATAAAACTACATAAGAGATGATAAAACACTTTAGTCTTAGCAAATGCACAAGAGTTTTAAAACATCATGCAAGGTCTTCTTTTCAAAGAATTTTAAAAACGGAAATATATATTGAAGACCTTAATTTTTTAAAAATATTTGAAAACTCATTTTACAATAAAAACACAAATAAAAACATGCATAATAAAAAAATAAAATGCATATTAAATAGGGATATACGATTTACTAATTACGCCATTTCCATGGGTTATGACGCGTTCCCATTGTTGATGGTATCTTCCTTTTGAAAATCATCTTGTTGATGATAGCTTCTCCAATTGCTCCATTTCCAAGGATTATGTCCTTCCCATGGTTGATATTTTTTTTCTCTTGGAAATTCATTGTGGTGATGTCTTCTCCTTTGATCAAATGAGATGGTCATTTGATGTTTTCTTGGCGTATGAATTTTCTTCGATTACTATTTCACGGTACCTAATATGACATTGTTTTGTGGTACCCTCAAGTGTTTGGGTCCTTTGGGATTAGCTTTGAGACTTTTAGGTCTCCAACAATAATTAGAGCTATTTCTAGCCCGACAAGTATTTATCGTATGACCCTTTTTACCGCAATAAAAGCAAGTAATAATTTTTGGAGCATAATGACCATCATACATAAGAACTTGATTTCTTTTCACATAATTAACAACACTAGGCTTATGATCAAGTCCTTGTTTCAATTTATCACAATTGTGAACATCAATAATATCGGTCATTTTATTGGTACTCAATTTGGATTTTGATAAGTCCTTTTTCATGCAATTAATATCCTCAACAAGAGTACTATTTTCCTTTTCAAGGATTCTAACCTTATCAAGTGTGGTGGTGTGATCACATGAAAGTGATTCATAAGAGGAAAATAAATTATCCTTATCAATTTTTAAAATATTGATTTCCTTTTTCAAATTTTTGTATTTAACAAGTAAACTTTGGAATTCATTTTGAAGTTCATCAAAATCATTTTGCAAATCACTATAATCATCTTGTAATACATTATCATAAGAAGTGGAGGGTTTAGAACTTACCTCATTTTCTTCTTCAAGCACATAAGACATCGCTCGTTATCATCAACGCTCGGAAGTTGTAGGAAGCTCATCCCATGTTGGATTTGTATCCATTTGAGAAGTAGATGCTTTTGAGTGGCTCCTTTCATTTGCATATACTTCTTCTAATTTTCTCCATACTTCATGAGCCGATTTAATTCCTACAATATGATCATATTCCAAAATGGTAAGTGAACAATACAAAATATTAAGAGTTTTACCATTTAAGGAGATGATTTTCTTCTTCATCATTGAGCTCTTTGAGGCCTTTGGAGGTGTGTGGTGTGTCCATCATCGGAATGGATTCTTCATTTACAACCGTGTTCCAAATATCAAACCCGCAACTTTGTAGATAGCATTCCATTCTTTCTTTCCAAAATATATAATTTTTGGAATCAAATAGTGGTGGCTTGGTGGTGGAGGCGCCGGTAAGATAGACTTCATTCGTAGCCGGTGATCGTTCCTCTTTACTCGCAATGTGGAACGAGCTTGCCAAAGAGTTTGTCTCGATACCACTTGTAAATCCAAGCGACTACGATAATCTAGAGGGGGTGAATAGATTATCTCCATCTTTTCAATTATGCCCTCTTTTTGAAACAAATACGCCAAGACAATAATAAAGGTGCGGGAAGTAAACAACACGCGTCGATTTAAAGAGGTTCAACCCACCTAGGGCCAAATCCTCTACCACCCCAAAGATATCCTGGGATGGATTTCAAAGAAAAAGAATTTTATTAATTACCACAATTAATACAAATTCAACTTACAACACCTTGAAGAGCACCACACTCTTCTACAACACCACCTTTGAGATTACCACAATCTCTCTTGAAGATTACCACAATCTCCAACGGCACCTTGTGAAGATTACCACAATCTTCAACTTTGAAGAATACCAAATTCTTCAATACCTCAAGAGCACCACACTCTTGAAACACCTATCACCTAGATCACCCAAGTGTATTCTTTTCACAAGAATACTCACAAGGATGTCTTGTGTTGAATGATGACAAAAATCAAGATTACAACTCAATAATGAATATTACAATTTGAGTGCAAGTGTAATCAAGAAAAGCCTAGACCTCAAGATATGAAAGTGAAATACTTAGGCTATAAATACAACAAGAGGGTTGAATGTGAAGGCTTGGAAATTTGCGATTTCTTGTTGTTTGATTGCTTGTGTTGTTATATCTTGTGTCTTCAATTCATCCTCTATTTATAGGAAGTCTTCACCAACATAGGCTCCTTTTTCTTCACTTTTGTCTACAAAAAGAGGATCACAAGATGTAGAAATATTGTACAAAATTGAAAAGCAAATCTTGTCAAAGGAGTTCAATGGTACAAATTTTGTCTTTGTCAAAAGATTGCACAAAGCGATCGGTTGCCTGTATAAGATTTCGAACGTTTTGAAAAAGATAGTGCGATCCGTGCGGTCGGAGGGGTGCGACCGTCGCTTGGGTGCGGCCGGTCCGCCCCCAGGTGGACCGATCCCCTCCTCATTTTTGTACGAATTTGTTTCGTTTCTAACTGCTTTCAAGTTCGTGTTCTTCGTGCACATTCGACGCTTTGGGCGATGGTCAACCTCCAATTTGAAATGTTGTCCGATTTTTGTCAAAAATAAACTTCAAGAAATACTCCAAAAAATTAGTAAAAACATTTTAAATCAATTGGGAGTATTTGGACAACATTTACAAACATTGTTTTGGTGTAAAAACCAATATAAACAAAATCATCAAAAGTGTTGTCCAATTTTAATCAAATTAAAAACTCTAAGAAATACTCCAAAAATTAGTAAAAACATTTTAAATCATTTAGGAGTATTTGGACAACATATAAAAACATTATTTTGGTATAAAAACTCATTTAAACAAAATCATCAAAATCTTGATAAAAATATTTATCTAACAAGTTGTGCCATTGCTCGACTTTTTGGCATTATGAAGCTTGGTGGCTATTTTGGATTCAAGAGTCGACATTAATTTCTAAACATTTTAGTTCATGTTTGCGATTGTCATGCACTACTCTTGAATTGATATTATTATGTTGGCGGTTAATTATACTTTAATGGGGCCTCTAGTTGATTTTTATATTAATTATAAAAGATATTTTGAAATTAACATGATGCGAATCAGAGGATTTGAACTAGCAAACTTAGCCAACGCACGAGATAATTCTCGTGGTGGTCCGACGGGTTGGGCTGCTCTCGGATCTAATGCATGGTGGGTTCAAGCATTTTCTTTGGGGGGGGGGGTCCCGGGTTTGGCCAAACCCATCCCAAATCCGCCCCGTTGCCATTCTGTTGCCCCCACAACCTATTGCCCAAGACGGTTAGGTTGGGTTGGGGTTTTGTTGTGGGGTTTGCTCTCCTTATCCCCGGGCGGTGTAGTAGGTTGTGGGCTAGCCTTCTAAGCCTGTCAGGTTTGATAGGCTTATGTGGAAGTTGGAATATAGGAGTCATCACTAAAGTAAAAATGTCTCTTCCTACTCCCAACATGTTACATATATTGACCTTTATTTATATCATGGTCCTCCCGAGGTTGGCGGCGCCGCACTGTGTCCCGCTCCCAAGCAAAGTCCCCGATCGCTAGAATTTTTCTTTTCATTTTTAATGATTTAAAATATATTGATATATATATATATAGGGAGGAGATCCTGTGAGACCACCCTCCTAGGTAAAACTATAGGACCGGATCTACACCATAAAAAAATAAATCAATGGCCAAGATATGAACAATATATACAACAATTCATATGAAAGTATACATTAGCAGGGGTAAAATAGGAATCCAAGAAACTAAATATGGTAACCGACTCCTACAAATTAGGGACATGATTTATTATTGATCACGTCCCCATAATCACGTGATTCACCTTTCCTTCCTCTCCTTCTTCACAAAGAACCTCGCAAATTATTCAAATTTGGCAAATGAATCATGCAACAATTAATGAAAAGTATAAAATTCCACTAAACTAACTATACATTAAAACATTACTAAGTATACATAAACAATTAACTAAGTATACAATTACATTAAATTACTTGTACATTAAAACATTACTAAGTATACAGAAACATTTAATTAAGTATACAATTACATTGAACTAACTATACATTAAAATATTACTAAGAATACAGAAACATTTAACTAAGTATACAATTATACTGAACTAAATACACAATTCCACTGAATTACTTATATAACTAAGTATACAATTCCATTGAACTAAGTATACAAATCCACAGAACTAAGTATACAAATTCACTAAACTACTTACTAAACTACTTATATAACTAAAAATACAATTCCACTTTGAACCAAGTATACAAATCCACCGAACTAAATATACAATAAAACATGACTAACTATACAAGTCCACTGAACAAAGTATACAATTCCACTGAACTAAATATATGATAAAATAAAACCAGGTATAAAAGTGATGCGTTTTTCTCCCTAAAAATCGCCAACCGAAAAGGTAAGATTGTATTTGCCTTCAAAATATCAATTAAAGATATTAACCCGCCTATTTAATAAATTGATGATATAGAAAGTACAAATATACCCTTATTAGCCTAAAATAACTTGAATGATCTACACCATTTAAAATTTTAAATCAAGAGTCCATAAGTGTTCCTATGGACTAACCTAAAGGGGTTGGTCTCATTTGAACCAATCCCTATATATATATTAAAGACTAGGACTTTAAACAAATAAGTCGGTGGTTGAGTGGTTGGTATACTTCCATCGTTACATAAATGTCATATGTTTGACTCCTCTCAAGTTTCAGCCTTTACTTTTTAACCAAAATAAGTGATTTCAACCTTTAATTTTTAACCATAATCTCAAGCAACCTTTTTGGTTTTGTGTTTTATTTTCACCAATCACCATTAACATTAATTATATCAATGTCTATTTTATTTTGCTTGCGGTTTCCTTATCTTCTTAATGGGGAGTGTTTGAAACACTGGAAAAAAAAGTGTTTCTGAGCTTCTAGGTAGATATGTCAAAATGAGACTGGCTTGGTAAAAAGTCGGGCCAGGCTTCATTTTCAGAGGCCCAAAATGAATCGGGCCCAAACACTGGATCGGGCCGATTGGCTCGATATTTTATTTGTATTTCTATGGGCTAGGTTCTAAAAATAGCAACTCAACTACTATTTGGCTCGGCCCTGCCTGACCCAATTTTTTACTTTGGCTTGAGGGGCAGACTCGGCCTAGCACATTTGACAGATCTAATTCTATTCCAAACAAAAAAAAAATATTTTTCGTAACATTGATTAATTAGTTATTTTTAATTTGTTTATAAATAGAAATGGTCCTTTTTTGTTTTCCGCACTGCATTTTTTAAAACATATGAACATACGATTTATATATATATATATAGGGTTAGGATCAAATGTGGAAGGGGACTTACCGTGTGGCAGTGTGGATTAATCCAATCCATCCACACATTTTATTCACGAGGTGGACTTACATGAGACCGTCTCATTGACTTGATTTATGAGACTTGTCCTACAATACACAAAAAATATGGGTTATTTTTATGGGTTTAGGTTTGGGTTAAAATTCCAATTATATATAGGATCTGTCTCATGGATTATATCCATGAGACCGTCTCATACAAGTTTTTGCCTTTATTCAATGGTCCGGTTGCTATTAAAAATAACTCGATTTATCAATTAATTAATATGTGGGAAAGGCATAATAGAACTAGCAAAAATGCGATAAATCACGCCCCTACAATCAAGGGATTGATTAATATCATGTTTCCATAATCAATTTTGCACCATTTTAATAGTTGAACTCAGCATACACCATTTAATAATCGATGGACACCATTTTATATCTAAAATGTGTGGATGGATGGGATCAATCCACACCGCCACACGGTAAGAGGTTGTTACACGAGATCCCATCCATATATATATATATATATATATATGGCACCCCAAATTTGATGAGTACACCCACCTTATAAGTTCACCCACCCCCACTTTTTCAAATATGACCCAATTGATTGAGTTCACCCCCCCTTTTTCCAATTTTACCCTTAGTCTTATTTTCCCCCAAAATACACCCTCCAACCTCTCACCTCCCCCATTTTCTCAATTTGAAACAAAAATACACCCACCTCTCAAGAGACTATTCTATTCGACGAATGGCTAGAGAAATCCAAACATACCTGAGAAGAAGGATGGTTCTTCCCGATGATGATGACGCGACTTGGGATGGTGCACCACCATCCACAACCGGCCGAGACGAGACACCGCACCGGCTCGCGAAGAAAATGACGAGGTATTGTTATAACTCAACTTTTCCTTAAAATAACTTGCATTTTTGTAGTTTGAGTGTCTTTATGTAGTTGTATGGGCATGGGTTTGAGATGGGTATAGTTATGGCGCCATTTGGACTGTAAAATTTGAAATATGGAACTTTGAAGAAGGCGAAATGGCACGGTCGATGAAGCCCTGGGTGGCACGATCGATTGTACGATCGTGCCACTTAGGCACGATGGCTTAGTCATCGAGCGTGCCACCATCGTGCGTGCGGCTTAGGCACGATGTCTTATTCATCGTTCGTGCCACCATCGTGCCACTTGTGACACCGCGATGGCTTATTCATCGATCGTGCCACCATCGTGCCTTGTTGGCACGATGGCTTATTCATCGATCGTGCCACCATCGTGCCTTGTTGGCACGATGGCTTTACTCTTGGCACGGTCGATGAATAAGCCATCGTGCCATAGTAAATGCTTCGCCAATTTTTTTGTTCTCTATGTGATTTCTTGATAGTGGTTGATTGCTAATTTTGATTTTTACTATTTTTCACAAAGCGGTGGGCTTGGAAGAGGCCGAACTTTATGGCAATAAAAAGCCTAAGATCAATTTGTATAGCGGGTTGTCGATTCTTGACGACTTAGAACTCGAGTTGCATGATTGCGGGGATTTTGTGTATGAAGAGTTTCGAAAGTCCTATTTTGGTTTTGTATTGCGGATGGACAACCGTGCGGTTAGTTGTAATGCCGCCCTTCATGCCGTTATTGCGAAGGAGGTTGTTAAGAAAGGTGCAAGGGACGAATTTTGGTTTCGGATTGGAAACCGTTTGATTGATTCTCCAAATATGAGTACGCTTTAATTCTCGGGCTATCCTTTGCCCCCACCACATTTAATCCGAACACCAACCACGTGCCACCTCCTGTGGGTTGTATGATAGACACTATCATCGTGGTGTTAAGGTGACGATGGAGGATCTACTCTTGCATTTTGCGGTGCGGTGCATTCCGTGATGATCCTTCGATGAGTTGAAGGTGGCAAAGTTGTTGGTTGCACATTATTTGCTATTCGCATGGGATCCAAGGTCCACAATCATTGAGGATTCGTGGTGGACTTTGGTTGATGACGTTGATCGTGGGAGTCTTTCTGGCACGGGGAAGTACTGTTCAGTTTTATGCCACTACCTTTCATCAAGTTACCCACCGAGCCCAAGAGTACTTTCCGTATTTACGGATTTGTTTGGGCTTTCTTGGTAAGTGATATTAATGTAATTTACATCTTATAATTTACATTTAGTACAAACATACATCTTATAATTTAACTATTTTTATTGTTCTTCTTAGATATGGGCGTACGAGGCCATACCCAACTCTGGGATTCATGTGGGGTTCCACCTCGGACATTGCTATTCCACGCACACACGCCGGAAGTTTCCGAAGTCCTCCGTGAATCGCATGGCTTTCTTGACCGTCGGTACAAAATGTAATTTGCATTTTTCAAATTTTAACTTATGGTAATAATTAAGTAATTACTGATTTTGATCTTGCAATTTTGTAGATTGATACGCACCGGACCTTGATCATGCGAGGGACAATGAGCTTCCTTATTTATTGCATGTCAATCTCCCGCTCCGATCCGGTGTTGTTTATGTTCATCGGGTAACCCGATCGGAAAAAAGCCCACAAAGCGTCGACGCACCACACATGAGTCGACTTCATTGATGGATGATGATGATAGCCTTGAGATGGGTGATTATGATCGTCCGGCCCCGAGGGCGTTGTTCCGATGTTCCTCCACACACCTCTGTTCGGATGTTCCTCCACACACCTCCACACCCTCTCTAGCCGATCGAGCGCTATTAGAAGAATTGGTGCGGCAGTGGAGAGCCATTGTGCCGACTTTGGTTGAGCGTGCCATTGAGGCCTTGGTCCCGTTTAGTACGGCGGGAGGTCGAGGCGTTGGTTCCGGTTTGGTTCGGACCGGGATGCAAAGATGAGGTTCTGCGGCGGTGCGGGGAGGTTCCACCTTCGTGCGGCGGATCGTGCGGTTTAGTCGGAAGCACGTATTCGCTGTATGGTACCGCCTTATCGTGCGGATGGAGGTCGAGGTGCTTGATTGATCCTTCCATTCAACAGATATCTGCTCAGTGCGCATTTAATTGTTTTTCTGTTAAACATTTAGAATAGAATATCTTTTGAATTATGTTATTTAATGAAGTTTCCTTCATTGTGTAGGATTCTATTCCCCACGGCGGTGGGTGAGCGGTCTCCCCGGGTGGGCCACCGGACTACTTCTCCTCCACCGCCGGTGCCGTGGGGGCTTCGTTGGATCTGTCCCTACGGATGTACGGACACCTAAGTTGGTATTGGTGCATCGGGCCGGGTTCATCTGGAGGGGATGATATGTCCGTTCGTGTTGTGAGAGCTCGATCGCCGTCTGGTACCTTCGTAGCCCTTTCACGGCAAACGAGCGCCGTAAGGAGGATGCCACACATCCGAGTACATGCGGTTCTTAGATAGCGATGAGACGTAAGTTAAATCAATATATGAATTCAAATACACTATTGTTGTTTTGTGATTTTAACACGAGTTTTCTCTCCACCGCAATGTTGGATATATGTTATGCACATTTGGCGAGTTTCTTTAAGGATATCGAGTCGCCGACCATTGATTTGGATTCGTGGTAACACAATGTTAATGTTTTTTTCTTTCATTTCCAGGGTGTTATTTGTTCATGTTCATTGACAATTGATCTTATTGTTTGCTTGTTACACAAAATTGATGCCTACCTAGTCAGACTACATTGCCCGGCTGAGTTGGCTGGTGTAGTGGTCCATCCCCAAGTGCGAGGTCGTATGGGATTGGTTGACACACGTTATGTAAGTTTCATGTATTTCTTAGATAAATAGTCCATAATGTGTCATTTATTTTGTTTCGGTACATTCGTGTTTTTACTAACAAATATGTTTTCATTATACAACTTGATCTAGGCAAAGTATGGACCGATCTACATGGAAAGGACCCACCGGTTGGAGAGATTGACGGTACGTGCCGAGGTCATACCGTGATGACCTTCCTCGCGCCGTTGGTGGAGTACGTCCATGGTGAGCGACCACTTTGGGGTGGGGTGCCTCCATGGAGTTCGTTGGACCACGTAAGAACTATCTCTTTTCGGTATAAATTAATTAACTAATTATTGTTTTGTTCATACTCCCTAATGTCTAATCGATTTTTGCGGGTTGTTTTTATCCACAACATCGGCGATCATTGGATTGTTGTGAGGATATCGAAGGATTGCACGATTTGGATTTATGACTCCAACATCCACAAGCTACCGAGGTTAGACTTGACCGCGCCGTGACTCTCTATTCGTTTGCACGTATTATTCGGTTTTGCTACGGCAAACCGATTTCTACCAAGAGCGTCCCAGGAGTTGACACCTCGAGAGAATACTTGACCGTCAAGGTTGTTGGTCCATCAAAGAATTACGAACAACATGATAGTCATAGTTGTGGACCGTTTGTGTTGAGGAGGGTTGAGAGTTTTCTTATAAATGTATTTGACCCGTCCTTAACACGAGAGTATATAAAAACAACCTATCGTCGGCATGTAGCATTTACGGTGTATAAATTTAGCACTCATGCATCGACTTGGACCCCTCCCCCATGATTATATTGTGTAGATTGTGGGTATTTAGTTGGAATTGTGTATATTGTGGTTATTTAGTTGGAATTGTATATATTTTGTATATTTAGTTTTTATATAATATGTTTTGGTTTAACTTGAATAACTAGGTATGATTTGGATGAATTGGTTGTTGATTAACTCTCCGGTATAACTTGAATTGTTTGTGATTCTCATCGATGTGGCACGATGGCACGATCGCCATATCATTGATCGTGCCATACAAGAGGCACGATGACACGATCGCCATTTTTCTATCGTGCCTCATGTGGAACGATCAATAAGGCTTGACACGATCATGATATTGCCTATCGTGCCATATGTGTTGCGGGTCTGCATTAAATGATTGAAAGTATGTAACATATTCAATTGGTCCATCCATTAAATGGACTTGTTAGTTGGGGACACAATCTTTCCATTCGTGAGTAAGATCCATTCATTAAATGGTGAAAATAAGTAACATATTGACCGAGTCCTTGCATTAAATGGTGAAAATAAGTTACATATTACACATGGGTCCATGAAATAAATGGTAAAAATGAGTTACATTATACATGGGTCCATACATTACACTTATAAATACATGGGTATGTTCAAATGTAGATAATAAAATTGTAGTAAATCTTGGTTGTGTTGACGATAAAGGTAATTTTTTACATAGTAGCTAATTTGATGAATGAATCATAGCTAATTAAATCTTGGATGAACATGTTTTTATGATTTTTGTTACAGAAAAATGGTAAGAACAGAAATGAGATCGCTAGGGACAATAGGCGTGGTGATGGTTGGACTTCCCGAGGAAGAAGAAGCCTGCTTTGACAATTTCTTCATGCTATGTCGTATGGCAAACAACATACGGCGCCCTCTTTTTTTTCAACGGCATATTTGTTGAACCGAGTCGCGTGCTTTATCCGAAGCCATGCAAAAGATTTCCCTCGTCCTTAAAGTCAAGATTAAGATCCATATGATGCGCACCCACTTTCATGACTACCAGCGTTTTACAGCATTGCCGGGTGTTAATTTCAACCCGTACACTAACAGGTTTTCCATCTCTCCAGATTATTGGGCTCATGTTAGGCAAGAGAACAAAGATGCAATGGTTTTTTTCGGACTAACGGCTTCCCAGTACCATGACTGTGTTGAAGTTTTTAACACTCGTGAGGCGCCGGACATTGATTTCGAGGGACTACCAGGTTACACTCGTAACAATCCGTTGGAGTTTGATGGCTACTCTTCTGATGAAGGTTCTCAGGATGATGTTGAACGCTCGAAGTTGACACTGATTGAGCTGTCTGGCAATTGGTGTCTGTTGTGTACTAGTTGGGTGGTTGTGCGCTATGTTTGTAATATTTGTCTGTGTTGTGGTTGGTAATGTACTCTGTTAGGTTGTAATGTACTATGAAGGTTGGTAATGTACTATGGAGGATTGTGATGTAATAATAAAGTTGTTATGAAACGTTTTCAACGTGATGATAATACTATATCAACGCATGTGGCACGATCATTGCATTTACGCATCGTGCAACTATCGTGCCTTTATAGACACGATAACAGTGTGTGACCGTGCCACCATCGTGTCTATGTAGGCACGATCGTAGTATGCGACCGTGCCACCATCGTGCCTTTATAGACACAATAACAGTGTGTGACCGTGCCACGATCGGTGTCTATGTAGGCACGCGATCGTAGTATCGATCGATGCCACCATCGTGCCATTTGACAATCGACTTAACAAAATACCTGTAACAAAATGTGCCACCTTAAAACAAGCATTTCGACAAAGAATCACACCAATTAAAAACACATGCATTTCCAACAAAGTTCTTTAACTTATCCAATACATAACAAACAAATAATTCTAACCTAAGTTTATAGTCTCCGTACTACGGACAATGGGACTGTTTCCTACACTTCCACTATACAATTCAAGTTGTTTAGTATACAAATTCTTCCAATTTGCTGCACATTCATGGCGATAATTATTCCATGTTGCGACCACGGGAGGCAATGGGTGACCGCCACTCAAGAAAACCTACAAATGAAAAAAAAATGGTTATTGTAGTTGAGACGAGACAAATTACTCAATTTTTTAGTTACCTCTATAAAATGGTTATTGTTCACAAATCCAACACAAATTAGCTTCTGAGCAATTGGCGCTTCCATTGTCGTAATGGTAGATATGTGAGGGACATTCGCTGATCCAAACACACAAACGCAACATTGTAAGCGACGCAACCAAGTGACCCATCTCGGGTAAACAAAACCAATGTTTCTTATCGCCTCGTTATAGTAGTTGAGACGAGACAATATTTTGTCAACACTACCATGTTTGACGAATACATGATTGTACAACCCTTGGTTTTCGTTCAACTCATGACATAGGTCTCCTCAAACCCGACCCCATGAATCTTCACCGTATCCAAGTAGGTGCGCTACGGACGGAAACCACAATGACCATCGCTCACAACATCCTTAGTACCATAATATGTTTATGTAAACGAGTTGGAAGTTGCTCCATAAAACCACTAATGGTCACTTTCTCGTCCTTTTGACGCACAACCTATTGAAACACAACATGAAGAACAAAGGGGACATTATCAACAAATATGTCATGTGTACATGCACAAATAAAAGACACGATATTTACCGGTAGCTTTTGCATCGGCATCGGAGAGAACATAGGTTGATTCGATGGACCAACATTAAAGATTACTTCTTCACATGGTGAACAACTATCTTTAATAGACTCGACATATTCGAACTTACTCGGTCACGTTTGGTTGATTTGGATTGTTTAACCTTTACGGACTTAGGGCGACCACGTGTGCGGTATCTTGTGCTCAATTAGTGAGGTTGTTCTTGGATTCGTAATCTCCGTAATTCTTTTCAAAATTAATAACCTCTCTCGATTCGGTGCTTGTTCAAATTTGGTGAAAAGATCACCAAAACACCGAGTCCATCGAGACCCATTTCGGGCCCAACTCGGCCTTCGTCTTTGCTAGTCGGTAATATATCTAATTTTTGCCAAAATGAAGCCACTCGATCAAGTGGAATTGGCTTATCCAAACTCACATATTCGAAAGTTCATGAGCACATGGGAGTCCGCACGTCTTTCTCAATACACAACCACACAACAAAGGGTCTACGCTACCCTCAGCTACACGATGCATTTCAGTATAGATCAAATTCAATGCATGTATAGACACCATACCTCGTAGTGACATAAATACAATCGATTTGTATTTATGTAAGACTATTTCGCTCTTCTCAAAAGAAGAGCGATTGCATTGTGTGTGATGTCTCGAGGAGGGTGTGAATCTGTTCCCAACATGTCTCGAAATTACCCGACTAGACGCCTTGGTTTGTCTTTTCAATGTTGCATGGTGACTCTCCGCCCTATAATGATTTTTCAAACAATATTATATTAATTTTTAGGATTGTATATGATATAACATAAACGCAATGATGAGCACAATAAAGTAAATTACCTATTTGTTGTGGTGTTGTCGAAATGCATGACATTATTCGTCCAAGCGGACACAAAAATCTTTCTTTATACGGCCCCATCCATTGCTCCATTACATATTGTACGGCGGGCCGGATATTCACAAAATTCTGACGCAATCTCCTAATTAAGTCATAAAATGATTGCTCGAAATCTGCGATGACCAATAAATTACAATAGAGGTTAAAAGATTCCCACTTCTCTTTTGTGGCCAATATTTTTTTGCAGTTTGCCAAAATGTTCCTACTAATGTGCCACCGACAGAGAAAATGTCTCGAAGTGGGAAATGTCGTCTCTATTGCATTCATTAGAGCTAATTCTCTATCGCAATAATCACATTTGGCAGGGAAGATGGGTCCATCAATGATTTTAAGACTGAGCAAGCCATATGTTAATATCTTCCCGCTCGTACTCCATATAAGCAAATTGCAATACAAAATGTCATATGTGTCGATGTCACACCAACAATCTCCAACAAAGGTAACTTGTACCTATTAGTTTTGTATGTGCAATCCATAAAAATGACACTCGGAAAAGCACGCAACAACTCAACGCTTGTAGGGTGAGCAAAGAATATATCCTTCACGGTGTTACTCGTCTACATGCAACGCCTATGATGATAGAAATATCCATGCTCCTTCAATTTATGCATAAGTTGTTGCATTTGAGATCGACCATCACGCTCGACAACTCTATTCTTCATACGGGCATTGTAGATAGTCCGTATGGTGGACTTATTATCTTGAAACTTATTTTGTAGACCAAACAAAATGTCATTCGGCCGAGTATTGCCATGTGACATAGCCAACACATATTCTTCCTCACTTTTTGATAATCGACCGGCATAAGAGTGACCCTCCAAATATTGTGCAATTGGATGATTATGCACACCACATTCAACATTTAGTGACCATTCTCCTTCAATTGTTACTTGTCGACCCCTCAAACGAAATGGGCAACCACATTTCTTAGTTCAATTCTCTCTTAGAGACTTTTTTTTCAAATTTCTTAGCATCATTTTGTTCGACATCTCTAGTCTTTTTTGAATCACGGTAATGCCCACTACGTTCACAAGACAAAAATATACGAGGTCTTTTCTTTCCTTGACCACTGTCCGACCTACTTATTACAATTACCATGTTGTGCTCATGTCCTCTCTCACGCACCCAATCAAATAATTTATCCCGAGAAACAAATAACTCATGCGTCGTGAATACATGTGTGTAATCGGTAATAACACCAAGCTCTTCAACATTCTCATCATTCTTGGGAGGACAAACAACACTATTTTCCGTAGGCAACGAGGCCATACCCTATTAAAACAAAATCAACAAGACCAAAAAACAAACTGTCAAAATGGCACGATCATGACCATGATCGTTCCACCTTTGATCGTGTCACATGGCAATATGGCACGATCATTGAACATGTGATCGTGTCATATTGCCCGGCACGCGATCGACGTGATGATCGCGTGCCATCTTTGTTGATCGTGCAATCGGGAAAACAATGGTGCAAAGAAATATCGAACGGCAAAAGTGGATAAATTACATAATTTTGAGCTGATATCCAAGAAGATACTTACAATATTTGGAGGAATCAAATCTTTGTTGTCCATTTAAGTTGTTGTGTTGGTGTCGAAAAAACTAGGGTTTATGAGAACAAGGTTTAAGTTTTTCTCAAGAAAGAAGAATAAGAAGAAGAAGAATGTAGTCAAGGATGTGGGTGGGTGTGTTTTAGTAGATTTAATTGAAATGAATGATGTGGGTGTATTTAGAGATTGGGGGTGTATTTAGAACTTGGCTTTTTAGTAAGGGTATTATAGTCTTTTGACTTAATGGCATTTTTGAAATTTTAGAAAGTGGGTGTACTCATCAAATTTGGGGGTGCCAATAGCGCCACCCTATATATATATATATATATATATATATATATATATATGTGTGTGTGTGTGTGTGTGTGTGTGTGTATAAATGGAGAATTTTAGGGGTCCTTACCGACGGGAGCTGTGTCACCACCTTGACCACCCCAACAATCTCTAATATTTATATCTTAGTAGTGAAAAAGTAAAAATAAGCCATATCATATAATATGGATTACGAAAATAATTTATTATGATGATTAATTTTTTTGGCAAATAAAGATCAATATATTATAAATGAGCTAAATCGGCTAAGATAGGAGTTCCCAACCAAAGGGGACACAATACCGATTGAAATGAAAACATCAAGAAAATATATATGCGGCTAGCTCTTGAGCGACCAAATTACATTGCCTTTTAGCGAATTAACATTCAATGTTACCATGAAGCAACACAATGATATCCATAATATTGTATCAAATCCTTTGAGAAGCGGAGTCTCTTCATCTTGGAGTGTTTTGACAACACGAAGGCATCTGATTCCATGATATCCACCTTTAATCCACATCGAAGAGCAAATACCAAACCCTCTCGGATGGCCACAATGATTAAGTTGTTAAATAACTAATAAATACATCATTCCTATTTTCTTCTTGAAATTATAAAGGATAGTTTTGTTTTTGGTAAGTACCCCAAGTGTACAAATTTTCGGTTTTAGTACTCCATGTACCAACCTCATTAAACTTGGTCATCAACTACCCTTTTTTAACCATATTTTGTACGACATTTCGTTAATGTCCATAAAAGTAAGGATTTGATTATAATTGTGAGTTGGAAGAGGGCAAACCCTAATTGACTAGTAGCCTAAAGTCTTATATTCAATTTTCTCCTAACCAAAGAATTGATAGTTAAGTTGATGTTTAAATTTCTTGTACCCAAATCTCTTGTTACCAAATCCTAAATTGACATTGTTTAGATCTCTTATCTCCCTATCTCTTGTCACTGAAAGAATTTCGATCTCTATAGAATTAAAAAAGACAACGTTAATTACTAATTTTGATGAGGTTCATACATGAGGTACAAAAATCAAAAAAAGTATGTATTTGGGTACTAAAAATAAAATTATCCCACATCAAGTAAGATTTTCGAAGCAAAAATTAAAAATGCCACGGTATGGGAGTTCATGAACATTTAAGTACTACTTTTGAGATAATAATGTAAAAAATATTAAAATGTATATTTTTTTTTCAATTCACGGAAAAGCTCCTCTTGGAAGTTGGAACAACGTAATAGAATAGGTTACAAAAAATCAATCGATTATTATTAATATTTATATATGTCGACTTCTGATAAATATTTTCATTATTTTATCTAGAAAACAGGACAAATTTAGCTATGATATCCCTAACAATATTATTCATTTTATTTTGGTTTATTCAAAATCCAAAGTACTATATAAATCCAAAAAATAAAGTCTTCTTTAATTTATTTTGGGGAATTTGGAAAAATGTCACCTTTTACAAAAAAATTTGGAAAATGTCACCCAACCTAAATCCTCTAAATTATACCCCATTCACCCCTATGAAATGTCCAAGATACCCCTTTGCTCAAGTTTTTTAATTTTTTCACAAAAGTGATGTTCCCACCTAAAAATGAAACCAGTTGACCATTCTTCTTCATTTCTCAACGCCATTCACGACTGGTTCTCTCATCTCCTCTAAAATTTTAGCATTTTCCAGCGAGGATGGACGACATTGTTCCCCTGTCCAGTGTTTTTGACGGTAGCGTTCGAGCATAGGTTTATTGAATGAAAGCATTTATTGGATTTTTTTATCGATTTCTTTGGAGTTGCAACGATTTTTTGGATTTTTTTTGCGATTTCTTTGGAGTTGCATTTTTCATTTTTGATTTGTTTTTATGCGGTTAATTTGGTTATTTGTTTCGTAAATACGCGGGGTGTTACGAGTTCTAATTTTTTGCAGCTAGATTAGGTCGAAAATATAGAAAGAGGTTAGTATTATTTTTGACTAATGTTTGCGGTTAATTTGGTTATTTTTCATTTGTAAACAAGTGTAAATACGCAATGTATTTGATGTTATGGATGTCACATTTGGGTAATATATAATTATTTGCATTTTAGCAAATTTAATTGTTTAGAATCAAACTGAAAATGTGATGAAATTATAGAATTAAGTTGATTTTGATAATATATGTTGTAAGTTAGGGCAACAAAAACCGAACGATTAGTTGGTCTAAGTTATAATCACTATACTAATTCAATTCGATTTGTTGGTTAGTGTTTATAGAATAGGGTAAGCAAGGTGTAATAAATTAATGCGATGTGTGGTTGCGATCGGTTGGCTAGTCATGTGTGGTCGTTGGCTTTGTAGGTTTCTAATTTTAGATTATTCTTTGTATTATTTTAGGTCCCCTATAAGGTTCATGCTCAATATTAATTCTTTGGGATGATGCATGGGAGTTCGATTCAAGTCGTCATTGGTATTTCAATGGGAAGCAAACAAAGCATGTGGTTGTCTCTATATGGATGTCACATTTGTACAAGTACTTTATATTTTATGATTAATTAGTTCTCCTTAATCCTCAATTTTTTCTGTTTTACATTCAATATTCACTATTCAAAGCAAATATTTAATGTTGGAGAAAGAAATTCATTATGAAAACAAACTAAAATAATTATGTTATATGTTGGAGAAAGAATGTAAAAATTGGAATTTGCTTTTGAGCCCTTCTTCAAAGTTGTAGATAATCAAACTTAGAAATATGCAAAATAACTAATATTCAAATACAACTAAGATTGTAAGCTCGTTTGTACTTGTTTTGATAGAAACTATGACTAGTCAATTGGCTCTCAACATCTTGGCTATAAATGTTATAATCACATAAGTACTAATTCATACAACCATTTGACTAAGAAAGTTCCGATCAAGATATTATTAAATAACAATGTGTCTTCACGACGATGGAAAGTCTAGAATCTTATCGGAAGAGCAGGTGCAATACAAGTTGTCCTTGGAACTTGATGGTATCTATCTCAAAGAACTTCCCGAAGCAAGATCTCTTGAATTTATCAATATTTCCCCTCTTCAACTGATCACTAAAATAACTTCTAGTGCATTGAAATGAGACCTGTAGGAGAGCTTCCCTTTAAAATGATCATTTTCATATGGAACGAGAGTCATATTGTCCCTTCTTCAAACAAAACAACAAAGTGTAAGGTCGAAATAAAAGTCAAAATGAGGTCGGGAGGTAGTCGGTACTACAAGCATATCACATAAGGGTCGGCCATATGGTCGGTACAAAGTCGAGAACACGGTCGGAAATGCATTAAGTACATACACAACGTCGGAAAATAAAAGAACATATCTAATAGAATTCCAAAAACGCAAACAACATCCAAAACCAACGAAATCTAACTAAATAACAACACAAATAAACTTCAAAATTATACTATCATACTTTTAGAGAATACCAGAACGACCCAAAGAAACTTATAAATACTTAACATTACTTTTGGGCAAAAATACAAATATCTTTAACCAAAACTCATCAACCCTAAAATCATAAAAGTTCAAAAAATGAGCAAAGATGAAATTCAATGCATGCACAAACAAATATGAAAACTTTGAAAGTATAATACAACACATTTTCTGAAGAGAAAAAAATTACAAAAAGAAATTTCATACAGAAAATGCAAGAAAAGCCATCGAAAACCCTAGAATTGAAGAACATTGGAAACCAAATCGAACTTACCGGAAAATACAGGGACGACACCGGACCACTACACTGCTCGCCGTCGGGTCATTGAGAAACACCGGAGAAAATCGAGACGGGAAGGACATAGAGATACCAAGGGAGATAACTGTTTTCCTTTTTTTTCCGTCAAAAATGTGAGAAATGAGAGAAACCGATTTGGGTCCTTTTCATTCTAAAGGGATATCTTGGACATTTTACAGGGATGAGGGTATAATTTAAAGGATTTAAGTTGGGGGCATTTTTCCAAAAAATTTGTGAAAAAGGGGTATTTTTCCAAATTTCCCATTTATTTTCAACCTAAAGGATTATGTGGTGGATAACTAATTTAACAGCTCTTCAGAAAATACCCTTTCATCTCTCTTATCATCTCCACTCTTCACAGTTCACACACAGAAGCCATCAATGGCTAGTCTAAACTTCAACTCCACAAGAATCAAACACCCCATCACCAATTTCACTTCCCCAACCAAAACCCCATTCTCCCATTTCCAAAAAAATCCAGCCCACAACAAAAATCTGAGAAAAAATCTCCATTTTACAACTTGTTCTTCAGTCTCTGAAAGTTCAGTTTTTTCCACCCCTTTACAGCCTGAAACTGGGAAACCCATTTTTGATGGTGAAGAAGAAGAAAATGACCCAACCTCAGAACTGAGTTATTTAGACCCAGAAACAAATCCTGAGAGTATTACAGAGTGGGAGGTGGATTTTTGTTCAAGGCCAATTCTTGATATTAGGGGAAAAAAGATTTGGGAACTTGTGGTTTGTGATGACTCACTTTCACTTCAGTACACTAAGTATTTTCCTAATAATGTTATCAATAGTGTGACTCTTAAGAATGCTATAATTTCAATTTGTGATGAATTAGGTGTGCCTTTGCCAGAGAAAATTCGGTTCTTCAGGTGAGTTTTTTAGTTTTGTTATAATTTTTTCGTTTTTTTTTCGATTTTTCCCCAACAGATTGTGAAGCTTTTTTCTATGTTCTTTTCTTGGATGGATATAAATTTATGTATTGGTGGTGGTTTTATAGGTCACAGATGCAGACAATTATTACAAGAGCTTGCAGTGAGCTTGGTATAAAACCTATTCCAAGTAAACGGGTGAGTAACGTGATTTATGTTTAAATTTTTGACGCTATTGGTAATAATGTGTGTGTTTTGTTCTGAAAATTATCTGCATTTGTAGTCCTTGGCAGTCCACTTAAGCAATTAATAAGAGTAAAAGGGATTGAAGTTTTTCCAGCAGGAACTTTCGGGTTAAATAATGTGAAAACAAAAAATTTTAAGTTATATATTGGTGCAAACTAATTGAACTATTGAAGTATGTCCTAGAAGAGCTGGAGTGAAAGAGTAAGGCAGTTGTGTAAACTCCTCTTTTGTGACCTTTTCTTTAGATGAATCTGTTTGGCAATCGGTATCGTCGTGATCTTTCTTCATTTCATTATATGATGTTATACAATTTTATGTTAAAGAGTTAAAACATTTTTTTGTGGGCAAAGTGCATCTAAATGAATATACCAATTGAAATTCGTTTGGCAAAAGTTTAACTGATTTTATAGCATATATTGGGCAGCAAATACTAGAAGTAAAAATACAGTGGTACTTATTTGGGAGATTTATGCACCGATTGTGAAAACACTAAACGGGAAGAATCACACCTCGTCAGTACTAGGACCTACAATAACTATCCTGATCATTATTTGGTGTTTTCACACACGTTGCATATAATTAATTTTCCAGATTTATGTCAAGTTGGCCCAACTGCTTAAAACGAATTTTGCGTCAAATTTGTATATCCAGAAGCCAGGCAAATTTAACTGTTGTCTCTTTCTTTTCAGTGTCTATCTTTGGTTCTATGGCTCGAAGAACGTTATGAGACTGTGTATACGCGCCATCCTGGTTTTCAAAAAGGATCAAAGCCACTTCTTTCACTAGATAATCCTTTCCCAGTGGAACTTCCAGAGAATTTATATGGAGAAAAATGGGCTTTCGTCCAATTACCATTCTCAGGTACCTACACATGCTGATGCAGGCGGCCCACCTCTAAAGCTACATGATGCAATATTCTTGTTTTCTGTCTGAACATTCAAATTGAGATGAGATATTTTGTCTGTCACTCGACTCGTTCGTGGTTGAGTGCTTTAAATGGCATCTTTTCTTGTGTTGGAACATTCTTCGTCGTCTTTACGTTCAGAGGTTGAATGCTTGTAACTACTGTCCCCACTGATTTTTGTCCAACCTTTAAAATTCTCTCTTTATTTGGCACCACAGATGATTACCACTTAAAGCTATGTTTGAACATTATAAGATAATTACAACTGGCTTTGCTCAACTATTTGCACAACTGCTGTTTTACTGTCACAACATTAATTAGTGTTCTCTGATCAGCTGTTCAGGAAGAGGTGTCGTCTTTAGAGACGAGATTTGCTTTTGGTGCAAGTTTAGATTTGGATCTTTTGGGGATTGAAGTTGACGATAAGACGTTAATTCCTGGACTTGCAGTTGCATCTTCGCGAGCTAAACCATTGGCAGGTAGACGTTCTATCAAGAGTAAAATTAATTCTTGTAAACAATTCCATTTCCACATGTTCCCTCATTTTCTTCGTGATAAACTCGGAGCATAATCCTGGCTCCGTCTAAGCTTCGTATTATGGTGATACTCTATAACTTTTACTCTATTCAACAAATTACTCATTGGTAGTATTGACTTCTTTGATAGCGTTGATAGTATTTTATAATTTTGAATTATAAAACGAATACAATGTATTTTCATTTATATGTGGATGTTATCAGCGCATAATATCATATTGTCTATAATGTTATATCCAATCATTGAACTAGACTTCTATGCTGGAGACCTGGTTTGATTTTGACTTAAATTAAGGAGGTAGCTGTAATATTTCTAAAAAGTCAGGGGAGTTTTAATTTTTTTTTCTTATGAAGGGGGAATATGTTTGACCGAATCAAACCTCAAGGGATTTATTGTAATTTTCAAAAACCTCTGGTTTTTTCGTAGTTAGCCTGAACTTCAGTTTTTTTGTTGTAAGTATCCCTACTAATTATTTGACTAATGCACCCTTTATATCCATCTTGATTATTGAATTTCTTCAGCATGTTGTTTCCTTTATAGCTAGATAATAACAGATATGACATCTGATTTCATCTTTTCTAGTTAGAATGCTATGCTCCTTTCAGTAAGTAAAGCTTTTCCAGCAAACCAACACAAACAGTTAATTCTCCAGTTTAAGTGTTTGCAATCACTAAAAAAAAGTGCAACTCAACTTTTTGGCTGGAAAAAAAATTCCTTTTTAGTTTTTGTAATTGCCAACTTCTACTTCTGATTCCACTTCATTTAATCAGAATCTAAAAGCAACGAGATGGACGCTTTAGATTTGTGATTCTGCTTCTGGTTTGGCTTGTACAAATAAATAAGCACTTTATAACTTTTTCACAAAACACTCTCAATTTCAGATTCTATATGCAAACACTACCAACTTCTGATTCTCAACTACTTTTACTTCTGCTACAATAAATTACTTCTTCTAGAAGAGTAGAAATTTTTGCACACACTCCCTAAGCCGTATTCTATTTATGCATAATTTTCACACAGTATCGTACTAATCTTGTTATTCATTTCTGCAGCATGGATGAATGGCTTAGAAGTCTGTTCGATCGAAGCTGATACATCCCGGGCTTGTATAGTCTTGTCTGTGGGGATTTCTACCCGCTATATTTACGCGACATACAAGAAAACACCTGTGACTACAAGTGAAGCCGAAGCTTGGGAGGCAGCAAAAAAGGCCTGTGGAGGGTTACACTTTCTTGCTATTCAAGATGATTTGGATTCGGATGATTGTGTCGGGTTTTGGCTCTTACTTGACTTGCCACCTCCACCTGTATAATTTTATCTTTAGCCAATCAGACAATTTTCATTGTTCCAATTATCTTCTGGTGATGAGCTTGTCTTCCTAAGAAGCTGCAGTTTTTTGCATTTATGGTAAACATGCTGGTTTCATGTGTTTTTGCAACTCATTCACCGTATATTGGTCTGCTCATTCTTCCATTTTACACTCTAATTACAAAACTACCCATGATGTTTAGCCTAATTACAAAAATACTCCAGTTATCTTTCAAATTTACAAATACCCTCTTTGAGGTTTATATTTACCTAATAAATACCCCTCACTTGAGATGCAATTTGTAAGAAAAGAAACAATATCAATGTGGTACTTGTAGTTTTGAAACATAACTGGTTTTTTTGTACTTAGCCTAAACCTCAGGGGTAGATTTTGCAATTAACCTAAAAAAATTGGCAACATGCATATTGATTAGAAAATTTAGGAAGAATTTATGCTTTCCAATCAGATTAGAATTTTTTTTTTCTAATTTGAGAAGAGCCTATAAGAGTTCATCTTAAGGCTTAAGCCAACGAGATTCAGGTTATGTTTAGATCTTCAACTTTAATGCGGAAAAAGAAAAACAATTGTAATATTTGGAGGCGAGAAAACTGTTCTTTTAGTATTCTTTTTTTCAAGAGTTTAGACTTTAGAAAAGAAAATTAGTTGTACGCCACGTTGATAATTATAGTCCCAAACGTAGAAACAAGCTATAAATTCAAGTTATCCAATGATCCCTGACCAATTGGTCAAGGCGGTGTAACTCTTGGCCTCTCTTTTGAGAGGTCAAGGAGTTTCCGCTCCCCGGACACACAATGGTGGAATAATTAATATTGAGGACTTCCAGTTGATGATATGGGAGACCTAACTGTTTTCCTGAGGACCAACATGAGGTTGCAATTTGGGTGTGTGGTGCGTAAAATGATAAAATCAACCTTGTTGGGACTATATTTTCATATAAAATATTAGCACTAGACTTCTTAGGAATGCTGGTGGCTACTCATAAAACTCTTACTTACCTACAACACGTCCCATTTGAAGCTGTGATCTAAAATCTGGATTTTCAATTTTGAAACCCAACCAATACAAACCCCACTCGTTTTTTTTTTTTTTCAAAAATCCTAAAATCTACATTTTCATGATATTTTATTAAAAAATTCTTGTTTCCCAATAAAACTTTAGTTCTTTTTAGAAAAATATTACTTTCAATGTTTTTAAATTATTAATCGAGTTTAACGAATCAATAAATGGGTTGGAGCAAATTTGGATTCGAGCTATAAAAACTTTTGTCTCAAGTTCAAGCAAAGCCAATTCGAACCCATCCTTTTTGCAAATCCAAAAGTTCCACAAAACTTGGCATTTTTGAGGCAAGTCCAAACATACTTGAACCAAAATTAATATATAAACTTGCGCTTGATTTGATTCTTTGAAACTATAAAACAAGCTCAATAAACATCTTAATGAAGGCTTGATAATTGATATCCATAACTACAAGTATTTCAATCAAAATACAAACTTCTGAATATACATAAAATTATAACATAATCAACTTGATATCTCGGTTCAGTAATAAAGATGGAAAACCAAATGAGAGAGTATTGGGAAGAAATTCTAATATTTTCAGTCAAACCAAATGTTAGATTTTATTTGTTCCCACATCCTTCAACACATTTCTTTAAAGAGCAAGTCTCTTGTGAGACGATTTCACGGATCTAAATCCGTGAGACGAACCTCCTAAGGGCTCCGTCTTGAGAACATGAACCATGAAAATAAATTTAAAAATAATAATGAACCATGAAGAAACAAAAATAAACCCTAAAAACATGAACCATGAAAAATAAACCCGAAAAACAAAAATAAACCCAAAAATAAAAAATAAACCCTAAAAAAAAACTAGAAATCCTAAAAACCCAAATCAATTAAAAATAAACCCAAGAAACAAAATAAACCCTAAAAAAACAAATATAAACACTAAGAAAAAAAATCTGAAAAAAAAAACCTTTAAAACTTTGTGTAAGGGCTCCTTCTCACGGATTTAAATCCGTGAGACCGTCTCACGCAAGTTTTTGCCTTCTTTAAATTACTCCAAAACAGCATCTAATGTTTCAAGAAAATTCAAAAAAAGTTTTCAATAATTTTCAGGATGGGGATGTCCTAAAGAATGACTACTGCCAATAAATAACCAAAAATGTCAGATAGTACAACTTTAGGATGGAATATTGGAATGTAGATAAAGGTAGTTTTCTTGCTCCCGACCAAATACCACTTGTTGCTTACAAATATCACTATTCCTTTATATCTAGGATAGCATACTCTAAATACATGACGAAATCTATGAATTTACAGAAAACACAGTACAAAGGCTAAAAATTATGACAATCAGGCCTTGACAAGTCACAGATATAACTAGATCTAAATCTCAAATCTCACAAGGCTTAGAAACACTTAGTTAACTGAATTCTACACTTCACGACAAATCTGGTTAACCAAAGATTGACAACAATAACAGCAACTCCATTTTACCTTCAGCTTCAAGGACATTTGCAGTTACCTTATAGAAAATCTCCGAATCAATGCTTGCCAAACAAATTAACCTTTGGAGAATGCCCCATCTATTGAAAACTAGAAAGATCTAAATTTAATGCTTTTGCTTCTGAGAAACAAAACGAATTCCTTGCTTCCCGAGCTCAAAGCTCTTGGCCTTCCCATCGTCAAGAGCAATGGAAACAACCGATGTACCCTCAAAGACTTCTATTACTGTACCCCTGTGCCTGGAGAAAGAGAAACTCAACATCGACACACCAAACTACATGGGCAATAGAAGGAAATCTTTGACCAAAAAAAGAAGGGCAGGGGGGAGAAGGGATAATTACAAAAACTACCCCTGAGGTTTGGGTTAATTAAAAAAAAACCAGAGGCGTTTGAAAATTACAAAAAAAAAAAACGAGGTTTGATTGTGTTAAATATAAGGGGTAATTGCAATATTTTTACAAATGTAATTTGAAATGTTTTTGCTTATGAAGGGGGTAAAGTGTAACATAGAATCAAACCTCACCGGGTTTTTTGTAATTTTAAAAAAGCTGTGGATTTTTTTGTAATTAACCCAAACCTCAGGGGTAGTTTTTGTAATTACCCAAAGGAAAATCAAAAGAAAGCGCACACCAAACACTTGGGAGAGTAGAGACTCGAAAGTCATGGGCTTTGCAAAGGACTCAAACAACTAATGCATGCTTGGGATCAAAATTATCAAAAGTCAAATTCAAATATGAGAAAGAATCATTCAAATTTTAAATTCAATTTCCCAATCCTATGCTTCCAAACACAACTAAAACAGATAACTTCTTGAAATATGGGTGAGTGTTACCCAGATCCCTTCAAATCTCTGGAATAAATTTTTTTTCCGTTGTATCTTCTTAAACACTTTCTGAAAGAAGAAGAAGAAACTCACCAAGAGTTGCTGGATGGCTGATGAATTTCTACTCTCTTCCCAGCAGCATCTTTTCCCAATTTCTGCAGTATCCAATTGGCATCCGTGAAGTCCTTAATTGTATTGTCTTCACGCCGTTGTGACGCATCTTCATCGCCTACTGCCGGTCTCCTCCTTTTTGACCTCTGACCCCTGGTGTAAGTTATCTCATCCTTTCCAGGAAGTGACAATGAATTCTGATTTCCAGTATTCGAATCACTGGGAACATTTTGGTTTCCATTATTAGAATTCTTTGGAATTTTAAACTTCAAAAAAGGCTTACGATCCTTTGACGAATCCTGTGGAACGGAAGGTATGCTGCTACTGTCATCAATCAAGTCACCAGAAATAGACTCTTCCTCGGCATGTTTTATTGAAGAATATTTATTCCCCCTGCTGACTGGGACTTCAGATCCACTCCTTGCAGATGCACTGTCTTCAGTACCTCTTTTCCCAAGAACAGAAAATGTATTCTTTGGAGAAACAGATTCGTGCCCTTCGGCAAATTCTCCTCCAGTAAGTTTTGAGCTAATGTTAGAGAGTTCTGAATTGGCATTCTTGAACTTTATCAACTTGGAACCTTTCACACACGACAACAACGCTTTTTAACAAGACATAAACACACAGAATGAGATGTATAACAAAAATAAAGATGGATAACAGAGAACAGAATTCTCATACTCAGCATCCATTACCTTTTTGGTCCCCAAATTTAGTTGAAGGGTCAGGCCTGTCGAACTCGTGATGTTTCAGTTGACTGGTATCTTCAGTGCCTATTACATGTAGACAACATTGTTTCACTAAATACTCAGAGTTCATGAATGAGGGAACACATTAAACAATTTGATTTTCGTCAAGAGCAAAATTAAGTTCTGAGGATCACAAATTCTCAGAATTTTGACCGAAAAAGTTAATTCTACTCACTTTTTAGTTTACTAAAGGGCAAAGCAGAAACATGCTTTCAAAACGTGCACAATCCGCTGACACGTGTTCATGCATATCACAAACTGATGAAATTTAAGCACCCAACAATACCCAGAAAAAGTTCACTACTACTTTGCAAATTCCTATTGGTCCCTCATAACCCCACACAATAACAGACCAAAAGCATCCTACCCATATATTAAAGGGATGATTACAAAAACTACCCTGAGGTTTGGGTAATTACAAAAAAAACCAGAGGTTTTTGAAAATTACAAAAATTCCCTTAAGTTTTGATTTTGTATTACACTTTACCTACTTCATAAGCAAAAACATTTCAAACACCCCCTTAACATTTGTAAAATTATTACAGCTATCCCCTTACATTTAAGGGAGAATCAAGCCTCATGGAACATGACCACCCTCAGGGCTTTTTGTAATTTGGAAATATCTCTGGGTTTTTTTGTAACTACCCCAAACCTCAGGTGTAGTTTTTGTAATTATCCCTATATTAAATTCACGAAATGTTTATCAATCAAAGTCTGCAAGTGGAAACAAAAACAAAGCAGGCATACCTTTAATAGAAATCAAGTTTTGCCCCCTTTTAGCTTCAGATCTTGGAGGACTAGTTGCATTTCTGCTTCGTCCACCCAAATGTATAACAAGCTTGGGTCCCTGTGCAGTCTTGGGCACACCACCACTAATTCCAGTTTCCTCCCTATTAGTCAAGTCACGAGATCTATTACTCTTTATTTTGATAGTTCTAGATGACTTGTTTATATTGCTTGCTGAAACCTCATCAATATATTTGTGTTTGGAGACCGTTGTCTCATTTCCTGCAGATACGCCTTCTGTCAAACTTCCAGCAATAGGAGAGAAAGTAGCAGGTTCACTAGAAAATTGCGTTTCTTCATTTTTATTATCGCTAGTATTGTGTCCAAGTGGACCGTCAGCATGCCCACCAAAACTCTGGTACGCGTCACTTCCACTCATCAAAGATGTTCCATTCCCTTTTTTCTTGCCATACTTCTTGTTTGAAGATTTTTTTCCATACTCTTTGCTCTTTTTTGGTGAGTTATCACCTAACCCTTTAAGAGAAAACTTCAAAGAACGGCTATATTCATTCTTTAACACAGGCCCACTCTCTTCATCATCAGAAAAAGGTGAGATGTCAAATATTTCTTCCTGAGTTGGCAAACCAGCAGCTGCCCTCAAACTTGCTATCAAATCCTTATCAGCTTCATCTCTTCGTCTCCAAAGCTCCTGAACAGCCTCCTCAAGATTCCTAACCTGGTTAGAAGAAAAGCCATTGAGGGCAAACATAAAGATAGGTAAAAGCGAGAGGTTACATTTGCATGGTTACATATCCCCCTTTAAATCATTCATCCTCAAAAACCCACCTGGCAGCATTCTCCACGGCATGTAGGACAAACATACTGGAGATTTCCGTCAACTTGAAATTGCATGTATTTTGCATCACTGAAATATTTTCCAACAAAAATTAGAAACAATAAAGTCAAAATCCAGAAGAAAGTACCCGCTAAGATCATAAGTGGTAAAGTGTAACAATGTAACATGCATTAGAAAAAAACTTCAAATCAGCTCAAGAAAACCTAGGAGTTTTAATACCATATGGGCAATGAGTAGAAGTGACAACTTAGATCAACTAGGGAGTAAAGAGGAAAATAAGAATAACTGTTACAAAGCCTAGTGGGCTTTGGTTCTGACAAAGAGTCCCAGAATAGAGATAGAGATGCAGGGCAAAGTAGCGTACTTTAATTACAACTATGATGGATAGTCTGGTGAAGTACAAATCCTGATTAAGAGAGAACAAGTATGTCCTGCCAAAAGCTCAAAGCTACTCATCTATTGGTGAATGAAAAGTTCACTTGGTTCTAAATTTATTTCAGATTTTTGAAATGTAAAATTGGTGTTCTCCTGGTGATCGGATCAAAAAAGCTTTTCCAGATTTACAAATTCCAATAAGTAGCCCCAAATCTTTCTTGCTGTCATTTTTTAGCTCTTCAGCAAACAATGAGTATTCAGTTTAAAATGCGTTCTTGCCAAAACTCATCACTATAATAAAACCCATTACTATTAAGATCTAGGATTCTTTTACTGGTATAGCTAGAGTACTTTTGATCAGATTTAATCCCATTTTAGTTTTCGAACTACATTCTATTGCAAGGGGCAAAAGGATACAAAAAGTGTTTTTCGACTATCTTTTGAGAGGAGAGGGGAAATGATGAACCAAAATCTTCTGCTGCTTAACAGAAACCACAAAGTTATATTGGAAATAGGAGACCAAGAAAAGTCTTGCAAGCACTCGCTTAAAACTCACCACGTCTCACTCCAACAATATTTTTGACATAATAAAAAATATAACTCATGGCAATTTGATTCTTGCTTATAACAAGATAAATCACATTTTTAACTGTACAAAATTGAAAATCGGCCCCCGATCATCTGGCAAGAAAGCAAAATTTCAGTATCCAAATAATAAAAAGAATATATAATTTGTCTTATGACAACAAAATAAGGTAAAAGCTAATATTAGAGCTGAATTAGAATTTCCCCTATACGGTGCTTAAAACCCAATCAAGTCCATCATTTTTTTGTTTCTCAAAATGTAATGCCATTTCTAAGACCAACTCCAACCCAACTCTATATCCTACACCAAAACACCAAATATGTAAAAAAACTCCCTCCAACCCAACTCTAAACATTACACCAAATTTGTTGCAATGAATAGTGTTACACCAAATTTGGTGTAATACTATTCATTTACACCAAATTTGGTGTAATACAAATATTCCCTCTTTGCCCTCCAATTTCTTCTACTTCAAATTTTTAATTCCTATTGCATCCTATATTTGATATATAATTCATTTGTAACATGGCTTTAGTTATTTAAATTTTGTATATAGTTACTATTTTGGATGAACAATTATAATAACTAACAATAGTTAATATTTACCAATAAATTATTATAAACTAAACTTAAATATTTTCTATAAACTACAATAATTAATAAATAAAATTACAATTTAATTAAAAAAGCATCAAAGTCTATCATAAAATACAAAACACAAACATTATAATTAAATATTGTAATATTAGTTGTGATATTTATTTTGCAATATTTATTGTCTAGTGTGCAATTTAGTATTTTTATTTATTGTGATATTAGTTTTAATATTTATTTTGCAATATAATTAATTAATGTAATATTAGTTAAATATAAGTTTTTATTTGTTACATTAATAGTAATAAAATATAATTAAAAGAAATAATTGCATAAACAAATAAATTTGTTATTCCAAAATGAAAAGAAAATATTAAAATACTCATTTGGTGTAAGATTTAGTGTAGTGGGTTGGAGATGGTTTTTGAAAAATTACACCAAAACACCAAATTTGGTGTGATTTTCACACCAAATTTGGTGTCATGGGTTGGAGATGCTCTAACATCAATGCCATATAACTAAAAATTCAGCTTCCAATCACATAATGGAAAATGACGCCACTTCAAAAAATAACATGACATGACCAATCCAAAATAAAGTTAAGGAACAAGAGCTTGAGAAACCTGATCCCATCACAGGGACAGTGCACCCATCGTTGACAGATATCACAGCACACCATGGGAGTTGATTCGGAGTCTCTATAGACCTGCGTTATGCAAGGACCATGATTAAGCAATCAATTTCTGCTGCTTCAGTAAGTTAGGTACTTCATGTAAATGCAACCCGAGACAGAAATAAACCAAATAAATAGACAGGGCACCAGTTTGTACCTTCAAACAAACGGGGCAGTAATTTCCCTTCACAAACAATCTTCCGCAAGCATCACAACAAGTATAGCCCAAAAACCACCTACAGCATTTCATTTAAGGTCATTAAAATCCATCATTGTTACCATTCTCACTCTCCGTCTCTCGTTTTCTTTTTTCTACTTTTTTTATGGGTGGGGTTGGGGGTTGGAGGCAGCGCTGGTTGGGGGGGTGGGGGTGTCTGGCTGTGAGGCAATGTAATTTTTATTTTATTTTCACATACAATAAAAAGACAAGTAAAAAAAAAAAAACCTCCGGCCGCTCATAGTAATGAATTTGAAATTCACTATATAGCAAAGATCTCCAGTTCTCTTTATTAAGAAGGTGGATCCACAAAAAGTTCAGAGTTCACAAAACTACAACAAATTATGTGTAAGATCACTAAATTAGCTCTGTATAAAGTCTGGAGTGTATATAATCATGAAAAAGTCCAAATAGGCTGATCCCTATACATTATTCATGTCGAATAGTTCCAACTTGCAAGAGAACTCTAATCAAGGTAAATCATGTGTGCATGACTGGGTGGGAATAGATGTATTATGCATCTGTCCATATAATATAAAATAGATACACACAATACATACAAAGGTAGGCAAACATACCACCACAAGCAGCCATGTCTTCCCATTTGTCTTTCATTATCTCCCCATTTCTATTTTCATTAGTAGTTAGATTTATTCAATTCCATGAAGCGAATATGGATACCTCTCTTTGGATCAAGGGTTCCATGCGGAAAAGCAAAACCAATGGACTCTCCACTATTTCCTTTCTAAAATAAGCATAAACTTTCAAATGTTTTACTCGTAACTGAAATATATAATTCGACAAAAGCTTCCGATATAAATAACAATTTTCTCACGGTTTCTAAAAAAAACATTAGAGAACATCCAGCACAAAAACAGTGTTCAGTAAACCGGATACTTCATAATAACAATTGAGAAGTTTAATGCTGATCACAGAAATAATTCGCATTTCATAGTTGAAATTTAGTCAAGAAACCCTTTTTATCTGTAGTCCTAACAAAAAATAATAAAACCAAGGGAAAGTTAGAGGTTTTCCAATTTAAGTACTCATGATGCAAAAAAAAAAAAAAAAAATACAAGTAAATAAACAAAGTTCAAGGAAGTAAAGCAGAAATTACCATAAAATTGCAAAACATCACCAGGTTACTAAATATCGTTACTCTTTTACTTTTCTTTTCCTTACCTAGTTATTGAAAACCTTTCCTTTTTTTGGCTCCGGTTTGAACGTATGCATTCTATAATTTAACCACTTCTTGTTTTGGAATAAATATACTCAAACTATTCTTTAACCAGCCCCAACATGTTACTAATGTTTTGATTTAGCCTAAATATTTGCTCGGCATGCCCATGATGACTCGCAATGTTCACATAGAAGCCTTTTGAGAGCCTGTCCTATATGTTCATGGTTACACAGACACTCCAGCACCAAGAGATTGCTCATGCTAGGATGTAAACGGAAACAAAATGGGCAGTAGTTCAGATTTTCAATCAGTTATAATGTGAGGCATTCATGTCGTACTTATAGAACTTTCACATATTATGTTTTTAAGTTATGATCAAACTTCACCCCATTTTGCAAAGAGAATAACCAGTCACAAGCAACAAAAGAGATTTCATGATTCAAAGCCAATCTACACAATCCTTCACTCTAATGGAGGTAATGCAAAAGTAAGTCAACAAGCATTGAAAAGTACACCCCACTTTCCTACGTCGACATAATGGTCGAGAAGTGCAAGTTGAGAAAGGACCAATTCAATTGACAAAACAATACCAGCAATCAAGTTCGAACTTTTGGATAATTAATACTTAGATGAAGCCGTCAACTTTATAATATTCCTAGGATACGTTTGAAGAGAGCCAAATAATCAACAAATTACTCAATTATTTTAAAACATCTAACACCTTCATCTTCAAGTGTTATGGCATTTTTACTTTCATCAACAATATATCAACGAAAAAAGAGCTCATGCACTAACATCAGCTAATCATGTGGTAATTGCTTAAGTAGCATCTCCCGTTTGGTTTTCCAAAGGTCAAAAGAGTAAAATCTACTTCACAGTAAAAATAAAACTTCAATTATAGAGCATTCTCAAACTGGCAAAGAATTCTCCGTGGACAATAGATTATTAAAGGGTTATGTATAGAACAATGAAGATGCATAACCATTTCCTTCAGGTCCAGCGGAGCACTAGATATAGATATGCTAATCCAATTATGATGATTTCACTTCCCAAATAGAATGTACCAGGCTAAAACCATGCTTCCTACGAGCAGTCATAGATACAGTTTCAAAGCATAACAATGGGTTAGGATCACAGCCAATTAAAAGGATCACACCCATAAACCAAGCGCAAGCAATTGAATTTTTTTTCTTAAGATAACAAACAACGGAAAAAAAAGTAAAAGACCTTTAGGCATGTGGAAGACAAGTGAAAGCTCCAAATTAGGGTGAAATTCAAACCTCACGCTTAGTCCATTTCCAGGAACAGAAGAACCGCAGCTATGACACTTGGTGTGTTTTGGACACAAATAAGGCCCATGGCCAACATTCTGCATGTTTCCGAAATGAAATAAATAGGCTAATGACTAAATAGAGTATAACTTCAAGGATAAGAAATCTGTAACATACCTTGTGTGGAGGTTGCTGACAGTAACAATGGAATGCACCATCGCACCTTTTACAGAACATGAATTTGTTTGGATCTCCAGTTCTTCTACACACCTAGGGTAACCATAAAATATAAAAACTAATCAAGGTGAAGACCAAAAGAAGAGTGATAAAAGCGACTATACATGGAATCAGATTTCTTATTCCACTTCCTATTCCACTAAATGGGATGATGGACAAGTGTATATAAATCTAAAAAATCAACAACATTTTTGACAAATCTTATTAGTAATTTCTTTCAAAGAAGTACTTTATATTATAAAATGAGTCTAATGAATCTATGTACCAATCAAATCTTTATCTAGGGTGACAAGTAATTTCACCAACATCTCAAAATGATCAGAAGCTAGAAGGGTATCCCGAGCAGCTGTCAAGTCAAAAATGCATAAAAGAAACCATCCTCTCTAACACCTTTAATGCTGGACTCACCAACTTATAATCAAAAGATAAAGAAACATCTTTTAAGTATATCATTATTTTTTCCAAACAATGGGCTTCTAAAACATTCCTCCTTAACAAATTAACTATTATTGCCACCGTATCAGCTACTTCACCCATGTCTTCATCCTTAAGCACCTCTTCCTGAAGTACTCCGCTCACCATGTTTTAAAATCATAATTTATAAGTATGCATTTTGGGCATAAGGACATTTTCTTTAAGGATCAAATTGCTAGATAAGACGTTACTTCTCAAATAAAATAACCACATCCCATGAGCATGTATATAGTCCTAATTAATTCTAAAAAAGTCTTGTTTATATATTTATTAAATAAGTAGAATGCTTCCCCATATTGATACAGATAACTGTTAGATAGCATGATCTTAAAAGTGCAATAATTCACCAAAGTATAAGGAATAAGACATCCGTTTTTACCTCGCATATACGACAAGAGGGGCAAGTCCAAGAACTCCAGTGAAAAAGATCTGTAACCAAGAATTTCATCACAAACGCACAAACATTTAATCACAATATTTTGCAGCCACAAACACTACCTCTGTTTCGAGACCAAGCTTTCAGACAGCTCCGATGATACTTCTTGCCACAACTATTGCAAGATAGCATCTTTTTTGCCCTTTCACTTCCTTCATGTTCACCAGAAAAGCATAATCGGCACATTACTTTGGCAGTTGACTGAACTTGCTCCTCTCCAGCAGCATCCTTTACAGAAGCCTGCTAGAAAACCAATCCCATAAGAACCTCAGGAAAACGTAGCTGAACAAACCGCTGTTCTTTAAGCATTCACTATTCACACATGATAATGAGCACGGCGAATATGGGGATATGCAATCTTCAGCGTAAAATGTAAATGCAACTAAACCTTCTCCAGCCACAACTATAACGCACACAACAAGACCAAATTTTGTACGGAAAAAACGAACAGTTTCGCGAAAACTTCCTCATAATACTCAAAGCAAATAATATCCAATGCAACACATGGAACACATTTCAGTCGACAAAGAAACTGAAGAAGTAAAAATGCAATACAGACAACAAAGAAGCTTCTGTCCAAACAAACAGTAAAATATAGTAATATAGCAAATACTTGTTATCTATACTTGGTTCTTCTAACCAAACCCCATATCTGAAACTGAAAAGCAAATCACATGTAACCGAAACAAAATAAGATCTCTATTGGGATTGTTTCAACCTTACACATCACACATTCCACAAACAAAAACCAAAATTGGAGGAGAAAACAGACATAAATGGCAAATGAATCAACTATTTAAAATTGTATAATTTATATATATAATTAATAAATAAAAAAATAAAACTCACCACCAAATCACCAGACTCAAACCTCCTGGCATAATCCTCGGCCACCATCGACGCAGCAGCAGCTTGCTTCTGCAGCGCAGCCCTCTTCACCTGGGCCGAAGCTGCTGCTTCCATCGCGGCCGCGTCATCTCCGGCACCCCCAACCCCAACAGATACAGCCGGCGGAAATTGGGGCGGTGGAGGCAGAGGGGCGGGGGAGGCAACAACTTTAGGAACCTTAACCTGAATCGTTGCATTCTCTCTCGCCTTGATCAACCACGGGTCGTTCAAGAACTGCTCAACCCTAGCAACCTCCTGCAAAAAGTCTTCCTTGCCCTTCTCGCTCCGCAGCTTCCGGGGAAACCCTAACGCACAGAAACATATCTTCCGGCTGCAAGCAGACAAAAGAGTTAAAGATTCGTTCAAAACTCAAAACCCATCTCACTCCCGCACACAAAAACACACTCGAGTGCGTGTTTCGGAAAAAATAAAATGGGAAGGAGAGATACATATAGAGACACGCATACAAGTGTGTGTACCATAAAAAAAAATTGGACTAAATGATGAGATTAGAGAAGGGGTTACCAGGTAATTGGGCAAGCAACATGAAAGGCCATAATAGTGTGAGAAAAAAAGAGGGGGGAATTAATTTTTTTGAGTGTTTAAGCGAGTGGTTTTATTTGGGTTTGGGGAGAAAAAATTAAAAGATTAATTCTTTAGGTTGATGGGAAAAAATAATGGGAAATTAGAAAAGAAATCCTGAGGGGGAGAGAGAGAAGGTAATGGAGAGAGAAAGGAGGAAAGGAAAAATATCATATATTGGAAAAGATTTTGGTAGGGGAAGGGTTAGTAAGCCGTCAAGGTGTGTTCGGTAATTCCCAATTTCCTCCCCAAGGTTAAGAGAATTATGAATTCGGCCCCGAAGAGGGACTCTCGTGGTTGTGGATATTTCATTTTGGTGGTGAAAACTTTTGATTAAGTTTTTGCAAGTCCCCATAGTTTGAAATTTGGTCACATCCAATGTCCTTTAAATAAGCTGTCGTTGTTAGGAAAGACGAGGGGTTCGAGTTTTATTTACGATGACTTGTCACAAAATCATAGGGCTAAAAATCAAATGAAACTACTCGATAATTAATTCGAAATCAATCGTTAAAAGCTTGTTTGAACTTAGCTTGTTAATATAACAAAACAGGTTTGTACACAGTTTCCGTCCAGTAAGATATAAAACTCAACTCGAACTCGGCTCCATAAGTAAAAGAATAATCAAATATGTGTAAAATATCAAACTACTTGAGTTCGATTCATGTTCGGCTTGACTAAAGATTGTTCGAGCTCGATTCGGTAAATAATCAAATCAAATTAAAACGCGATTTTTGAAGCACGATAAAAGTGTAAACAAACTTGAACAATGTTATGGTCGACTCTACTCGATTCATTTATACCCCTATAAACTCACACCACATAACATGTTTAAAGTGATTAGATAAGTCTTGGACATGTAATGAATTTTAGTTTTTAAACCCGACTAGGTAGGAGAGGTAAGGTTACGACTGTCTGTCATATGTTTTTCTTGAAAATGTCGTTGATAGAGAACTTTTGGCCAAGACATGTGATTGCATGTGAGATTCTGCTAGAAAGTTTTCTTCGATTCACTGTTCCTTTTATCTCAAACATGTGTCGTGTGTCCCATGTGTTTGACTAAGTGGGTGAACAGGTATTTTCGAATTGCGGAGTTAGGTCATTTTTTACTAATGCTGCTTTTTAGAGCAGATCACTCCAAGTCAAAAGTGTTGACCAAAATCCTTTTACCGAGAGGAAAGTCTTCACGTCAATCCTCTTCCGGAGGGGAAGTCTTCTCGTCTTCCTCTTTCCGAGGGGAAGTCTTCAAGTCTACTTCTGCGGGAGCTGAAAAATCCTTCGACCGGGAACTTACCTGCACATATACGCAAACGTTAGGAGGTCCTGGGGGTTGCCCAGGGAAGCCCCTCCGACGCTCAAGTCAGCATAGTGAACGAGAGAATAACACAATAAATGAATACTGTGAAATAAATGCGTAGGAGGATTATTCATTAATTTACTTACAGATAATAGGAGGGACCTTTTTATACCTGGGAGATTGGCCCCTTGGGCCGTGTAGGAGAAATCGGTTGATGGGCCAAACCTGGACTCCTTTGGGCCGATTTATTTATTAAGAGCCCATTGGGCAATTAATATTAAATAAACATATATAAAATGAATTAGATATTTAATTTATTAAATGTCATTTTTGCCCCCAACATAAGCCCCCCAACTCCGGTCTGCGTAGTGATGGAGTAGTGTGGGAGCTAGACTGGTATTGTATCTGGCTTGTCGTGCTTGCGCCTCTTGTCTTACCTTCGGAGCATTTTTGACTGCTTTTGCATGAGGATGCTTGATAGGAGATTCATTGACCATGTCTTCCAAAAGTAAATCTTATCTCCCCACCTCTCAACTTTGAAATTTTTTGCTTTGTAGAAGACTTAGGAAACTTCTTGAAAGTTGAGGTGAGAGGTGAGGTGAGACTTGAGGCGAGAGTTGAGGTGAGACTTCATGGAGAGGTGGAGTGCATTAAGCGGAGAGAGAGATAAGAGCATTTTGGGTCATAGAGGGAGCCCCGACGCGCCTCCCCGGAGTGGGCAAGGGCGCTCCTTTGGCGCCCTGCCCGGGTGGCCACAATGGTGCACCCCCGGGGGCATCCCAAGCCTGCCGACTATTTTCCTTCGCGATTTTCCCCATCTTTTTCCCGAGTTTTTGTATGTTTCAAGTTGTATCCTGGACTTTGGTACTTATTCCGCTCCCATGTTCCTTCTATTCTCCGGAGTTTAGCTTCTGATCCGTTATCCGCGGCGACTTGTTCTCTTTGTAGAGATGAACCCTTCCCTTTTGGAATGAATCTTTTAATTCTTCCGGAGTGACCGGAGACACTTGTGTTTTGCTTTATCATTTCCAGAGCTCAGAGGAAGCACCCTTCTTGAGCTCGGAGGGAGCACCCTTCTGAGCTTGGAGAGAGCACCCTTCTGGAGCAATGATAGTTATTTTTTTTGCCTGGATGGCTCTTGACTCCTGCCCACCAATTTAGGGATTGCTTTAGGCACTTGGATTTTTCTTGTTTTCTCTTTTCTTCTTGAGGTGTTTCTTCTCCCCATGAGGCTGGATGATATTATGTTGCACTCACGCTATATGGATGTTTTTCCTTATGCCTACCTGCTTTATTTTATCATGTTTTACTCGTAGTATTTGCATGTGACTTCTTGTTGGTGAGAAACTTGTTCATTTTCCATGTTGAGGTGGATCTTTCCTTCGGAGGGAAGTCTTGATTTCTTCGAATAGCCGGAATTACTTCCTCTGGAGCTACCTGAGGCCGCCCTTCCCAAGCTCAAGGGACGCCCTTCCGGAGTTCGAAGAGGGCGCCCTTTGGAGCCCGGAAGGGGGGCACTTTTCTTGAGAAGTGCGGGGTGCTTCAAAGTAACACTTATGAATCCAAAAAGGTGTCCATGGCCGAAACGGACACAAAACGTGAGAACAGAAGGTGTTGAGACCTTATTGTGTTAATACTGTTGACTCAGTATACGCCGTGGAGGAATAGTTCAAGGCATTGCGTCCACTAAGCCGCCAGTGTACCCGATGGTATTGACTACTGAAGGTTTAAAGCCGCAAGCTACCTTTCCGAATGCAATATTATCTCTTGAGGACTGGTTTGCGTGTCTGCATTCATGCATACATTAATTTCCATTCATGTGGGGGATTGTAGGAAATTTTGGTTTTGATAAAGTGGGTGTTGACCCGACTTTGACCAAATTTTCGGTGGCTAAATATTTAATTCTGGAGAAATTAAATTATATATTATTAATCTATGTTCCGAGTAGATATTCGTAGTATTTTTTATTTCTCAAAATCGAATTTTGGTGAGTGAGAAATTAATAAACGAAGATAACCACATAAATGGGCATTATGTAAAGATTATGTATAGGGAGATGAAAGGCTTTTGTCTTATCCCATATGGAATACAAATCATTGTTTATCCTAGTTTATTTACTAGAAGGTGTTATTTTGTTGTATAAACTATAACACAAGTGGATGATCACAAGTGGGCCACACATGAGCGCGCACCCGTCCGACTCTGGCGCCTTGGGCCTGGGCTGCCCCGGCCCTTTGGGCCCGGGTCCAGTCCACTAAAGTTTTGCCACTCAAAAATGGGCTTGGCCCAGATTCCAGTGACTGTTGGATTGTTGGAGCCCAATGAATCTGGACATTGTAGGTGTCCAGATTCATGTGACTGTTGGAGTTAGTAACTCCTACAATATTGGTCATCTGAAGAGAGCCCATTACTTGTTTGTTATGCAGTAGTGGGGTGTAACACCTGGGATGTTACAATTGGATTAATGCCCACTACTTATTGTTATCTCCTGCATGTGTTGGTTTGGTTATAAATTCATTGTTGTGCATTGTAGATTTCACACAAAAATCATAGCATCTCACAAACCTCCCAAAGCATTTTTCTGCATTCTACACTTAAAGTCCAGCAACCAGTCTTCAACACATTACTGTTCGAAGGAGCTTCTGTGTTAGTGGTGCTACTACACACAAGACGTAAGCCGTTTCATCTTTGGAAGCAAAATGCCAGACCGTGAGCACTAGCCGGGACGTAATTGCTTTGGGAAAAGAGATTCATCTCGACTCGGCTTTCTGAAAGTTCTATTGAAAAGTTGTAATAGCTAGTTCATTTTCCTGTAATCTTCTGTTTTTGTTTTTTGTCATTTTGAAGGCATTCCCGATTCTATACCAATGTAATCAACAACTATGCTCAAGATCATTACATCAGCTGTCAGTCAAGAAGGGTCACCACATCAGCTGGTACCTCATCCCATACAAAACAACTACCAAGTCAGTAGCATTTTTAGCAAGCCCATATGCGGTCTCATTCGAATTTCTACGAGTCCAGCAAACGCTAAAGAGGAAATTACACTATACCTCATGTACTATTCATGTTTTTATACTTTACCATATAAACTATTTTTTGTTACACTTTACCATATGAATTATGTAATTTTTGTACTTTGCCCCATATGGACAATTTTACCTCTAAACTTTTGTTTTTTATAGAATAATAAAAATGGTTCATTATGATCATATGAGACCATCATAATTCCATATTAAAAAACTAGATTAAATATTCCCTTAAATTCTTAACTTCCTTCAACGGAATATTCTTAACCGATTTTTGGTTTGTTCCTCATAGCCCAACCATGTATAGTTTTACAACCGTCACTTACATCCAACCTTAACAGACATCGCGATGGTTTGTACCAACACTAGAAAGTAGAGATGTTAAACGGGTCGCGGCCATTGGCATGGACCGTTTGAACCGAAAAAAAGAGGGTTCTGACAAATGGCACGACCGTTTTAATCCGGGCCTTTTGTTGGCCCCAATTTAAAAAGCCCAGACTTTCTAGCCACTATTTTTGTTTTTTAAAAATAAATATATTTCTAATATTTTTATATCTACTTTTATGACCTATTACTAGTAAATTATTTTTTCAAATTCACTTCTCCCTCATCTTTAAGTTTAACTTTATTAAACAAGCTATAAATTCTTGAAAACTTGTTTTTTATTTATTTTATTTATTACTTAATTATGTTTTTGATTTTTTTTTTTTCGAATACGAAAATGTGCCCAACCATGTATAGTTTTACAACCGTCACTACATCCAACCTTAATGACATCGCGATGGTTTGTACCAACACTAGAAAGTAGAGATGTTAAGCGGTTAGACCATTGGCATGGACCGTTTGAATCGAAAAAAAAGTTAATTATTTTGACCGTTTTAATCCGGGCCTTTTGTTGGCCCCGACCATTTAAACTGAAGCCCGTTAGAGCTAGCCCGAAGGTTAACCGGGCTAGCCCACTATTTTAATTTTTTTAAAAATAAATATATTTCTAATATTTTATATCTACTTTTATGACCTATTACTAGTAAATTATTTTTTCAAATTCACTTCTCCTTCATCATTAAGTTTAACTTTATTAAACAAGCTATAAATTCTTGAAAACTTGTTTTTTATTTGTTTTATTTATTACTTAATTATGTTTTTTGATTTTTTTTTTTACGAAAAAATGTCACATTGTTTTATTAGATTATTTAGGATATAAATCATATTTCTAAATGGTGCTAAATCGATTTTATAATTTTGTTAATGCAATGTAATTAGAAACTATACATGGCTTTTTTTTATAATGAGTATATTAACTTTAAATGTTAAACTTAAATGTTATATATGCTCAAGTTTAAAATTTAGATTTAAATATCTAATTTTAAAAATTTAAACCTATAGTCATATGAGTATTTACCGAAAAAAAAAAGTGTTAATTTTGGGTAGCTTTAATTATTATCTGTTGCCTAAAATTCAAATAGAAATTATTACACTTTACCATTTGACTGAAATTTGTACAATCTCACTTTGTCATATAAATTTTTAAAAAAATTATAAAAAAATATGTATATACATTTATTTATCTTATTTTAATACATAATAATCACAAAAAACAAGTTTAAACCATGTAATGAACTCAACCGAAATTAAACATTTAGCACACACCGAATTTATTTTTATATTATTATGTATATATTTTCGCGTATATTATCCCGTAACTTCAGGCGACAGGATTTTTAGCAGATATTCATTCTCTCTCCTCTTCCAGGTCTATCTTTCTCTCTCCTCTTTTCCGCAGGTTGTACTCAATTTTGTTTCATAACTAATACTTTTTACTGTGAAAAATGATACTTGTTATGCAGTAGTGATATTTTTTTAAATTAAATTAATATGATAATTTTATGATGGACAACGATACTTGACCATTTAAAATTTTGCAAAATAAAAAGTGATACTACTTATTCCACAAGTAATGATACTTTTAAGCAATAAATATGATTTCTTTTACTTTTTCTTCTCAAAATTTTGATTTACCAAAATACCAAACCGAAATACAGAAAAAAAAAATTGGTAAAAATTTGAGCTAAACTCATTATATATTTTGGTACAATATTTAGTAAAATGATGTGAACCAAATTTGCAGTTTAGATAAGATTTTGTTCGCTCACCAAATATTTATTGAAATTAAGCGCTACTCGTTAGAGTACGAAATCAATGTAGTGTGGTAAATTAACCAAAATTATCTCACAATAAAAGCTTTGTCGAGCATGTAGCTATATGAAGTTACGAAAAATAGAAATAATTCATTGACACATTAATCAAGTTTTGAATATGCAATAGAAAATTGAATAAGAATTAAAAGCAGATATCTAAAGCAGCATCACAGTAGAAAGTTGGGATGAAATCAATATAAAAAATGTCTAAACCGCGTAAAATAAATTAATATCAATGATATATAAACCCACTTAAATTCTAAACCATAAACCCTAAAATTATATTATTGATAATATACTTTCATGAGGTAAATATTAATTAAATTTATTTATTATGAATAAAAATACGAAAAAAGATAAATACATGTATATTCACAGTTTTTTTTTATAAATTTCTTCTAAATTGATATGGGAAAGTGAAATTTTGTAAAGTTCATATGACAAAGTGAAATTCTTAATAAAGTTCAGATGGTAAAGTGTAATAACTTATGTTTAAATTTTAGACAAAGACGGTTTTACCCTCACGTGGAGGGCTGGTAACGGAATATTCGGTGAATATTCCACCGACTATGGTCGTTAGGGTAAAGTGCAAAACTTGTGTAGTTTGTATGATAAAGTGTAAAAAAAAAACGTTCATATGGTAAAGTGCAAAAAACCACATAGTTTAGATTGTTTAATGTTTTTCCTCAATAGTTTATATAGTAAAATATAAAAACACGAAATAGTAAATGAGGTTTAGTGTAATTTCCTCAACACTAAAATCAGGTATTAGCTCAAGAATCTCCACTCACTTGGTAATTATTGTTGTAAATTATGTAGAAGAGTGAAGTGGCAATCTCAACGCATCAACGACAACCTTCGAATCAATCTAAGAAATCATCTTCTCATATCCTAAACTACGAACCCAGATTAAAGCTAGATCCGTGTATCCTAGAGCCCCAACCTAACCCCGCGGCAAACGAAATCGTTAGTTTGACCGGGTCCATGGACTCGCCGGGCGTTGAAAGGCTCGTTTGTGAGTAATATGATTTGTCGGTGCCATATTCAGCAAGCCCATCGCTTCACCTTCTTTAATTGGCAACCGCCGTTGGTAATTACAAGTTTTCGCAGAAACAAATCTTCCTTGCTCATCTTGTACAATTATTCCATTAATGGTTGTGTCTTCCATTAGGCAAGTCAGTCTATTGTCTCAGGCCAAAAAAATAACAAAATTTGAGGGGTCCAAAAGTAAATACTTCATATATATGTGTAATAGATAGAAATGTAAAAATAAAATGCACTTCAGTGAAACAGTCAGTTTCTTCCCTCGTGCAGCCAACAATCCAGATTCAAAACCAACTGATCCATAGAAAAGGAACACAATTTTCTTTTAGAACAAATAAGAAAACTTCTAAATATTAAGTCCAAAAATTAAGAAAAGGTAAATAAAAAATATGATTGATATGGTGGATTATTTAAAGAAAATGGATGGGTGTTACCAAATGCTTACATTACTTATAAGATAATGTTGACAATATGAGTTATAATAAGTGTATAAAGAAGTTTTCAAAGTTGAAGCTGATTAAAACTTTTCACTAATCAACCATGTCGCAATAAAAGAAAAAGTTTTGAAGTTTACCAAAACTTTGCTCCGATCAACCATGCCACAAGAAAGGTTGAATAGAGCTATGTTTTCGATTGAGAAATGAATTATTGAATAATTTGATTATACAAACTTGATTAATATTTTTGCCGCCAAAACTGTGAGGCGAGCTATATTTAGGTAATTACTTTGAACATGATTGTCATATTATTTTAACTAATTAATTATGTAAACCATACAAAACTTCGTTTTTTAATATTATTTCATGTTGTCTTTAAGTTCGTAAAAAAGGGGCCAATTTTAAAGTTTGAATCGCGCCAAAAAATTGCTAGGAATGGCCCTGATTCTATTATTCCAAACGGTGTAATATTTTCTCCCTCCAGGAAAGCCGCATCAACATTACATTTAACAAAAGAAGCTGGTGGAACATGTCATTTATCACAATATATCCTCTTGGAATTTTCCTGAAGAAACACTCAGGGCGCGATTGGATATACTTTCATTTTGAAATTTTTCATTTTGCTAGAGAATAGTGGTAAAAAAAATTTGGAAGAAAAAAGATGAATTTTGAGAGTTCGATTGGATGTGAGATAAAAAAGTAATGATGAAAGTTGATTTGATTTAAAAATAGTAAAATAATGATTGGATGTAATTGGTAGTTATAAATGTGTGAGTGAGTGAATAGTAAAATTTGTGGGAGAATGTGTAATAATGATTGTTTTTTTTTTGTGGAAAAATGTGTACATGTGATACAATGGTGTAATAATGATTACACATTATTCCACAAATTTCACTATTCATTCACTCACACATTTCTAACTAACAATCGCATCCAATCATTATTTTACTATTTTCACATCAAATCGACTTTCATCATTACTTTTTCATCTCACATCCAATCACACTCTCAAAATTCATCTTTTTTCTCCCAAATTTTTTTCACTACTATTCTCTAGCAAAATAAAAATTTTCAAAATGAAAGTATATCCAATCGCACCTTTAACAGCTGCCCATTCATATAGTGTTTGAAAAGATGAGAACACTGAGCAAAAGGTGTGGAGTGACAAGAATCCCACAATTGATTATTCCTTTGTTTCCAAATTCCCCACAACACCATGACAGCCTTCCGCACAAAGTGCTCATGCCTATTATGTAACACCATGGACAACAATTCTTGGAAAGATTCAGCTTCATCGGCCATTCAGATAAACCACCTCCTCAATGCTCGCCTCGTGCCAACATCTCTGTGCAAAATCACAATTCAGAAAGCTATGCCATGAATTTTCGACAGGCATTGTACATAAAACACATATAAGAGACACATTAATACCCTTCGACAAAGATTATCCTTATTCCGTAAAACATTATGCCCAGCTCGCCACAAGAAAAATTTAACTTTCCGGGTACACGGAACTTCCATATACTTTTCCACATTATCTACTTGAGTAGCCTGATTCTGTTCCTCAAAAACCATAGCCAACTGATATGCTGTTTTAAATGAATAATGGCCATTAGTCGACAAATGCCAAATCATTTGTAACTGTCGATTCCATAGATTACTGGAATACCTTTAATAACTTCCCCTAATCCTGTTAAAATCAACAATGAACTAATGTTTCTTTTCTATGTATGACATACTAGGAGAAGTCCACACACAATATATATATATATATATAATATATAGGGATAATTACAAAAAAACTACTCTTGAGGTTTGGGTTATTTACAAAAAAAAAAAAATCATCCAAAGATGTTTGAAAATTACGAAAAACTCCTTGAGATTTAATTCTGTATTAAACTTTACCCCATAAGCAAAGATATTTCAAACACCCCCCTTAAATTTGTAAAAATATTAAAACTACCCCCTTATATACCATGTCTGCACCTCAGCCAAACTTCATCTGTGGCTCCTTAGAGTCAATTGTGTCCAAGGTTAATGTCCTTTTCTTTCAAATTCAATGAAGTCAAATACAACACAACACAAACTCAACTTTTTGAGAAACCTGGAGCATAAGTGGTACCCATCAAACCACAATGCTTCAAAACCAGACACACACCATAAATGGTAAAGGAAATATCCAAAATGTGAATGATTGATGACTTGATGTCCTTATCATCTGTTAAGAAATTATCATCTGTTAAAACAAATCGAGAAGAGATCCCAAATATTTGACATATGCATGTTCCAATTGAAAAAACAAAAAAACAAGAAAAGAGGCAAGTTTATGAACTCACTTCAACTTTCCATTTTGTCCTTATTTTACAAAGATTCCCAACTATTCAGGCACATCAGGACGTCTCAAGATATGGGCGCGATCTAGAAAAAAGCAGCTAATATATTAATTCAGAATTGTGTATGAAAAAGCATAAAAAACATCAACACCCAGAACCCAACACCAGAATAGCTACACAAGCTTGCGTACCCTTACAAGGGCATATACATGGAGGTAAAGTCTGCAAAAACATGGGCCAAAAATTTAAAGCATACATCTTGTTTTAATATTGATCGGGAATATACAGCAAAGAAAACAAAGGGGGCCAAAACATGGAGTAGTGCAGCTCTGTGTCGTGCCTTATAGTCTATTGTGGTAGACGAAAAATTTTCTGCAATTCTGCGTAATAGCTGGAGAGACCTTCCCTTATTCTAGTAGAAACGAGCTTCAGTGTAGTTAGGTAATGAAGAAGGGGTTTCCTTCTTTCAGACGTCGCGAAGCATGTGTCAAATCAGCAACAGCGGACACACTGTTCACTCGTCGAAAAGGGGGCTTTTCGGACAGAAAAACCATAAAATATGTGTGGGACACATTAACAATAGCCCTAGCAGTGCTTTTTTTGGGGATAGAGGGACTTGAACCCTCGCGATTTTTAAAGTCGACGGATTTTCAACTTAGATCTATTAAATGACTATAACTACTACTTAATTTAATAGGTTTAGCTCTGGCTTTATCAACTGTAGCTAGGCAAGGGAAGAAAGACTATTCAAATTTAAAAATTACAACTAGAATTTGGTCAATAGCTTACCCGATGAACAAAAACAAGGGTGGATGGCGGCATGCTTGGTTGAGAAACTTATCAGTCAAAAAAAACCTTTGAACCATTCTGGTTTACTAAAACTGTGAATAAGATTGGCACCAGGTAGTTTGAGCACTTGGATCAAACAACTTCACTGTCAGAATAGTTTCTGACAGCACTCAAAAATACAATGGTTAAGGTTTTAGAAGTATTTAACATCTGAATGAACAATTTCCCCTAATCCTGTCAAAATCAACAATGAACTAATTTTTCTTTCTATGATAACATACTAAACACACACACACACACACACACACACTCTCTCTCTCTCTCTCAAAAAAAAAACACAATAAACAGGAGGAAAAGTCCACATAATATATATATATATATAGGGATACATACAATGTCTGCACCTAAGCCAAACTTCAAATGTGTCTCCTTGAGTCAATTGAGTCCAAGGCTAATGTCTTTTCCTTTCAATTCACTCAAGTCAAATTACTACACAACACAAACTCAACTTTTCGAGAAACCTGTGGCATAAGTGTTACCAATCAACCACAATACTTCAAAACCAGACACACCATAAATGGTAAAGGAAATGTCCAAAATGTGATAAATCAATCATCAGACTAATTCTGATCACTCTGTGTAATGAACTAGTCCCCTTAACACTCGCTATATTCTCCACCACCAAAAGTACATGCGCATGATTGTTGACTTGATGTACTTAAAATTAAAATCTGTTGAAAAATTATCGCCTGTTAAAAAGAAAGGGAGAAGAAAAGGAAAAACAAACTGGATTAACACCAGAAAAAACCCAAACCACAAAGATGGACTAGCCAGATTTTAGTTTCATCTATTTACTACTAAAATACGTGCAGAGTTCACCCCTTCTAAACAATCAAGATCACTTTTACCCGCATAAATTGGATGTCATTGTCACACAATTTATGAAAATCCCAGATGTAAACATCAAGTTCAAATTTGACATATGCATGCTCCAATTAAAAAAAATGGTAAAAAAAAGAACAAGAAAAGATGCAAGTTTGTGAACTCACCTCAACTTTCCATTTTGACCTTATTTACAAAGATTCCCAGCTATTCAGGCACATCAGGACGTCTCTAAATCTGGGCGCGATCTAGTAAAAGCAGCTAATATATTGATCGAGAATTGCCTATGAAAAAGCATCAGAAACATCAACATCCAGAACCCAACAACTGAATAGCTACACATGTTTGTGTACCCTTACAAGTGCATATACATGGAGGTACAGAATGCCAAAATATGGGCCCATTTATGAAAAATTAAAGCATATTTCTACTTTTAATATTGATGGGAAAATAGAGCGAAGAAAAACAAAGGGGGCCAAAACATGGAGTAGTGCAGCGCTGTGTCGTACCTTATATTCTATTGTGGTAGACGAAACCTCTTCTGCAATTCGTTTGCTGCGTCTTAGCTGGAGAGACCTTCCCTTATTCTAGTAGAAACGAACTTCAATGTAATTAGTTATAGTGAAGAAGCGGTTTCCTTACTTCAGATGTCGTGAAGCATTTGTCAAATCAGCAACAGTGGAAAAACAGTTCACGGGCGAAAAAGGAGCTTTTCGGATGGAAAAACAGTAAAATATGTGTGGGACACATTAACAATAGCCCAAGCAGTGTATTCAAATTTAAAAATTACGACTAAATTTGGTCAGTAGCTTACCCGATGAACAAAAACAAAACAAAAACAAGGCTGTATGATGGCATGCTTGATTGAGAACATATCAGTCAAAAAAAAAAAAAATGTTCAAACCATTCTGGTTTGATAAAGTTGTGAAAATTTTGTACACAAGGTAGTTTGAGCACTTGATCAAACAACTTTACGCCCTGAATAGTTTCTGATAGCACTCGAAAATACAAAGGTTTCGGTTTTAGAAATATTTACCATCCTGTAATTCGAACATAAAACACATTTGTTACAGCATGTCTCAACAGAGAAACAAAAAACATCCTCTGATATATTTTGAGCAGACTGGTGCACTGGACAGGGAGAGGGATTGGGGAAGGGGTTATTAATTGTTTGTCATTACCTAGTTTGGCTTCACGAGTTTGAAAGTGATCGCAATTTCTTTAGCTTTTTGGCCTCTCAAACCAATCCAAAATGCAGCTACATTTACAACTTTTTTACCTGGAAGCTGGACCTCCAATACCTGGAAGCTGCTACAGTATATTATTAAGAAAAAATCAAAAATCCCCCACAAACAATCTCACATTAAGTGAGAATTTCGCTTGGAAAGCGAAAGGGAGGATAACAATATCACAAGCAAGCACTGCCTAAGCAATCAAGACATCCACTTTCACAATTGACAAATACCATAATAAACATTGTGAGTGTCCAAAAATTTCTGCTCTTATTCATCTTTACAAGACATGAGAGAGAGTGTTGGTTACAAAGTTACAAAACTGAGGATGAATGCCAAAAGTTCATTTTCTCGCTCCTTTTGTAATCTAACATACCTATGTAAAATGTCAAGGACCAAGCACCTCCAAAAATGCAAATTATAAAGCTAAAAAAAATGCCAGAAGCTAATCTAACAAGCCTCAAGTAGTACATCTATCTTTCCTGATACAAAAATTTATATGGTAATCCAGAACATATAGAAAGCCATCTATCGGGCTGCCACATTCTCCATCTTCCTCAAACTGTAATGATGCTGTAAAAGAGACTTTGTTCTTCGATGAAGATAAGAATTTAGGTCATAACCCATTGATTTCATTTTGTCAAGAAGCTCAAAAGCAAGTATGGTGTTATCTTTTGAATCAAGAAGAACTTGAAGTACGCTGTTACAGACTCGAGGCATTAATCTGTAACCTTTCTCCATGGTGTAGAGAAAAATATCAACTGCTTTGTCGAGTTTTCCTCCGGAGCAAAGAGCATGAATTAACTTTACACACCCGGGGGCAGACACAACAACATTGAACTCCTCGAGAATAGAAAATGTCTTCAGAGCCTCCTCCACTCTATCAGCCTGACACAATCCAACAAGCCAAATGCTATAAGGAGCTGAATCAAAGTCTGCCAACTTGCTTTCCATTTCTAGTAAGCTTCTCAAAGCCTTCTCCATGTCACCTTTTTGAAAAAATTCTTCAGTCAATTTTAATGCTTCACCGTCGTGGCCAGCTAGACTCCTAAGGTACTTCAACCAAATACCAAAAGCAACAGTAGTCTTCCTCCTTCTGCAAGACCAACTCAAAAGTGTTTTATACACAGATGAGTTTGGTTTACATCCATTTTCAGTCATTTGTTCAAAGAGCTTATATGCATCCCCTTCTCTATCTACCCTTTGGAGCCCCTCTATAAGTGTCGAGTATGTTACTGAATCAGGAAATGCCCCTTGAGTTGGAGCTCCTCAGAGAGCCTAAGAGCACGATTAACCTGCCCGGCCCTGCACATGCCATTGATCAAAGTGTTATATGTATTGATGTTTGGGACAACCCCACTATCAGCGAGCTGCATCAAAAGTTTGTATGCTTTAAGAATTAACCCAGAGTCAACGAAATTCTCCACCATCTTTTGTAGACTCGCACTATCAAGGATGGGATCAGCGCTTTGAGAAAGCCGAAGAAATAATGATGGGTTTTTCCCAATCTCCATTTTGTAGAGCATTAGGTGAGCTTCCTCAAGCTTACCATCCTTGCATAGCCCATCAATTAGGGCATTAAATGTCACAGCAGAGGGAGAACAACCGAGCTTTTCCATGTCATTGAAAATCTGTTGAGCCTCCCCCAGCAGACCGTTCCTGCACAAACCACAAATAAGAATAGTGTAAGTGCAGGTGTTAGGGAACTGATCATGCTGGGAAATCTCTAGTTTAAGAGATCGAGCTTCGTCCAACAGTCCTACGTCACAGAACCCTTTGATTAACATATTATAACATTGAGTGTCAGGCACAATACCTTTTCCAATCATATCCCTGAACATATTTGTGGCATCTTCCAGCCTTCTGGATTCACTTAACCCACGGATCATAATCGAATACAAGATAAGATCGGGTACTAAACCAACATCAAAAACCTTCTGAAACAATTTCTCTGCCTCACCAATCCTCTTGGATCTTATCAAACCATCAATCATACAACTAAACCCTCGTATCCCAACCTTAAACCCATCGTCTCGAAATGACTTGAAAAGCATGAAGGCCTCATCAATCTGGCCACACTTACAGAACCCATCAAGCAAAGCATTGTACGTAGCAGAATCCGGTGTACATCCACTATTTTTCATCAAACTAAACAGCTTATGTGCATCATGCGTCCTCTTTGCCTTGCACAACCCTGATAGAATCACTGTGTACGTAATACTACTTGGCAAGATCCCTCTCTCAGTCATTTCATCGAACAAGCGGAGTGCATCTTGAGTCATCCCACTTTTACACAACCCATCGATCAAAACACTGAATGTGTCGCAACGAACTCTATAATTAGACTTCAACATCATGTTATAAACTGCCAATGCCAACAAAATCACGTTTTTCTTAACCAAAACATTCAATATCACATTGCAAGCAGCTAAATTTGGTTTGCAGTTATAATCCTTCATCCTACCAAATGTCTCCACCGCCTTTTCTGCCTTTCTCAACCTCCAATAACCCAAAATCAGCACTACAAATGCATTCGCAGAAACGGACACCTTTTCATCCCTCAATTCATCAAGAACGCTCCAGTACAAATCGAATGAGTTTCCACTGTCACCGCCAAAAGCATGTCAACCATCAAACTATACAAAACCCCACTTCGGAAACGCCTTTTCCCGGCAGCCCAAATGAAGAATCGAAAGCTGATTCGCAGGTCTTTCTTCAATTGGGCCTGAGACTTAAGGACTGAAACTATAATTTCCCGATTAAGAAAAGGATCTAATTTTCTGAGGGAGGGTCAATGGGGTGTACAGAGTTGATAAGGACGAGAACTTCATTTGAAACGTTGAAATTGCTGAAGGAACTGTCTGAAAATGAAGAGTAGGTGGATGTTGACGTGAAATATTGGGGTTTGATTGAACGGAAGATAGGGGAATGAAGGAGTTTCTGCATGGTGCTGAAGAAAACGGAACATTCATGTTTTCTACCACATTTCTGCACGGAAGATCCACGATATAGTGTAATATTGTGCAAAATCACGAGCCAGAGCAGCTATCTAACCTTTGTGCTCAAAATGTTACTCGGCCCCTCCGAATCTAACCCAAAACCTCAGCAAGATAATAGCTAGAGTGTCCATCCGACCCGCATTATGATAGCTCGTCAATGGTTGATCAAATTCGATGGATACACCCTCTGAAACAAGAAGTTCTAACAACCAAATTTGTATAAAGTTCGTTACCCCATTAAAAATAAACTGATACAAAATTACAGAAGCCGTGCAGAAAAACTACCTTGGGGATATTGAGGTAGTTACGTGCCGGGAACTGGGGTGGTGGTTGCGACCTCGATCGACGTGATGGCTCTTGACGTTCTCAGGCGGCTGAAATAAATGACTGTGCGGTCGCCGACAGCCGACGGTGGTGGTGGCTTGGGCGGTTGAGAGTGCGGGAAGTCAGAGGAGTGGGAGAATTTCCAGTTAGGGATTAGGGCAAAAGGGCAGACGGTAAAAATAACTTTCAATCTGTCGACTTTTGTCAATTTTCATTTTTCGGTAAAGAAAAAGGATTAAATTGTTTTTGTTTCTATTATTTTTGTTTCTTAGATGAAATGTTCCAGCTCCCTCATATTTTATTTACCTTGCAGATATAAATCATGAAAAAATTTATGTTTATTGTTTAGATGGTATATTCAGAAAAGGAGTTCATAAATTGTCCCTAGAGATCCAAACAAGTCGTACAGTAGAATTAATAGTCGACACTTATGAAGGTGGAATTTCAAATGATTTTTTAATTAATGGAATTTCATAAATTTTTTTTTAGAGAGTTCTAAGATCTATTCCATAAGCTTCTAAAACCGGATTTTATCGGATGTAGATATTGGGATGTTTTTTAAATAATGGACCCTTCATAAAAGGAGTTCATAAATTGTCCCTCCAGATCCAAACAAGTCACAAACCAACAGTGAAACTTTATCAAGCAAATGATTTTTTAATTAATGGAATTTCAAAATTTTTAGAGAGTTCACCCATCCCATTAAAATCTTTTATACCGCGCCAATTGACCTCATGGCTAACCTCGGATTGCGCCAACACCGAACGTTTTTTCTAACCTCGACGCTTTCTCATGTAATGGGCACCGGAAAAGAGAAGATCATCATGGTTGGTATAAGTAGTCCAAATCATATCCTTTAAGCTATCCTTTAACTATGTAATCCAAATACCACGAGTTCGGATCGCGGGCGCGCCTCTTTTAAAGCCCATTGCGGGCGGATCTTTGGACCAAAGCCCAACAATCCCCTCCCAAAGACTGCCCGGCATCTCGGCTCGATCTTGCTTGGCAACTTCCGCCGTCCGCGCCAAACTTCCTCGATTCTAACGCCAACCTCTTGATTCAGCGTCGCCAGCGTCACTCCAAAGAACCTACACGATTCGCCCAAATTTACTGGCCTTTACACCTTGTTCAACTTTTTCCTCGATTCGGCCACCCAAAGAACCTACACCTTCGGTCCACCCGGCCCTACACCTTGATTCGATCTGTTACCTCGATTCGCCACCTGCAACCTACCCTTCATTTCGAGTTTACCCAAAGAACCTACACCTTCGATTCCAACCGTTTTACCTCGATTACGGCCACCCGAAACCTACCCTTCGATTACAGTCCGTTTACCTTACCTGCGCGCCAACATCCGAGTTCCACCGCTCCCGGCAACCTCCACTGCAACGTTCTTCCAAGGGAATTCGAACTCGTGACTGCTCGATACCGGTTGTTGGACCTCTAGCGCTACTCGGATTGGGATTGATCGCCACAAACCAACACGAGTCTTTTCTAGCACGCTTTGTCCTCACTCACGCGCACTCGAAAACTTCCCTGGGTCACCCATCCCATGTCTACTCCGGCCAAGCATGCTTAACCTCGAGTTTCTATGTAATGGGCACCGAAAAGAAGATGCATCTGTTGGTATAGGTAGTCTAAATCATATCCTTTAAGCTATCCTTTAACTATGTAATCCAAATCACGAGTTCGAATCACGGGCGCGCCTCTCTTTTTTAAAGCCCATTGCGGGCGGATCTTTGGATCAAAACCCCAATAGTAGATTTTAATGGAATTTGTTGATAGTTATAAAAAATATAATTAATAATTTTTTATGAAGCTAGTAGCATAACTTCATGGTCATAAAAAATAAAAAATATATATAAATATTCAAAGAAAGTCATTAACAAAAATAAATAGTTACATATGTTTGAGAGCACTTATACAAAAGTCCATTCACAAAATGGACTTCTTAAAAAGTGACTTTTCAAAAAGCCTCTAATTATGACTTCTTTAAAATGGACTTTCTGGAGAAATAACTTATGTTGGAATTGAGGTTTGGTAAAATGGGTGTTGACCCGATTTTGACCAAATAATTAAGTGGTTTCCATTAGTAAAAAAAGGAATTAAATTATTTGTAAAAAACTCTACTAAGAGAGTAGATGAGAATAACATTTGGAATTTCTCAAAACCAATTCCGAGTGAATGAGAAATTAATGCTAGAAGTTAGTCACTTAATACAAGTAAATGGTATGGAAAATGGAAAATGTGGGGAAGGAGAAATGCTCCATCCCACATAGGATAAAGAGGCAAAGTTTGCACACTATATTTATCCCAAGTTGGACTTATGGGTTTGGGCCCTTGGGGGCACCCAAGTTTTTAAAGGGGTGAGGACCTACATGTTTGGGCTTGGGCTTGGGCTTCAAGGCCCTTATTCTTTTTGGACCAAAAACCTTTAAAAATAAATAATTAATTAATTTTTGTAATTAATTAAACGATTTACAACTGGGAAGTGTTCGCACCAGAGCACGGGCGGACGCACGGCCCGTGCGCCAGTCGGACCTGTACGCATCCGAGCATGACCCATGCGCTGGGTCGTGCGTCAGGCCGTAACTTTGTCATTTTGGTTCGCATCTACGCACGGGCAGGCGCAGGCCGTGCACCAGGTCGTGCGTCGATGCGAAGTGAAGAACATATGCATATGTTCATGAAAACCTGTCTTTTCGAGCCAAAAGACGTGTTCTTTCCGTACGGGGCACCTGGTGCCTATAATATTCGACCCCTGCAGATGAAAATAGATACGAAAAACATCAGATAATTAACCGGTCATATTGCATTCGAGCATATTGACATACTTTCCATTCAAAGCTTGAAAGTCAGAAACACTTAGAGTTCGCTTTGTTTCGGGTTTGCAAGTGCTATAAACTCGAAACTGAAATAGTCGTTGTATCTTATGGACGTACGCCGAAACCGTTAGCACTTGTATACGGGGCGTTTTCGTCTTGCGGAGACTGAATCCAATTCAGGCCTCGACTAAAGCCTAAACACTCAAACACTTAGCCATTTCCGAAACAGAAACCAGATATATTTTTCCTAACAATCGCAAGACGAAAAATTCATTTCAGTTGAAGATGATGGCATCAATCTCGTTCACACTAATGGCTGTTGCTCCTGCTCACGGCGAAAAGCCGCCCAAGTTCTCCGGCGTCAACTTCAAGAGATGGCAACAAAAGATGTTGTTTTACTTGACGACCATGGGGCTGTCCTGGTTTCTGAAGGACGACCCCCCTTCCGCAGGCGATGAAGAAATCGACAACAATCGGAGAATCGCTATGGATGCTTGGCATAACATCGATTTTCTGTGTCGAAACTACATGTTGAAATGGCTAGACGACACCTCTATAACGTCTATAGCACATTCAAAACGTCCAAGGAATTGTGGGATTCTTTGGAGAAGAAGTACAAGACGGAAGATGCCGGCACAAAGAAATTTGTTGTCGGCAAATTTCTCGAGTACAAGATGATTGACACCAAGACAGTTATTAGCCAAGTTCAGGAGATTCAAATCATACTTCACGACTTAGTGTCTGAAGGGATGAATTTAAATGAATCCTTTCAAGTGGCTGCAATAATCGAGAAAATTGCCACCATTGTGGAAGAATTTCAAGAATTACCTCAAGCACAAGCGCAAAGCGATGGGGCTTGAGGATCTGATTGTTCGGCTTTGGTTCGAAGAAGACAACCGAAAATTAGATGTGAAATCCAGTAAGTCTGGAATGGAGGCCAAGGCCAATCTTGCTGAATCGAGCACTAGCAAGAAACGCAAGCACTCGGGAAAGACAAGGGAAATGCCAAAAAGTTCAAGGGTAATTGCTACAACTGTGGCAAACCGAACCACATGGCCAAGGATTGTCGTCACCCGAAAAAGGGCAATCAAGGTGGCAACCAACAAGCCAATGTGATGGAGGACAAGTAGGTTCCAATCAACATGTCGGAGCTCGATCTCACCGCCGTTGTGTTTGAAAGCCAATATGGTGGATAACCCAAGAGAGTGGTGGATAGATACTGAGCTACTCGTCACATTTGTGCCGACAAGGAGATGTTCTCCTCCTACACTCCGATAAATGGAATGAAGCTGTTCACTTGGTTTTATACCGTTGATTTGGGCTTCCTAGACTTGAGTTTTGTGTTGTTTTTGAGTATTTTGAGTCGTTTTTGTTATATCTCATAGGTTAGGCATTAATTTCCGTTGTTTCAAGTCATTTGAGTGGCCAAAACCATATTGTGGGCCAATTATATTGAGTATAGAGTCATATTAATGAGTCACATGTCAAAAGAAGCAAGGATGATCAAACAAGAAGGGGATTGATCTCAAGAAACGTCCAAACGCGTCTAGAATTTCCAGCACTGGCAGGGTTTAGTATTTCGGCCATAACTCTCTCCAAACAATTGATATTGAGCTTATTCAAGTGGCTACGGAAAGCTAAGAGATAGGGCTACAACTCCTATGAAGACACAAAAGGCAAATTCGGACATTTGGATGGCGCTAAAACGATTGCACAGAGAGGCGAAAAATCGGCGATGGCCAAATTTTGGATGGCGCCCTGCAGCTGCCCAAAACCCGTGTCTTTGCAGCCGCCGAGTTTGTCATGTGCGCACTGCAACGCCCATTTTTGAGCACTGCAGTGCCCGAGGGCGGACAAAATAAGAAAAGTCCGATTTTTGGATCTAAAAGGAGGGTACTATAAATAGATACAGGGGAGGCGTGAACTAGGGCATGGAGGACACTTGGGGATGAAAACCAACACCACCAAGACACAAGGAAATGATTGGGGAAGAAGATTGAAGACATTTATCATCTAGAATAGATAAGATTCTTCTTTAATCTCTTTAATTCCTTCTTTGTTGTTTCTTGTATATCATTTGAGATGCATTCTCATTTGATTAAGGATATTTGTATTTTCATCATGAGCTAAACTCTATAATTCTAGAGGGTTGATGTAATCTATGTTTGAACTTATGTTTTGAGATTGTGGTTTGTCAATCTTGATTTCTCAATTTATTTGTGCTATTTGGATTTATTGCTTCTAAATTACTTGATCAATAATTTAGATTGTTGGGTGTATTTGATTTGACTCTTGAGAAAGGTAATTGAATACATGACCTTGAAATAACATAACCTAGGATTTCATAGAATTGAGAGATTTATGAATCCTTTGAAGTCATTTATTAATATTCATAGTGTTTATTGAGATTTCAATTGGTGATTTTTATAGAGATATTGATTTTCTAATTGAAATCTACAATCATTTGGCACTCGAGAGAGGAAATGATTATTGTAGAAATCTTGACTTATAAATTGGTAATTTGTGATTGATAAACCATAATGATAACATAAGGGAAAACTAGATTCATCACACCTCTAGAATTCATTCTCCCATAGATTTAGATGTTTATATTTTGATTAGTTACATCTAGTTGTTTTTATTTATAAATTGAGATATCCACCTATTATTGATATGTCAAATATAGCATAGATAATTTATACTTGGTACTTATACACGCATTCCCTGTGGATACGACAACCCTACTCATATCACTATATTAAAACTTGACACCGTAGACTTGCGGTTAGAAAAATCTCTAACAAGTTTTTGGCGCCGTTGCCGGGGAATGTGTTTTGTGTGATATCAAGGTTGATTGCCTAGTTGTAATTTGACTATTTTTTTGTTTCTTTCTTTTATTGTTTTAATTTTGTGTAATTTTTTTAGGAACATCGTTGGATGGAATTATAATGTATGCATATACGTGGCCAATCGATGATGCTACTGGGAGTTTTGGAAGTCAAAGTGTGAACCATTTTGTTCCTTATTATCTCCCTCAAGAAAATGTATGGGCCCAAAATATGGCAAATCATGAAACTTTTCATCAACCACAAGAACAATTGTCTAGCTTGGAAGAAACACTTTATCAATTTCTAGACGATTGTGAGCCAAGAAGACGACAAGATGAGATAAAACGTCGGTCTGAGTTGGGAAAAAGATCTTGTTGAGTTTATCGAAGTGTGTAAGATAAGAAATCGAGAAAGTGATGATAGATTACTACAAACCGAGGCAAGCATTCAACAAATTGAGATTACATGTCAAAATATGTCAAAGTTACTCCAACAAATGATTGACCAACTTAATAATGAAGAGTCGTCATCATTCTTGGGAACTCGGTGAAATAGAAAATCATGAACATGAATTGCCCATTATGAAAAAGGTGGACATCCTTCAAAATTTGGAGCGCCTTTTGAAGAGTGCAATCCGATCTTACAAGAGGAGGATCACGTCAAATTAACTCAAGGAATATCTCTATCTCTCACTCAATTGAAAATCCTCATATTGACAAAAATATGTGCACTCTAGATGTAAGCTTCAATACAAATGTATCAAATTTTAAGAAGCATACACTTGAAGGAACAATGTTTGAAAATGGTGATCAATTCACATGTTCTCTGATTTCATGATATTTAATGTGAGTAAAGATAGAAATATCTTTACTATGATTGATAAACCATTTTTCATCATTAGGAACACATTTTTTAATTTCCAAAAGACCATCAACATTCTATCCTTAATCATCCACGCTTACATACACAAAAAGAATCGCCTATATTGTTAGAAAATACAAAGGCGTGGCATGATCGACATTTATTTTTGGATCCCTTGAGTAAAACAAAAGTCTGGCTAAAGACTTTAAATTTAGCGCTTCTTGGGAGGCAACCCAAGCTCATTTTACTTGCTTTCATAGTTTGATTAGTTAGAATGTTTGTGTTTTATTAGTAGTAGTCATGTTGCATCTCACCCCTACCCCTCTTGCATGCTCATTACGCGATTCTTGTGAAGTTATGTGCAAAAGGTGCTTATTGTGATAGAATTTGGATTGGTATTGAAATTTTGGGCATAATTGGTTATATAAATTGCCTCCACATCCTTATTCTCTATCTATGCCCACCATGTATTTGATAAAATGCCTCAATGAGAAATTTAATATTTTTGCATACCTTCTTGTTTATTGTTGGGAGTTCACATATTGATTACAATTATATGACATTAATGTCTTTCCCATGGTCTTCGTATGATATTGTGGTACTTTACCCCATTGCTCGTTTCCACGTTTGGTTTTGTTTGACAGGTTGGTATTGTGCCTCCTAAATCATAGAAAGGCAAGGAAAAAGCCATCGACCCTATGGAGTGCTACCAATTGGCCCTATTGCTTCTCTTTCACCCCACGATTCCGACGAGGTGTTGCACCTCTTCCATTGAGGACAATGGTTATATTAAGTTTGGGGAGTGGTAATACCTTTTTCGATTTGTGATCCTACTTTCTTCGTGTTTTTTTTTCTTGTATATTTGCTTTGAGTTGAATCGAGTCATTTGTTGAATCTGTAGAACTGCATGACTAAGTGAATTTGTCGAATATGAGTTAAAATCAAAAAAAGAGCATGTGTTTGAGCGGTGATCTATGCCTCGTTCCATTAATTCCATCTACATGCATAATTCAGTTGATTTATTTGAAAATGATTTATGAAGTTGATTGTTTCTTGTATGATCACCGGATTCTAGAACTTGTCGATCTCTAGTCGAGGCGAAATCTAGGTGAAGTAACATTAAGGAAATGATTTAGGCCATCTTTGAACAAGCTAGAGCCAAAAATGCCTACCTTTATATTATATATTTTCACTAGTGTCCCCTTTGAGCCTGTTAAATCCGTTCTTTGGCAACCAATCTTATACCTTGAGCCTATATGTGAAAATCCTAATTATCTATCACTCATACACACAAAATGTTGAAGATTGAGGGTGGTATGATAAGTAGGGTATGTGTTCACTTGCATGAAGTTGCCGAGAAAAAGAAAATATGAACCCCCATGTGTAAAAATATGCAAAATAAGTGGAAAATTTGATCTTTCATGTTTTGATATAGGATGCATGGGGGTTTAAGACAAAATCCAAACAATCATTTTTATTTTTTTCATTAATATTTATGTGATATATGTGATATATGTGAATGCATATTGATATGTCATTCATGGAACCCACTCCCAGTGAAGGTAGCTATTTTGTTTGGCAATTGGTAATTTGAAGTAATAATTGTGTGTTTGGGTGAGTTGAGCTACTTAATCCTACATTTTCCTACCTTACCCTTAAGCTCATATTACAAGCCTTTTAAAGTCCTATTGATCCTTGTGTTACATTAGCCTACATTAGTGGAGATTAGTGTGAATGACAAACTTATGGAATCCAGGTAAATATTATTTCTTGATAATTAGAAGTGGATCATTTTGATAACACTTGATTGCATGGATCTATTTGAATGATGTAAATGGAATTGGCATGAACATTCAACTCATTTGATCACAATGTCAAAACACATGCTTGATTGATAGTGAAATGAACAATGAGACAAATGACATTGGTTGTGAAGTTTTGCGGTTTGTTTGTATTGTTATGTCTTGTATTTTTATTTTAGAGTTGTAATTGCTTGAGGACAAGCAATATTCTAAGTTTGGGGGTATTTGTTCACTTGATTTTATATCATTGATTTGGGCTTCCTAGACTTGAGTTTTGTGTTGTTTTTGAGTATTTTGAGTCGTTTTTGTTATATCTCATAAGTTAGGCATTAATTTCCATTGTTTCGAGTCATTTGAGTGGCCAAAACCATATTGTGGGCCAATTATATTGAGTCTAGAGTCATATTAATGAGTCACATGTCAATCGAAAGCAAGGATGATCAAACAAGAAGGGGATTGATCTCAAGAAACGTCCAAACGTGTCTAGAATTTCCAAAGATCGGCGGGGTTTAGTATTTTGTCCATAAATCTCTCCAAAAAATTGATATTGAGTTGATTCAAGTGGCTACGGAAATCTAAGAGATAGGGCTACAACTCCTATGAAGACACAAAAGGCAAATTCGGACATTTGGATGGCGCTGCTAAAACGAAAACGGGGCGAAAAATGAGGCAATGGCCAAATTTTGGATGAATAGCGCAAAAACGAAAACGATAGTTGCAGTGGCGAAAATTTGGGCATGGCCAAATTTTGGATGGCAAATTTTGCCCGGGTTTGTCATGTGTGCACTGCGCAGCGCCCATTTTTGAGGTTTGTAATGTCTTGTATTGTGGCGGACAAAACAAGAAAAGTCCGATTTTTAGATCTAAAAGGAGGGTACTATAAATAAATACGGGGAGACGTGAACTAGGGCATGGAGGACACTTGGGGATGAAAAAACCAACACCACCAAGACACAAGGAAAGAGTTGGGAAGAAGATTGAAGATATTTATCATCTAGAATAGATAAGATTCTTCTTTAATCTCTTTAATTCCTTATTTGTTGTTTCTTGTATATCATTTGAGATGCATTCTCATTTGATTAAGGATATTTATATTTTCATCATGAGCTAAACTCTATAATTCTAGAGGGTTGATGTAATCTATGTTTGAACTTATGTTTTGAGATTGTGGTTTGTCAATCTTGAAATCTCAATTTATTTGTGCTATTTGGATTTATTGCTTCTAAATTACTTGATCAATAATTTAGATTGTTGGGTGTATTTGATTTGACTCTTGAGAAAGGTAATTGAATACATGACCTTGAAATAATATAACCTAGGATTTCATAGAATTGAGAGATTTATGAATCCTTTGAAGTCATTTATTAATATTCATAGTGTTTATTGAGATTTCAATTGGTGATTTTTATAGAGATATTGATTTCTAATTGAAATCTACAATCATTTAACACTCGAGAGAGAAATAATTATTGTAGAAATCTTGACTTATAAATTGGTAATTTGTGATTGATAAACCATAATAATAACATAAGGGAAAACTAGATTCATCACACCTCTAGAATTCATTCTCCCATAGATTTAGATGTTTATATTTTGATTAGTTACATCTAGTTGTTTTTATTTATAAATTGAGATATCCACCTATTATTGATCATCACAAATATAGCATAGGTAATTTATACTTGGTACTTATACACGCATTCCCTGTGGATACGACAACCCTACTCATATCACTATATTAAAACTTGACACCGTAGACTTGCGGTTAGAAAATCTCTAACGAGAAGCTTTTCATGGGAAATTCTTTGACTTCCAACATCGTGGGGCTTGGCAAGATTGTGCACAAGATGACTTCGAAAAGGAGCTTACGCTTGTAGATGTCTTTGCATGTCCCGGACATCCGCAAGAATTTGGTTTCCGGTCCTTTGCTTAGTGTGGCCGGGTTTAGGCTGGTGTTTGAGTCCGAAAGTTTGTAATGACCAAGAATGGTCGGTTTCTTTGTAAGATCTACCTTGATAAGGGCCTTTTTAAGATGTCTCAGTAATGTCCATTTTCCGCCAAGAGGCGAAGAATAAAACTATCACTACTTTACTTGTTGGATTGTTCTAATTTATGGCATGATAGATTAGGACATGTAAACTTCAACACAATTAAAGGTTAGTGAATGCTGAATTAATACCTACGTTTAAAACCGATTCACAAGACAAATGCGAAATTTGTGTTGAAACAAAGTTAAATGGCACCGTTTCATTCGAGAGAGAAGTACCAAACTACTCGAGTTAATTCATCTTGATGTGTGTGATTTAAAACTTGTGCAAACTTGAGGTGGAAAAAAGTACTTCATAACGTTTATAGACGATTGCACAAGATATTGTTATGTGTATCTTTTGAAAAGCAAAGATGAAGCTTTAGTAGCTTTTAAAACTTATAAGAATGAAGTTGAAAATCACTTAATTTGAAAATTAAGATGATTCGAAGTGATAGAGCGGAGAGTATGTTGCTCCGTTTGATGAATTTTGCTCGGAAAGTGGGTATAATTCATCAAACAACTGCTCCTACTCACCTCAATCAAATGGAGTTGCGAGCCTAAAAATCGTACTCTTAAGGAGATGATGAATGTGATGTTGTTAAGTTAAACTTACCCCAAAACTTGTGGGGAAGCCATACTTTTTGCAAAACTACATTCTTAATAAGATCCCACACAAAGGTAAAATCGAAACTCCATATGAGTTATGGAAGGGACATAAACCGTCTTATAAATACCTCAAAGTGTGGAGGTGTTTGGCTAAAAGTCGAAGTACCTAAAACAAGTTAGAATTGGTCCGAAGACAATCGATTGTGCTTTCATTGGATATACTAACAATAGTAGTGTATATCGTTTTCTAGTGCACAAGTCGGCTATTCCGATATAAATGAAGGTATGATCATTGAATGAAGGAATGTTGTATTCTTCGAGAATATCTTTTCGAACAAAGAACGAAAAAAGAAGAAAGTTTGAGTAAACGAACTTTATGAAACTGCAAAGTTACCTCAAAGTGATGATGAAGAGGAACCAAAACGCATAAAAGGACAAAAGTAGCTAAATCTTTTGGTCCTAATTTTCTAACTTATATGTTAAAAAACGAACCTTAACTATTCAAGCATTCTCTAGTCCAAAAGCTCCTCTCTGGGAAAGAAGATATCAATAATGAGATAGATTCTATCATGCAAAATCACACTTGGGAGTTAGTTGATCTCCCACCGGTTGCAAACCTTTGGGATGCAAGTGGATCCTTAAAAGGAAGTATAAAGCAAATGGATCTATTGACAAGTATAAAGCCCGTTTGGTAGCTAAAGGCTTTAGACAAAATAAGGGATATGACTTCTTCGATACATATTCTCTTGTCACGAGGATTACGTCTATTCGTGTTCTCATAGCGATTACGACTTTGAATAGCCTTGAGATACATCAAATGGACGTTAAGACTGCATTCTTGAATGGTGAGCTTGAAGAGATCTATATGGATCAACCCTAAGGGCAGTGCGTTGCACCCGGTCAAGAGCGAAATGTGTAAACTTGCTAAGTCACTTTATGGACTAAAACAAGCACCTAAGGAATGGCATGAAAAGTTTGACTCGACTATGAAGTCAAACGGTTTCAAGATCAATGAACGTGACAAGTGTGTCTACATTAAAGGTACTACAAATGATTACGTCATAGTATGCCTTTATGTAGATGATATGTTGATTATGAGTAGTAGTCATGATTTAATCATGAATACTAAGAACAAGTTAAAGAAGAACTTTGACATGAAAGATATGAGAGTATCTGATGTTATATTAGGGATTAAAATCTCTAGAACTTCAAATGGAATTGTCTTGTCACAATCCCATTATGTCGAAAGCATACTTAGAAAGTTTAATGCTTTTGATAGTCCTCCGGCTAAGACACCTGTAGATCTAAGTCTACACTTGGCCAAGAATAGAGGCGAACCAGTTTCTCAGCTGGAATATGCAAGGGTAATTGGCAGTCTGATGTACTTAACGAATTGTACACGTCCAGACATTGCATATTCAGTGAGTAAACTAAGTAGGTTCACAAGTAACCCGAGTACGAATCACTGGAAAGCCGTGACAAGGGTACTTAGATATTTAAAGTATACCATGAACTACAGAATACTTTATACGAGATATCCAACAATATTAGAAGGATACTGTGATGCCAATTGGATATCAGACACAAAAGACTCCAAGTCCACGAGTGGATATGTTTTCACATAGGTGGAGGAGCGGTGTCGTGGAAGTCTTCTAAGCAACGTGCATAGCTCGATCCACTATGGAATCCGAGTTCACTGCTTTAGATAAAGTCGGAGAAGAAGCATAATGGCTTAGAAACTTCTTAGAGGATATTCCTTGTTGGAATAAGCCCCGCATCTTTGTGATGATACACTATGATAGTCAATCGGCAATTGGAAGGGCACAAAGTAGTATGTATAATAGTAAGTCTAGACATATACGTCGAATGCTTAATGCCATTAGGCTTTGACTTCAAATGGGGTTATTTCGGTTGACTACGTGAAGTCAAAGGAAAACATTGTGATCCAATTACAAAAGGCATAAATCGAGATCAAGCTTATAAACCGGTTATGGGGAATGGGTTTAAAATCCACAACTTAAAGAATGTTCATAAGCGGTAACCCAACCTTGTGAATTGGAGATCCCAAGACCTTGGTTCAATGGGACAACTAAGTTATGAATATTCAAATTGAACACTTGGAAAATGTGTTAGCTCATTCTAAACATCCAAGTAGATGAAAACACTTTGAATGTGGTGAGGTTAAGTTTAAGACTTTTAATGATTCCTATCTTAAAAGATGGAGCATGGCGAATACTCTTCAATAGGAGATCACCTATATAAGTCGAAGTAATGGCCGCTTCAAAACAATTATGAATCTAAGATATGGTCCAGGGCAAAATGGACACAACGTGAGAACAACAAGTGTTAGAGTTGTTATTGTGTAAAATCTTGTTGTCTTGGTTTACACAAACGGTTTAGTAGTTCAAGACATCGCGTCATAAGCGGCCCAATAAGAAATCACAATAGTATTTTACTAAGGAAGGTTCAAAGCCTCAAGTTACCTATCCCGATGCAATAATAATTGCCGAGACTTTCAAGCGAAATCTGAATACACACATGAATTAATTTCATTCATGTGGGATGATTGTTGACGAGATTGAGGTTTGGTAAAATGGGTGTTGACCCGATTTGACCAAATAATTAAGTGGTTTCCATTTGTAGCGCCCCTTTCTAGCTTACTTGAATATTTAATGCAAAAATAGGCAATTAAAATAGAAATAATTTAATAGACTGCTTAAAAGTACGGCATAATAAAAGTCTTACTTCTTATGAAAACTTTGTGCGGGAATTAAATGCTTATAAATGAAATAATACTTCTCCAAAAACATTCATATCGAAAATAAAAATGACATTCGACATTTAATAAACTAAAAATCAAAACATTGAAAATAATAAAAATTCCATTGACATGGGTTCCTGGAGTCACTGCGCATCTACCATCTCCTTCCTTTTCTCGCATTGTCATTTGAAAAATTTAACATTCATGGAATGAGCTAAAGGAGCTCAACAAGTAACCTCATGCATGAATGCATGCCTAATGCATATCTTAACTTTTATAACTTAAAAGTTCCTTGCTTAAAACCTTCGTTTCATTGCTTAAAACTTTCTTCCGTATAAAACTTTGCCTTTCGTTGCATTAAACATTCTTAGGATGCGAGCTCACTTGGTAACACATTGTTCTAATCAGTGCGATGGAGTCTTATTATTTGGAACTCCGTGAACATTTTACTCCGAAGGCCCATTTCCATTCGTTTTGCCCGGCCCCTTTTCCTTGAACATTAACATCAGCCAAGTGGCACATGGTTAGAATCTGGGTCCCGTGCCCATTTCACCCACTCCAAAGATCATAGAACAATGTGCACCCATTTCTTTTTGAAAAATATTATATTTTATGACTTGACTTTACTTAATGTTGCGATGCTCGTGAAATGTTATGACCATACATTAACATGATGCATGAACTTAAGTGATGCAACTTTTCATTAAATACGAGAATAAGCATAAATGCATAGCATAATAATTAAATCACATTAGATCAAATAATCATGTAGAAAGTAAATTTTTGTACCTAAATTATACAAAAGCTCGGATAACCTATATTCTAGAAAGTAACTTGAGAAATGTCTTAGGAAGATATCTAAAATATCATTTAATCTAGCTAGTTGAAAATTCTATTGAAGTATGTCTTTTGTTGAGATGATTCTATTAAAAGAATTGTAGCAATTAGATTAAATGAATATCAATCGTCAATTGAGAGATGTCTAAGTATAAAGAGGGGTGGCAACCGGGAAAAACATTACATTCAATTAGTTAGTGAGCACACATTCAATGATTCGCGCTTATTTAAGGAAATGTCTATGTTCGTTAATTCGAGAGAAACCACCATTCAATAATTGAAAATTTGTGGGAAAACCACATATTGATTAGTTGAGGGAAAGCCATATATTCAATTAGTTCAATTAGTTAGGAAAAAAAAATCCTACGTTCAATTAATGAGAATAAAACCCGTATGTCTAACTAATTCGGAAAACATGTATGAACCCAAGTCACAGATTCAAATATACTTGGGTATACTTGTTTAGATATCATTATGCCGACGTTATTCTATAAAACATTCTCGCTATAGCAAAAACGATCGTTATTACTATTATAAATGACTCACTTATCCTTAGCCGACATTTAACTCTTTCTCGTCACTTCTCTCAAGATCACTGTCACCTAATCTTCGATATAATGCCTGGCTAGCGGATGATTCATTTAGTCGATTCTTGAGAATTAAGTCCTTTTTCTCTGCTCTTCATTTTTCTTTGGAGTCTTCCTCGAGTGTCACCACCAATTAACCCTAACTCATGCTTCGAAGTTCTTCAAATCTTTGATTCACATAATGGCTTTGCATTATGTCGGGCCCAACCGTTATCACTGAAATATATCCCAAGATGATGTCCTTCTTTTCAATACGATTCTAGCGAAGTGATATCTCATGCATCGATATGTTAGAGCTCCTTGAGTGCAAATACAGATTCGAAGTTATTGCAATCGCATCGTATATTTCACACATGATTGGAATTTCTTTTCAACTTCATAGTCTTCGCCGCCGCCATCCATAGATTAATACTAAATGCGCTCAGCTTCATGTATTCTGCTTCACCGTGAGAGGTGGCTATTGGAATTTTGCTTTTGCTAAAACTGTGAAATTAGCCAGCCAAGACATTTGATATGTGCTCAAGTGCTCTTCTGGTCAACTCGCATCCAAGATAATACAAGAGTCCAATAGCCAATTAGCTTAATCCACCTTCCTTCGATACCATAAGCCAACTTCGCTTCTTTCAAATATCTCAAAATCCTCTAGTCATAAATATATGGCTCTTGCTGCATTAAATCTCGCACATACACCTACTGTTAAAGGTGATGCCTGGCCCGCTTGCCGTGAGATAAAGCAATGATCCAATAAGCGCTCAGATCTTGTTTGATCTATTGTGCCTGCTTATCCGCATCCATGTCCATTTTTGATCGATGTATTCATTGCATTTTCATTATAAGACTTCTTCCATACCAAATTTCTTCATTAAATCTCTGTGTATTTTGTTCGATTTATGAAGGTTCCATCCTTCAATTGCTTTTACTTGGAGTCCAAGCGAAGAATGTCAATTTTCCCATCAAGGCTTATTTAAATTTTATTGAATGAGTTTGAAAATTTTTCACATAGCTCTTGTTTGTGATCCAAAATGGATGGTTTATCTATGAGATATTTGAACAAGGAGGTTTCTTGTTTGAATCAAAGGTTCTATCTAATTTTCCTTTGGTGAATCATTTTAGCTAGAATGTAATAGCACAGTACCATGCTCGTGCCCGTTTAATCCATACGTAGCTTTCAGTTTGTATACCTTATCTCCAAGAGTTTCGCCAAATCCCCGGAGGTTGTTCAACATACACTTCTTCCAATAAACCATTTAGAATGGCAATTTTTTACATCCATCCCATACAAGGCAATAAATTCTTGTGAGTTGCATAGGCAAGAAACATCCTTATAGCTTCCAATCTTGCTACAGAGCAAATGTTTCCATCAAAATCTATTCCTTCTTCTTGGCAATATCCTTTGATACTAGTCTTGCTTTTGTTTCTTACCACGTAACCTCCCTCGCTCATCTTGTTTCGAACACCCATTTAGTACCAATAACATTTGATGGGTGGGTCTTTGAAACTAACTCCCATACTTCTTTATTTCTTTCAAACTATTCACTTCTTCTTACAGCTTGAATCCAATGTGTGTCATCCAATGCTTGTAACACATCTTAGGCTCTATTTGTGAGATAAAGCATGTGAACATAGCTTGTCGAAGTTCGATCTTGTTTTGACACCTTCTCTTATATCTCCAATGACAAGTTCTCGTGGATGGTCTTTCTTTGTACCATCTTACATCAAAGCTGAAGTAAGTTAAATGTGGATTCAATGCCTAAAGAATTGTGTTGCTTGACTGCCTTCTTCCTTGAAATCACTTAGCCGCAAATTTTCCATTTATGAGACTCCATCTATCTCTATCTTCATCCGAGCTTATAATTCCAAATTTTCCAACTTCAAAGATAGGACTTTTCTCAGATGGTTTGATGATTCAATTTATCTGATTCTTTCCAATGTCTTCTCCATTTACATTCGCTCATCGAATACCACATGAATGACTCTCCTCAACCATAGTCCTTTGTTGAGCATTTCAGAAGCTGGCTTCAAATTTATAACCCAAGATACCTTCACGCCTTTAAAGATTTAAAGCCTTTAGATTGTCTTTGCCATTGTTATGGATGAAGCATTTACATCCAAATATTTTAAAATATGCAACATTCGTTTTCTCCCGTCCAAATCTCATGGGGAGTCTTTGCCACTGCCCCTGCTTATCATACATCCGCTTCGAGTGTAGCAAGTCGTGTTGATTGCTTCTGCACTAAAATCTCTTTGGTTACCCTCTGTCACCGAATATGGTCTCGCCGCTTTCTTTGAGTGTTACCCTATTCTTCTTCTGCAACCCATTCCCCCGTCGTGGAGTCCTTTGCTGCAGAGCAATTCATGACCAATGCCATTTCTAATACATTGGGAGTTATTATACCACCGATGTTCAGCTCTGGCTCTGGGATCTTTATTTTGATAATGGTTTGGCTCTTCTCATTTTGAATCCACTTCATCAAAATTGTGGTAGTTTCGTAGAGTTTCTTTCTTCTTACACATGAATATTGTCCGCATGATAATTTTGTAGTCATCTACGCCACTGGGCGACATTTCTTCCCACTTATGTCAAGTTGTTCAACTGGACCAAATAGATCCAGTTATGTAGCAAGTATTATCCTTTGCTGAAGATGGGCACATGTCTTTTTCTTTTGAATGATGATTTGATCTCTGCTTTTCCCTTCTCCGCATGCGTCATATATACCTCCTTCAGATACTGAGTTTAAAGACTCCTTCCACAAGATTACTCGGTAAGCTTGTTAAGTGTTTTGAAATCTGTGTGACTCAATTTTTTGTGTTACTGGGGGCCCAACTTGATTCAATTCGGTGCCTTACACAGACAGCTGTGTAGCTACACTAATCTACTACATACATGTTCTTTTATTCGTATCCTCGGTAACACAACTTCATTTGATTCAATATCCTTGATTTCCAAGAGAATGGCAGAACCCAACATTATAGCTCTCACACAGAGTTGGTCGAGTGCTTAGCAAGTTGAAGTTGAGTCCTTCAACATATGCAACATCTGTGGATTTCTAACTGCTCTCCTTCTTGATTGATCCAATGCCCTTATTTCTCCCGGGAGCCATTTCCTCCAACATGACTTTGCTCCTTAACTCTTCTTTGAATTCCTGCTGCATTTTCTTGTTTCCGTCATGTCCGAATAGCCACTCATCCATGTACCAGTTCCGCACTCAATCGCTCCTTGAACCTGCAATCATGAAATTAAGCTTTGTGTACCCATACTTGTCTCAACCCGAGGGGGTTGGGGTATTGTAAGATGATCCAACCAGCCTATAGCCAACGATCCGCCTCAAGGGGTTGCCATTCATCGCTGCCATAATCATAATTAATTTCGTAAAATCGTTCAGGGGATTCTAGGTTCATACAACTGCCTCTTTGCCTCGTACGCCTCGTACGTGTTTTAGCAATCGCTTTCTTTGGGGCAATTGTGGTGTCTCTCAGTGTAGTGCCTAGGTGCATATGTGTGCCGATGAAAGCTCTTATACTTTGGAACGGCCTTTGGCCGAGTTCTAGGCTCGCTATTTGGGCTTATATTCCATAAGTCTATGTCAGATAGCTTCACATCGCCCAATCACTGCTTTGATATTTTCGGTACTATTCCCATCATATGTTTCTTTTATAGAACTTCTTTTGGGGTTTTTGGTAGCTCGTTTTTCCTTTATAGAGTAATCTTTGCTTTGGAGTTTGTCGAGGAACTTGGCCGAATTTCTTCTCACTGTCTCTCTCAATGCACCCAACTGCTAGTTTTCCTTTCCTTTTTATAAACTGCTGCCACTTGCTTGTAATCGTGTTTTGAGTAATGTGTAAAAATTGATTTGAGTTGGATTTTTGAGACACTTCATTGCTTGAAGATCCTTTTTCCAAAAATTACTTTTGGATGGACATAGCACGTAGGAATTAAAATCCTGTTCTCAGTTTTGCCCCCACATTCTTTCGACTCATAATAAGATCATCCAACGATTTAGATGTCTTAGTAAATGAGGCAATCACATTTTGAGGTCATTCTCCTCTTTCTGGCGGCGACTATTTCTCGCTATTAGCCTGGCATTTTCTAAATTTTTAAACTTTTATTCTCACTGCCTATTTGACTTAGAGTACTTTACCCTACCAACCTGTGAGTTGGGCCTTTAGCAGTCAGTTTTCCTCATTTAGTAAAGGTGTGTGAGGATTTAATGTGTTCAAAATCTTCATCATTTTGCCCAGAATCATGTAAAGATCGGGTGAGCTTAGCGTGTATCACAAATACTATCATCGAATCGAAGCCGATGAGTTGCAGTGCACTCATCTTCTTGGTCAAATGATCTTGTTCGCCATCAAACAGACGTATTTCTTCTTCGTGAGTCACTGAAAGTAGTCAACTTCCACTCAAAGTTCAATCTACTGTTTCTCTTGACTTGGCCGCTCTACAGCCTCCTCAACAACATTAAGTTTTCTTTTCTTTTGCCCTTCTCCGAAGACCTTTCTTTCCTCTTCATTCCCGTATTTGCTGACTACAGATATGGACAATCAATGGCATAGCCACTGCTGCCTAAGGCCCATCATAGATATTCAACCTTTTCATCAACTCTTTTCCATTCTTCTGGATTGTCACCCTTTGATATTCAAATTTTTGATGATCTCTGCTCTTCTTGGTTGGCCTATCTTCCTTGACTTGGCGGAGCCGGTATTGCCTTCCTGAAGATTCACCTCGCCTCCTCTTGCAGTTATTGAAGAACTTGCCAAGAACCCTTAACTAATCGTGGCTATTTCTTTTCCGGGATCAACGACTTCTTCGACTCTCAGCTCTATTTCCATCCCACAATTAGAGTACTGCTTTGGCATGCACTGTTTCTTCCTCGATCTTTTCTTCTCACCTCAAATTCAGAGGGTTTTGAGATCTCGAGAGAATAGTTCATGGTTGGAGGTCTTCGATAGTTCACAGAATGCCTCACATACGACTTAGTTTCCATTCACCGAGACTTTTTAGATCTTCATACACATTTCCTTCGTATATTCCTTTCAAGTGCAGAGAAGTCATGGTGATTTCTCGTGGAACTGAGCATCCAAAATATCCGTGTTTTCTCCTCACATCATTTTGAAATTCTCAAATTTTTGTACAAACACCATAATTTATTTCTTTTGACCTACTCCGAGCCTTCACAAATCAATGTTAGCTTGTCCCATTTGACTTTATTGAACATGGCTTATCCAAGGTTTTGTAAAGGATGTCCTTAAGCTGCTATCGTCCAGGTTGTATCTTTTTCTCGGCTATAATTTGTCCATTTAGTTCTCGTTTTTCTCAACCATAGTCGGTTCAGTGAGTCAACATCCCTTCACCTTCAAACAGAGGCTTTTACAACCGTGTTCACTTTTGATTTGCAAAGTGGACCATCCTCTATCACTATCCACATCTCATCATGTAATGGTTTATAGATGAGCATGGTATTACTAATTCTTTTCAATCATCAAATTCTTCAATTGTGAATATATGGATGCCGTGTCAAATTTGCTTCCATGATAATAACTTTAATGATAAAAAGGAGTTTGAAAACTTAAGACTAAAACGACTTAAAAGTTTGGAGATCTAGTTCAAGAACTAAAGGCGGAAGGCCCAATGAACCAATCCTCGCTCCGATAATACTACTTCTGTAGGTCATGGGAAAGTAAGTGAGTGTAAGGTTTAGAAGGGGTTGAATAAACCTACCAAACTTTCACTTTTGGTCCTTTTAAAAATTGCAGTCGACACTATACACCTTGTCCTTGGTGGATGCCTAATTTAGGTTAATCGCAGTTAGTCACTCAACACTGGACCGAGCT